>JALMQS010000069.1:7864231-7997601 GCA_024734495.1 Forficula auricularia | reverse complement strand
TCAAGGGAATGACCATATCTCAACCACTGCTAAAGCTGCAGCGGGCAAGCTTGGTCTCCTATTTAGGTCTACTATAGACGCTGTTATACTCCCAGTCAACTTCTTATACTGTATAAGGCTCAAATTCGTCCCTCTCTCGAATATGGCTCTCATCTGTGGAGGGGTGCCTCCAAGCATTCTCTTGCTACACTGGATGCAACTCAGAAGCGAGCAATTAAACTAATGGGAGACCCGGCTCTAACCAACTCACTCGACTCCCTGGCTCACCGAAGAACCGTTTCTGCCCTTTCCCTGTACTACAGATACTATCACGGTGTCTGTTCAGTCGAGCTGAAATCAATTATCCCCCTAATGCACCTCTTTACGAGAAACACGCGGTTTTCAAACGCTCAGCACCTCTTCGCTGTCAAATGGGATAAAAGTCGAACAAGCGCTTTCGCCAACTCTTTTATCCCTATGACCTCCAGAGACTGGAACTCGCTCCCTGCCACCGTCTTTCCGACTTATAACCTTCAGCTATTTAAGACCCGTATCCAAAGATACCTTCGACCCCCGCCCAAACCATAACATCTTTCTTCTTCTTTTCATGATGGAGGGGCCAACCCAGGCCTTTAGGGGTTGCACCTTTTTGGTGTAACTCCTTCTCTCATCATTATCATTAAAAAAAAAATACCTTATTTGGTCTTTCTAAATACTCTTGTATTAGAATCGATAAAAATATCTTAGGAATTAATAGTTTATTTTTCTATAAAAATCGAAAATTCAGACCACAGGGGGGACCCTTTCTATATCATTTCAGATTTTTTCGAGTGTGTCAAAGTTGAATTTTTTCTCTTTATATCAAAACATATACCGTATTTGGTCTCTCTAAATACTCTTGTATTAGAATCAATAAAAATATCTTACGAATTAATAGTTTATTTTTCTATAAAAATCTAAAATTCAGACCACAGGAGGGACCCTTTGTATATGTTTCAGATTTTTTCGAGTGTGTCAAAGTTGAATTTTTTCTCTTTATATCAAAACACATACCGTATTTGGTCTCTTTAAATACTCTTGTATTAGAATCTATAAAAATTCCTTAAGAATTAATAGTTTATTTTTCTATGTAAATCAAAAATTCAAACCACAGACGCTTTCTCAGCCCCACTCAACTTCTTATTCTTTACAAAGGTCAAATTCACCCCTCTCTCGAATATGACTCTCATCTGTGGACTTATCTCAAACAATTCACCTATTAAAAAAAATAATAATAAAAAATATGGGCTCTTCTCAGAATTTCCCGACTCCCATGATTTAAGTTTTAAAACCTCCGGACGACACTAAATATTAACAATGAGATTGTATTAGATGAAGGAAGAGGTATCAGCCAAAGTTGAATGCGCTGGGTTCAATAAAACACCCTGAATAAAACGTTTCGGCCTGAATTTATTTGGCCATCTTCAGTTAATTGGGAGTTAAGTAGATTGTTAAAAGTATTCGTATGCATACCGTAGGAGCTCTAAAAATAGACTATCATCAGAAAGACATTTCTAAAACCTTATTTAGTTTGTAATGTATTTTAAAATTCCTGGAAGAATTTCGCCCTTTAACCCAACTTCGACAGAAAGAGAACGCTTCTTTTAATTTTTGGCAAAATCATCACAAAAATGCTTGTTTAACTGATCATTCTGTTGTCTTCTGAGTATTTTACAAATCAACAAGGAAAAGGTATTAATTAAATTAAAAAAAAAGTTTTTTTTTTTAATTTTTAATTTTATGATCACAGAATAAGACGATCCAAACTTTGTAGTTTATTGTATTATTTTTTCGTGTTCAATAAATAATTATAATTATGTCTGATTTAATTATAATTTCAACTCTTAATTTCTAATAGTTTATTATATTTAAGTCTAATACTTCGGGACTCTCTAACTTGTGAGCGTACTGAGTTTAGAAAAAGTTTTAACTAGTAGCACAATGTTTCAAACTATTATTATATATATATTTTGAGAATCTATATAGCCCCTATATAGTTACTATATAGTTTGAAACATTGTGCTACTAGTTAAAACTTTTTCTAAACTCAGTTTTTGAGAATCTATTAGCCCCTATATAGTTACTATACAGGGTGGTGACTTGGCCGACGCAGCATAGCGATTACAATGTTAATTTTTGAATGTGCATTTATTTGCTCCCCTAATTATTTTAGAGTTAAAGTTCTTATAGGTTTTTTGTAGAGAAAAAATACTGAATCCGAACATATTTTTGTTTTCAAATTTTGAAATTTCAGAACCCTAATAATCAACATTATAAATAATTGTATTTTTACAAAAATCACTGAGGCCATGGAATTATTAAAACAAACAAGGCATTTTCATTTGTTGTTTCTATTTGACGTTTAATAGTGATGTCTTTAGTGATTATTTTAGAGCATAATTAGAATACAAAAAACTGAGCAGAATTAAAATTCTAAAAGATAATTACATCAGATTTTGTCTAATTCATAATTTAATTTTACGAAAGGTTGGGCCATTGTTTAGTGGTAAATGGTGGTTTATTCGAACATTTGCTATGATTGTTATTTTTCGTTATAATTTTATGCATTTGTTATTTATGTTAAAAAATTAAATTCTGTTTACCTTACTAATTGTATTGTTTTAATTACGTTTAAAAATATTACTTATAATTTCGTTGATTATTCTTGTGAAAATTTAAAAGCTCGTTCTAAACTTCATCTACGTGAATCTACTATTTTTATTTATCAATGACGAATACAAAACTCAGCCCATTCAAATTTAACGAGTTTCTCATTATGGTAATCAATAAATTCTAATAAGAACTGATTTTAAAAAGTTCAAATATAACAAACGTCACTTAGAAACAACAAATGAAAATGCCTTGTTTGTTTTAATAATTCCATGCCCTCAGTGATTTTTGTAAAAATACAATTATTTATAATGTTGATTATTACGGGTCTGAAATTTCAAAATTTGAAAACAAAAATATGTTCGGATTCAGTATTTTTTTCTCTACAAAAAACCTATAAGAACTTTAACTCTAAAATAATTAGGGGAGCAAATAAATGCACATTCAAAAATTAACATTGTAATCGCTATGCTGCGCAGGCCAAGTCACCACCCGGTATAGTTTGAAACATTGTGCTACTAGGGATTTTACAAATACAAAATACAATAAAGTCTTTCAAATTAAGGTAGAGATCACGGTTAATTGACTATTTTTTAGATTTTAGACCACTGCTCTACAAGAGTGGATTTTTTATAAAACCTATCACTATTAATTAAGATTCATTGAATTTATCATAAAATTTTGAAGTGGTTACTTTTTTCAAAAATATGTGGTGGTCTGTCGTTTCTCATTTAAAAAAATAACCCTGATTAATTAGATCTCGTTCTTAATTGTGAAAAGGCTACCAAAATGCAGGTCCGCTCAAGCAATTACTTAAGAATTTGAAATATCAAATATTTAAAGAGATCTACGATGTCAAGTGTCAGATCAATGTTATTATTTTTTTAAGCACTTGAGTTTGTAGGCAGAATTGCGCATAAAAAATGCACTTAAAATAAATATGTATTGGATGTGACATTTAGACTTACAACTCCTTCATCCAGAAAAATTAAGGTAAAGTGTCTTTGTTATAACCCAGCTCTTTGGGGATGTCTTCTTAAGAAAAATGTTATTTACTTTTCATCTATACTATATGTTACAACATTTTTTACACATCGGGAAGCTAGTAAAAATTTTAAGCCTGACACATCCAAACACAGATATAAGCACAATGTGAATACTCTAAATAATATTTTTATCGTAGATAGGTACTTGATTAAAATTAAAAAGCATTAACAAAATATAAATATTGCATTATTATGCGATCTGAAATGATCATGATAAATATATTTTTCACTTCTGCCTAACTATAATTAATATTTCAGAGAAGATTCAAATCGAAGAACATCAAAATTCAGTTAACAAATTACAAAATCATTTAGAAATAAAGAAAAAATTTATATATAAAGAATCAGATCCATTCTTCTTGTAAGATATAATTTCATCTCAAACAATGAAAAAATTATTTTTTCTAGTGCTAGAATGAGAATTTTAAAATAATCTGTTAATTCGGATTTTAAATTCAGTTATATTAAAACTTACAAGAAATTTAAATAAAACATTTTACAGAACTTAAATAAGAAATCAATTAATTAATCAAAATAATAAACAGTAGAATACAGATATATCGTATCCCGATATATCCTATATTCCGATAAATCGTATGAAAGTGCTGGTCCCTTGGAAAAATTTCGTTAATTTATATAAAACAATCCATTTTAGTCCCCTCGATATAATGTATTTTTTTTTCTCTCTAAGATCGACAAAACGTTTCATAATTCGTATTTTTCCTTTAAATTAGAGTCGTGTTTTGGGAAAATCTCGTTAATTCGTATAAAACCAATCCCAGTATTTTTGATGTACCTATACCTACCTGGATGTTTATATTTATAAAAAATAAAAATAAATTAAAACTAAATTAGGGAACGAAGAAAAGATATTTATATTATAGACAAAAGGATCAGCCGGGATTCGAACCCGGGATCTTGGCATGTGCGCTGCGATGCCTTCATAAGAGCCTTAGTTCTTAGTTCTTATTCTCTTGGCAGAACTAAGGCTCTTATGAAACCATCGCAGCGCTCATGCCAAGATCCCGGTTCGAATCCCGGCTGATCCTTTTGTCTATAATATAAAAATCTTTTCTTCGTTCCCTAATTTAATTTAATTTATAATTGTCTTTCGAAGCTGCCTCATTGCGGTTGAGCCCTGGAGTAAAGAAAAAAATTATTTTCGATCTTTGGGTTCGAGATCGAGTGGGAGGCGTTTCGATATAATAAATTAAAACTTTCGATATATCGAATTTTTAATTTTTACTCTCGATATATCACAATCTCGCTATAGCAAACATGTAGATATATCGTTATTATCTTTTGTCCCTTTGAAAATACGATTTAACGGGATTCCACTGTATTAGATTAGAGAGAAAGTTCTCTTGTGGTTTTTAACTATTAAATTCAAATGCACATATCGATTCTGATCTTGCTGGTGGGAGTCGATGGCGGGCTGTCAATTGAACATATTTTGTTTGGCCTTATATTACTAAGTGTATTGTATATTATATGATTTATTTTATTCTAAGTTTTACCCCAAATTTGTCGGGATTATATTTTACGTTGTGCATATTCTAAATATATCTTGATAAGTAAACTTTTGTTATCTGCTCTATGAGGCGAATCGCCTCAGAGCATCATTTTAGTTAAATAAATAAATAATTAAATATTTCAGCTTAAACAAAACTTTATTAATCAAAATAAAGACCATTGCAATCAATGCAATTTTGCCAACGAGAAACAAGTTTTGTTATTCCGGTTGAATAAAATTCTGGAGTCCTGGAAGCGATAAACTCGTTGAGTGCCGTTTCAGCATTTCTCTGGAATTTAAAGCATTTTTCACACAAGAAGTTGTCGAGGTGCTTGAAAAAGTGGTAATTGGTGGGCGAGAGATCTGGCGAGTATGGTGGATGTGGTAGAGTTTCGTAACCCAATTCGTTCAACTTTCGGTGGGGAGACGTGTGGCAGGGCGTTGTTAGAAGGATAGGACCATTTCTGTTGACCAGTGCTGGACACAAACGTTGAATTTTTTCTCTCGCCCACCGATTGCCACTATTTCAAGCACCTAGACAATTTCTTGTGTGAGAAATGCTTCAAATCCCAGAGAGATGCTGAAACGGCATTCAACCAGTCTGTCGGCTCCAGGACTCCAGAATTTTATTCAAACAAAACTTGTTCCTCGTTGGCAAAAGTGCATTGGTTGCAAAGGTCTTTATTTTGTTTGAGCTCAGATATGTGCATTTGAATTTAATAGTTAAAAACCGCAAGAACTTTCTCTCCAACTTACTATAAATTGCAATAATATTTAGTAAATTAATAAATGATTCGGAGGATGAGGAGGAGGATTACCAATCGACTTGATTGGGGAATAATGGAATTAAAATAATTAATCGGAAAAGAGGTTTTTTTATCTAATTAGATTTTTCCTCTTATTAAAAACAAGGACTAAAGATGAATAAGGACACTCGATGGTGGAGAAGTAATCTCCGGAATCGAAGCAAAAAATACAATGTATACATTATTAATGTAAATGTAAAATAATAAATGATTCGGAGGATGATCGAGAGGATTAACCAATCGACTTGATTGGGGAATAATGGAATTGAAATAATTATCGGAAAAGAGGTTTTTTTATCTAATTAGATTTTTCCTCTTATTAAAAACAAGGACTAAAGATGAATAAGGACACTCGATGGTCGAGAAGTAATCTCCGGAATCGAAGCAAAAATACAATGTATACATTAATTAATGTAAATTGGTAAAATAATAAATGATTTTTGTAAATTTTGAAAATTATCCTCAAGATAAAGATGACTCACACCTAAGGATGTCACACTTGAAAAATAATAAATAAGTATATTTTACATCCTTTAAAATAGTTTCTCTTGTATCTATCAATGTGACTTTTGTTCTGTTAAATCCCGCAAACATTTCACTATATAAATAATTGTTTACCTACCCAATTTAAATGAAATTATATGAAAATAATAAAAATAAATTACATTTCATTCTGTTGAATTCCGCAAACTTTTCTCTATATAAATAATTAAGACTAAAAAGTAAAAAATAAATTATATTTTAAAAAAAATTAAAAAACATGCTTCTAAAAAGTACAAAATAATGTAATACTTAATCAAAAAGCGTGGGACACTTTGATGAAATTAATTAAAAGTTTCTGCGCCCCACACTATTTATTTTTTTAAATTATCTGTCGATTTTCTTTTAGCTTATTTAACTTACTTTTGATTTTAAATCGAATCTTCCATGTTTTCAGTAGAGGTTACCATTAATAGTCAAAAACGGAATGCAATAAGGTTATTCTAGTATTAGATAAGAATCGATCGTTATTTTTGATTTTAAGTCGATTCCTCCATGTCAATGGCGTAGCTTGGGGGGGGGGGTGGGCATGGCCACGGGCGGTATACATAAGGGGGCGGCGATAAGCGCCACGATTTTTAAAATTGTAAATAAATTATTTTTTCTATAACATAAAATTTTAAAATCGAAAACAAAGTTATATGGGGGGCGGCGCTTCTGCCCCCCCCGCTTGAACAATTAGATCGCGACACACTTCCGAGATAAAAAGTAGATCTTTTATATACATCGGGCACCTCTGAACTATATAGTTCAATTGAACTAGTTCCATATAATGAACGAACTATAAAAGAACTATTCCCTAAAAAGAACGATTTTTCCCATCTCTTTTTTAAAAATGTTGAAAAAGGAAATGAAAAATGAATTTAAAAATATAATGCTCCTTTTATTTAGTTTGAGATAGGATCCATTTTTCATTAAGGGGGGGGGGGGTAAACTCAGTGGCTGCCAGGATCCGCGCCTGGTCGGCCCCGGGCGGCAAGAACCCACGCTACGCCACTGCTCCATCTCTTTAGAAATGGTTACAAATAATAATCAAAACGTCAAAAATCCAATATAGAATTGTTATTCCTCAAGTATTAGATGAGAATCGATGGCTATTTTTGAATTTAAGTCAACATGGACTGCAAATAGCCAGTGATATCTGATTAATAATAAAGGAATATACATATTAATATTTCAAATGACTTTGAATAGAGTTTAGCAAAGATCCGTTGCAGTTTATTTTTTATTTTAGTCATATACTAAGCTGCAAGGCCCGCCTTCAGCGGCCCTCTTGCTAGCCAGGGGCTCTCCCTCTGGACCCCCAACCCGAAACCCACTCAGCACCCCCACCCACCCCACCACCCCAATCTACAGACAAAACCTTAATTTATATATATATACAGGGTGCTTCAAAAAATGTATACACACTTTGAACTTCCATAGAAAATTTATATACCGTTCTACAAAGTTAAATTTCAGGAAAATAGAAAGCTGAAAGTCCAATGTAAATGAAACATAAATAACAAATGTTAATACTGTTCAAATTGGTGACCTGCAGCATCAATACAATTCTGAGTACGAGTCACCACTGATTCTGTACATCGTATCAAAACGTCCAATGAGATTTCTCTACACCCTGCTTGAATCTCATTCCAAAGAATGTCTAGGTTACGTGGTTTACGTTTGTAGAAAATCCTCACATTACAATTGAAAAAGCTGTAAATTTGCCTGGTGTAAATGTGTGGTGCGGTTTGTCTTCAAGGGGACTCATTGGACCTTTTCGATTTGAAGGCACTGTAACTGGTATTAATTACCTAACAATGCTTGCTGATTCCATATTTCCTGCCATTCGTGCATTATACGGTAATGATGATTTTTATTTTCAACAAGATGGTGCCCCGCCGCACTATCACAGGGACGTACGAGCTTACCTGGATCAAAATTTGTCGGGCCAGTGGATAGGACGCAGGGGGCCAATCGAGTTTCCAGCACGCTCTCCAGACCTTACACCACTGGATTTCTTCTTGTGGGGCACAGTAAAAGATGAGGTGTACAAACGTAAACCACGTAACCTAGACATTCTTTGGAATGAGATTCAAGCAGTGTGTAGAGAAATCTCATTGGACGTTTTGATACGATGTACAGAATCAGTGGTGACTCGTACTCAGAATTGTATTGATGCTGCAGGTCACCAATTTGAACAGTATTAACATTTGTTATCTATGTTTCATTTACATTGGACTTTCAGCTTTCTATTTTCCTGAAATTCAACTTTGTAGAACCGTAAATAAATTTTCTATGAAAGTTCAAAGTGTGTATACATTTTTTTGAAGCATCCTGTATATATATATATATTTCATTTAAATTAAATAGTAACCATGATGACCCCTGGACCCCCACCTCTCGAACATCACCCCCCCCCCCCAATGTACAGACAAAACCTTAATTTTATTTATATAGATAATTTCATTTAAATTGGTAACCATCACGACTGTTTTTGTTGGGGGACGAACATGGGTACATACATAGACAGATACATACAGAGGCAGGCACAAATGCGCTTTAGTAGTATAGGATATATAATATATCGATTCTCACGGTACTTAAGTAACATTTATTTTCTAATTTTTTTTCATAAATTGTATTTCGAAACAATATTAGTATTTCATTAATGAGGGATTTCTATTGGTTCTGGCTGTGTGGTTGGTCTTTCACGAGATTGATGGCTTGCATGTATTATTTCTCCCTATTATTTGGGACATTTATTGTCAATTATCTTCTTGACTTTAATGGTGTTTTATTAGCATATGATATGAACATAAATATAGAATGCGTATTCGATATTTCATTAGAAAATCTTATTACACAGTAAATCTCTTGTAATGTATCAATTGTTCCAATTAGTGAAATCTGAATGAGCCACTTAAAATTTGGTGGGACGGTTTCAATTTTTTTCGGATCAAGTCACCTATTAATTTGGTAATATTAAACAATTCGATGTAATAAATATTATAATGAAATATTATTTGGTGAACTGTCAGCCATTACAATTGAGTTTAAAAAATAATATTTCGCATCTAGTAATTAATAAATACAAATTAGCGAAATCTGATATTTTAAAAATATCAATAAATAATGAAATATCAATTTTTACTTTTACTTTTATAAAATAATTACTGAAATGAGATGAAAATAGATTTTTTTTGTTTAAAAATTGTCTAATTGGAATAAAATCAATTCAAATTTTTTTAACTGGTAATATACGATAGCCTTATTATTTATAGAGCACTTTTTTCAAAACAAAACAAATATCACTTTTTATGGTATTAAAAGTCCAAAAAATTGCTCCTAAAGTCATTAATCTGTTTATATAACACAATAACTCAAAAAACAAATCTAAGAAATTTGAATCTTTTAGTTAGTAAAATAAAGGTAATTTCAATGAGCTTAGATTTCGGATGGTGCTTTTTTAAATTTACGTCTTTCAAAATAAAATAGAAATAAATAAGTTCATTTTTAATATTACTTTCAATTATTTTATTGTTGGTTTCTTATTAATTTTGAGTAAATAGGTTTAAAAATTTTCATTAGGAAAATACAAGGTGTTACGTTACAGCTATAAGTCTGAGTTTATTCAGATCACATAATACATAGAGAGAATAAGGAAATTTCAGTCTCTAGGTCTGATTCGAAAGTACCTAAGGGGCCATCCATAAATTATATAACATTGATGATTTTTGGAACCTCCCTCCCCTGGTGTGACGTCACATATTTTGCAATTTTAAATTTAGAAATTATTAAATTAAAACGAAACTTTCAAAATTATTTATATATTTCTATTTAAAACAGTGGCGTGCGGTCCATGGATGCTGTGGATGCGGCGCATCCCTAAAATTTCAAACATTTAGAGTATTTTCATAAATACATATATAAGGTCAATTTCAAAATTTCAGAAGGATCTTTAAATTTTCAAATTATTATCCGTTATTTCAAATATTTCTATAAAAAACATTTTTTGTTTTGAAAAGTATATTGGTTCTCGAAATGAAATAAAATTGTTGCATAGTTTCAAGGGGCAATTAAAATGAATGATTTTTCCGAAAAGGGTGCAGATAGAAGGTTTGAACTCCCTGCTCTGGATATATCTTCCAGTTCAAGCATGTCAAAGACAAGTCTAGACGAGTTTTAGTCGAATAAAAATTGTTCTCGCTGAGGAACTATTACAAAAACTATTATTATAAAAAAGAGAATCTTTGGACTAATCCATTTGTAAGAACTCTCAATATATAAGATCGGAAATAACTAAGAATGCAATAGACAATAAGTCATAGCTTGCTAGAATTAATTTCTGACTCCTATCCTCACTCACACAAAGCAGTATCGATTTGGGGCGAAGGTCCCAAAATATATTTTTTGAAAATCTAATGTTAAAATGTGAAAAATAGCCAAAATGATGTCGTATTCGATGAAATTTGCAAAAAATAAGGAAAAATTAAAATAAAATTTCAAAAAATTAAGATAGTTTTTCGGACAGCATTCTCTGGTTGAAAAGTCACCAACCGCCACTGATTTGAAACCTTTTTTCATAACATCAATAATAAATCAAGAATTTTAGAAATTTAATATAACAAATCAAATGAACGATACAAAATTTAATCATCTTGTGTCCATGGACATTTTAAAGTTTTTCGTTAGAGTTGAGTTTTAATACTTTAGATTTATACATGTGACGTCCCCAAACTCATGACTCGTCCCCCCCCTTGTCCCACGATGTCACACTTTGTTGACCCCTCCCCCTTTAACGTGTGACGTAATTTGTGGATGGGCCCTAAGTAGGTTGAACTTGAAGGATTGAAGATTTTAGAACGCGGTAAATATATAAATAGAAGAAGTTTCAATTTCTAAAAATCATAGGGGTAAACGAGTCGTTTTTGGGATTTGTATCAAATTCGAGTAAATTGAAGAGGCACCTAGAAAATTTCGGAGTGGAGGAGGATATGAGCTACCCTTTTAAGTTGGTTTCTTTTCACTAGTAGATAATATGCAAAAAAAAACATTAAAAAAAATTATTCCTCGTTTATTTGATGAGGCGCCTTCAATTTATCTCGAAATTGATCATTTGCTAGGCGGAACCGAATTTTCGTCAATATATAAATATAGTATTTATTTATTTATTATATCCCTTGTTTTGTTAATAAAATGCCCAAATCTTTTCTTTTTTTTCAGGCACAACGATTTACCATGGAACATTCGCAAATTTGTCCACAATCAACTTCGGGAATTCAACTTTGCAGCTGACTTACGAACGGTTGTTCCTTGGAGCAAAAGTCCCTGGTCACACACTGATTTATTACGTCTACGTCAAGGCATGGTTGGCGGACAGGTAATTCATATAATCCTTTTTTTTTAATGAATAAGTATGACTTCTGCTGGCATCTTGTAATTAATCATTAAACAGATTTACATTTGTCATCTTCAAAGGCTAGTATTTTTTCCACTTAGGTGACTGGTTTCATTAATATTAATGTCTTGGGTTTGTTTTTAAAAATTGTCAAGAGATGGTAAATGTATTTCTATAACTCAACACCTGATTTATATCAGTTCCTTTGATAAAAAGAAACTAAATAAATAAGTAAATAGAAGTGGCATTAATAAGTAAAGATATTGAAGTTACTTCTTTATAGGTTTGATCTTATATATAAAAATTAATGTGCGTATGTGCCTGTATGTTCGTCTTTTATGGGTTCGCGTATCATTCATCCGATTGAGTGAAACTTTGTACAATTGTTGTTGGCATTGCGTGAATGTTTCTGACATAGTATCATTAACATAAAAGACAAAGGGGCTCAATAAATGAAAATCTAGTCCCTTGGAAAAAATTTATAATTACATTTTTCTCAATTTCCTTTTAATTATTAATTGGTCTCAAAATATTCATAAACATCAAATTATCCTCCTAAAAAATATTTTTCTACTACCTTGACCAGTTTCGCGAGATAGGATAAATACACAGATATTTTCAGAACTAATGTGTTCTTTATTAAACACATTTTTGCTGGCATTTTTCACAGAAATATGTATTAATGTGTTGTTGATATATCGATTGATTTCAATTAATAACACTATTAAACCAAAATTTCGTGGGATGGGGGGGGGTCAGATAGGCTAGGGGTTAGCGTGCCAGCCTGCTAACCAGGGGACCCGGGTTCGAATCCGACTCGAGGCATCCGGTTAAAATCTGACCCTGGGGGTAGAGACAAATTAAAAAAAAAAAGTAGTATCGTGAATTGGCTTATGGCTGAAAGGACCAAAAAGCCAAAAATTTTGCCCGTATACCTAACAATGGATTCCAGTAGAATTTTATACGCTCATTATCTTGCTATTACTCGATTTTTTACAACACGTCAGAGTTTCGACCAAAAATGTCATTTTGACCTATTTTTGAGTCCCTTTAAATATTAAACAGCAATATTTGAAATCAAAATATTTTGTTGACGTAGGTAATAAAAAACAGCTTGCTCTTTGATTTTCAAATTACCACTTGTTTTTAGCTCAATTAGAACTCGAGTTATAACAAAAAACTAAAACTACGTGATTATAAAGGACAATAAACATAGATAAAACTTAAGGTCTTAGTTTTTTAGTTATAACTTGAGTTCTAATTGAGCTAAAAACTTGTGGTAATTTGAAAATCAAAGAGGAAGCTGTTTTCTAATAAATCAACTATTAAATTGAAAGTTTTTTGCCGAGAGTAGCAGAATTTTTATATATTGAAGGAGACAATAAAAGAGTGTGTCTTTCTGCTGGAATTATAAATTTTATTTATTTATAACGAGACTACAGTTTCGAGGGCCTTGCCCTCTTCATCAGTCTATTACAATGTATTCATAGAATTAATTTATGAATGAAAGTTTTACATTTTTCATGTGTTAAGGTTAACCTTAACACATGAAAAATGTAAAACTTTCATTCATAAATTAATTCCTGTGAATACATTGTAATAGACTGATGAAGAGGGCAAAGCCTCGAAACTATAGTCTCGTTATAAATAAATAAAATTTATAATTCCAGCAGATGACACACTCTTTTATTGTCTCCTTCAATAAATCAACTATTATTATTAATATTTTGATTTCAAATATTGCTGTTTAATATTTAATGAGACTCGAAAATAGATCAAAATGGTTTTTTTCGTCATTTTGACCGATAATATCTCAAATCTCTGACGTGTTGTAAAAAATGGGGAAATTGCATGATAATCAGCCTATAAAACTACTGGAATCCATTGTTAGGTTTAGGGTCAAAATCTTTTTAAAATTTTTGTCGAGCAGTGTAATAAGTTGAATATTAGTTGAGGCATGCATTAGTATTATCAGCAGTCAAGTTTGGAACGCTTTTTTATGTCCAACCCTACGTTATCTTTGATATATCGTTGTAAGATCTCGTTTGCGTAGTATTAAAAGTCCAAAAGGCATTCTTAATTTTATGATCCACATTGTATTTATTTTGTGACCAGAATTCGAAAAATTCGTGATCCCCATGGCTTGTAGCACCTGACGCATTGCTCAGTCACACCTACATCTTAATTCAATTAGATGAACTTCTATGGAAGTGGGCCCCAAAATATTATGAGAAATATAATTAACATTGGTGCGAGAGGAAAATTAAACACTGGTAGAGCTAAAAATTTGGAATAAATATCGTTCCGACAACTCCTTCGACGGGACATGGGACAGTGAGATCTGAAATCGAGACATTCAGACATAATTATAATTACATAATCACCAGTGCATTGGTTGCAATGATCTTTATTTTGTTTGAGCTCAGATATGTGCATTTGAATTTAATAGTTAAAAACCGCAAGAACTTCTCTCCAACTTAATATAAATTGCAATAATATTTAGTCAATCTCCGAAATCGAGCTAAAATACAAGGTATACATTAATTAATGTAAAATAATTGGTTTAATAAAATTTATAAAAAAAAAAAAAAAAAAGTAAAATAATAATGAATGGATGACTCAACGAGATGTTTACACCAATCGACTTGATTGGTGAATAATGGAATTGAAATAATTATCGGAAAAGAGGTTTTTATCTGAATTAGATTTTTCCTCTTATTAAAAACAAGGACTAAAGATGATCAAGGACACTCGATGGTGGAGAAATAATCTCCGGAATCGAAGCAAAAATACAATGTATACATTAATTAATGTAAAATAATTGGTTTAATAAAATTTAAATTAAAAAAAAGTAAAATAATAATAAATGGAGATGGATGAGAAGGACGGGATTAGATGGGAACCAATCCCTCTAATAACTTCATTAGATGACTGCTGAAAATGAGAGGTGAACTGCTCTATTTGAATAAGTACTCCTACTCTAAGGAAATCAAGAAGTGCTCATTGTGTAATCTGGGAGAAGATGAAGACGTTTTTCATAATGTTTCGGTTTGTCCTATTCTGAGAGAATTTAGAATAAGATACCTCGGAGTAGAAACATTGTCCAGATCTAAATTCATAGAGTGCCTTAATGGGAGAGACTGGAAAAATCTGGTCAAGTACTGCAAGAAGCTGCTATAGAAATACCGATTTCAACTAATTTTGGAATTTAATTACTGATAGTAATCACCTTAATTTAATTGCCGACTTAATTACTAATATTTTTCATTAATTTTGTTATTATTTACTCACTCACTCAAACAGTCGACCTTGAGTTATATATGTTTGTATTATTATTTTTTTCAATTATTATGCAATTTTATTATTTTGAATAAACATCTTATTATTATTATTATTATTATTCATTATCCCTCTTAAGTCATATTCAACCAAAACAACTGGGATCGGTAAGGCTGTCAATTATTTCAAAAGACACAAGGTCTGTACATGGTCATCCGACTAAAAAGCATTTTCCGCATTTTGCTTAACATGAGGGATTTTTGGAAACAAGAGCTTTTAACACGCCAAAGCAGTTTGGAAAGTTCTAATAAATTTTTAGATTAATATAACAAGCAATGGTGAAGACAAAATGCTAAGAATGACTTATCTTATTACTCTTTTAAGAACCTCTTGACTCTTTTTGTCATTTTTCCTCGTTAGAAGTTCATCTAAATTTCATCACTCACCCAATTTATTTTTTCTTCTCTTTCTTTCTTCTTTTTTTTATTACTAGCACCCCTTTAAGTGGGATCTGTGTATAATTGATTATCTTGGCGACATCATCTTCTCCCGATCAGATCTTGAATGACTAATGGTTCTTTTTTGGAAATTATAGATCCTTCTTTATTCATCAGCTATTTACATAACTTGTTTATATGGAAGCCAAAATTGTCGATAAGTTGATTATTTTTATTTGTCACCTATTTTAATTTATTATTTTACTATCCTTCAATAATTTGCGAAGGTGTCTGTGCATCCAGTATTTTGAAGGATTAAGACTGTAAGACGTTGGAAAGAATGAAACAGGGAGAGTTCTCTTTCCTAGAATAGATGATAATTAGTAGAGATTGTGGTGTTGGTGCAAGATGAAACATCTTTAACATAGATAAGAGTAAATAAATATCATTAAAATTTTTAATGTGAAACAAGTGACCAAGAATCCTTAACTCATGGTAAATGAATATTAAATATAATATTTATTTACTTCTTATCTTTAGAATAGATGAATTAACTTGTGGACTCTTCTTTAATTAATGCTGTTAAAATGTACTTTACTATGAGGATAATAATATAATATGACTTGGTATTGACTCTTGAATCATAGAAGGAATAGGAAAAATATTCCGGGTTGATCCGGAGGAATACTTATGAAGATGGTCGAACCAGAAAGAGAGTTCCATATTCTAAAGATTTTAGCGAGGATTTGAGTTTATTTGAAGTGTTTCTAATTTGACTTCAAAAGGATGAAGTAATCGTGTTTTCAGGACTTGATCAATGCTAAAATTCACTAAATTAGACTAAGTGAACTAATATCTTTTTATTTCAGTCCCCATAACTCCATTTGTTTGTTTTGTTGTTTGCTTTAATTCATTTGTGCCATTTGTTATAAAACAAATGGAGTTTGAAAATCTATATTCCTTTAAAAATTATTGATAGAAAATAATTGAATTGGTTTGCTCTCAACAATTTATAATTTTATTTTCTCAAATTCAAACAATTGTGAAAGTCAATAGAAAAGCAAAAAATGAATATGCGTATGCAAATTGGAATTGTTATCGAACTTGGCCACTCAAATCCAAAAATTTATTACTTAATGTAAAACCTGAATAAATATGTAAAAAGGGTCATTCTAATTCCGGTAGTTATATTTGTATTAACTGAAACTTTACTAAAAGTGGCCCATAAATTGGATATGCGCACTTGAGGTAAACTGGTTGCCAACTCTAATTTAAATCAAGAGCGTTCTGGAGCCTAAAAGTCCAAAATATAGTCAGTCCTACTAGTTTTTGAAAATATAACATTTTAAAGTTCTTCTTCGAGTGCCATACCCGAAACGGGTGTCGGCCCCTCTCCACATATACCTGTGCTGAGTGTGTTTAGTTGTTTTTACACAGATATACGGGACCTACTTTTTAACGCCGGTTCCGAACGGCTAATTTGGAGAAGGTTACTAGGCAATTATACTCTTGGTAGTTTGCCATTACTTTCCAAGAGGAGGCGACTGCAAATATCTATCTGCCGAGACTCGGTCTCGAACCAGCGATCTTCGAGTCAGCGAGCCAACACTCTACCCACTGACCCACAGTCGCCTCATTTTAAATTTTAAAGCTAGAACGAACTTTTTATGACTTTCTACTCTTAAGTTATTGTGAATATCGCAATTACAGACATTTTGAAAAAAATTAATTCTTGAAAATTTTTTGAGTAAAAACAATTTAGCCAAGGCGGCTTTTGCATGAACTTATCTAATTTGTGGTTCTGTAGAAAAATAAAATGGAAAGCTATTTGTGAAGCTACAATATCTGTATCTGACAAAACTCGAAAACTAAAGAAGATAGTATAATAATTAATTAAATTTATACAAAGCGAGTTTTACACATAAAACAAATATTATATAATTAGTTTTATCTCGATATATATTTCGGGCTACTAACACATCTTCAGAAGAAACATAAAAATACTATTTTACTATTTTGTGAAACTCACTTTGTATAAATTTTATTAACTATTATTCAATAATGTTACACCAAGAACGAGCACCATGTTCCCTAACAATTAATACATAGAATGTAAATCTTGAAATTTTCAAGTTTGATTTATTTCCTCCGATATCAAAAATTGTAATAAAATTTTAATAGAATGATTATTTCGGAAAAAGAGTCCGAAAATAAATAATAAAAAATACTAAGTGTGTGCTTAAGCTCTAGTAGCACAATGTTTCAAACTATAAAGGGGCTATATAGATTCTCGAAATATATATAGGCACTATATAGTTACTATATATTTTAAAACATTGTGCTACTAGGGAGACTACCCGACAAAAGGGAAAACCTTACCGCATTTATAATTTTAAGTAATATAATAATAATAGTTGGACGAATCAAAGAACAAGGCAAAATTAATATTATAAAATACAATTATTTATTTTTATTTCTATATTCACTGGTTAAATATAGTTTAAGATAATATATTTAGAACATAGTGTTTACACTATCTAAGCATTAGTGATTTTTTGAGGCCCCAAAGAATACAGAAAACACCTAAAATGCGCATCTTATACTCCCCAGCCCAGCAATACCCACACAATTTCTTTCTTCTTATTTCAACCATCTACGAGTAAACATATAATAAATCCATTACTAAATTATCAAATTTTCACACCAGAACGACTAGTTTTATTCATAGTCCTCCTTATTTAGTATTAAACTAAATAATAGTTTAAAATCTCTATAGTTAATATAGTTATAGAGATACAATCAAACCTGAGTGAGTGAGAACTGGGTAAGCGAAAAAAGTCTATAAGTTAGAATATTGCCATGCCCGTTTTCTTAACCCTCTAAAACCTCTATAAGTGAGAAACAGAAACCTCTATAAGAGAAAGCTATTTTTTCCTCATGGACCTCTATAACTGAGAATACTACTTGCATGAACCTCTATAAGAGACAATCGAACGTATTAATAGTTCCAAGAAATTTAAGAATGAGTCATGAATAGCTGATGTTGATTTGTTTTCTTAAATTTCGAGGAACTAACTTACATTGTTTTTGAAGGAGACAATAAAGAGTGTGTCTTCTGCTTGAATTATAAATTTTATTTATAACAAGATTATAGTTTCGAGGGCTTTGCCCTCTTCATCAATCTAATACAATTGATTCACAAGAAGCAAAGCCCTCGAACTATAGTCTCGTTATAAATAAATTAAATTTATAATTCCAGCAGAAGCACACTCTTTTATTGTCCACTTCAATATATAAAAATTCTGCTACCCTCAGCACAAAAACTTTCAATTTAATTATATTGTTTTAATATCATATTCTATTCGAATAGGCAAATATGCATGTGTACCGACTTAGTTGTCGAAATTACTACAGTTAATTAGTATCCATTGCGAATCCATTGTGTATCCATTTTTATAAACCTCTGTAAGTGAGAAAGACCACCCCTATACCTCTTTAAGCTAGAAACTCGGGAAAGTGAAAAACCTCCATAAGCGAAAAAGAGATCGTGGTCCCTTGAACTCTCGCTTATCCAGGTTCGACTGTATTTTGAAATAAGACAGCAACATCGAATTGACCTCAAGGATTGTAAACTTTTGTTTTTTGGCTTTTATATTAAAAATGTAGCTAATTATAATAACGTAATCATTACCAATTTCATCTGTTTCTTATTTATTTTCTGAATTTTAAAACATATTGATGACAATCTTATTTTACTATTGAAGTATTTTGTGGCTTCTAAACAAAGGAACGATTTCAGCCATTTGCAAATCCACACAACCTACGGAGCAAACATCCCTTAAAGCAGTCCGCTTAATGTAGTTGTTTCGCGACAATACTGGCAAAAAGTTAATGCTAGAGTATATAGAACAGACAATAAGGATTCATAGTTCATAAGCCCAAAACTATTTTGCTGTTTATGTACCGATTCTAGACAATCCCGTGCTCGTTTGACAAATCTGGCACCATTGTAAGAGATTGCATATTTTTATATTAAAATGGCAGATAAAATGCATTTTAAATTTCTATAAAAATCGTTTTGTTATTTTTTAACAAATGTTATCAAAGCCTACTTTACACCTTATGAAAATTATAATTTTGAAAAAATCTAGCGCATTCATCTTTCGCTGGTTAAATAAATGCGCTGTTGTCAAAAATATGTTTTAGTTATTGTTTAATGTTGGTTTAGTTTGTTATAAAAATGGTAAGAAGAGTTTCTTAAATATAATTAAATATGTATGTAAATTTTCCGATATTCCGTAATGTTAAAGAGTCTGAAAAACTCGATTTTTGAAATTTAATATCTCCGGAACTGTATTGTTCATAAATTTCGTTTTGCCACCAATCGATGCAGAAGTATTAAAATAATAATCTTTCTAAATTTCAAAAAAATTCTAAGAAAACGCATTTGGCAGAACAACTACCTTAAGTCAGGGGCATACATTAAATAAAAATATTAATATATAATATATTAAGAGGCATGACGTTGTGGTACGATGTCTGGCCGACGATTTGATCAAAAAGGGAATGCGTGTCGAGTTGGAGTACTTGTACTCCAGCTCGGCGGGCAATAGAAAAAGCCAGACATCGTGGCAAAGGATGCGGCGGGGGTGGTGTGGGTTTTGGACGTCCAGATCGTCTCCGCGCTTGCAGGACTGGGTGTTGCCCACCGAAACAAAATAGAAAAATATAGGGGCAGCTCCAGTCTTGTGGATAATATTGCGGACCGGGGCGGGCTCGGTCAGAGTCGAGGCCATCACACTCTCGTGGAAGGGAGTGTGGTGGCATAAAGCGGTGGAGTCCCTCATCGCCCTGTGTATATCCCAAAAAAACAATAAACGATTTGACATATAGGGCGATGAGGGGATCTTAATTTTTACACTTTCGGCACAAGAACATATAGAGCGGGTGGCGTATGATTATTTTTTGTGAATAAAAAAAAAAAAAAAAAAAAAGAAATGTGAAATGTGAGCCAGGATTAATCCTGGCTCTCTCAGACACCCGCTCTGAATCTGAATTAATTTGTTCTGAAGCTGAAAGTGTGAAAGATGTGTAAATAAATTAGTCCAATGCTCTTTCTTTTGTCTTTGTAGAGAGGCGGCCCGCTCCTCGGGGGCCCAATAAACAAAATTAAAAGCCAAAAAATATAAATCTTCGTTCATTTATACTATTTTCTGATCTTTCATCAAATACTATAATTCTTTGTTCATTCCTACTATTTTTCAATCATTCATCAATTCATACACCTAGTACTATAATTTTTGTACATCTTACCATTCATTTAAATTTAATATATTTAAATATCTAAAAAAAACTCCGTCAATCTTTTTTCCATATTTTGTTGTGGTCTCATGATCATTTGATATATTTAAATTTAATGTTGATTTCAAAAAAATCAACTAAAGGCTTTGATTTGTCTTTTGAGAAATCAACATTGAAATCTTCTCTCAAAATAAAATGTAATTTATGAAAGTATCGATCGAATTGAGCAGATCCTGCTTTGGTCCAAATGTATAAATTTTCATGGATGAATTCGATGATTTTATTTATGCTTTGATTAGATGAGATATAAATAGCAACCATTACAATTGCTTGTCCAATTTCTGTTTCACATTTCGCTACACAAATTTGCAGAGATTGCAAGTTTCAGAAAAATTGCCCAGATCAAATTAGATCGAAAAAAAAAACAATTTCCTTTCGAATACTTTCAACAAATGAACACAAAGTAGAGTACAATAGTCGGCGAGGAAATGAATCCAGTTAAAGGACAATCTTATTAGATCATTGATTAGAAAAGGCTTTGAGAAACTCCAATAAGAGAAGAGAAAGAAGCGGATGATATTGAATCTAGCAGAGCTAGAATAGTTACTTCATTTGAAAAAAAGGGCGAGTTAGCTATATTTTATTAGAATAGAATCCAATCTTCAAAATTAGCTTCAATTATTTTAATTTAATTTATTTTTACTACAATTATTACTTTCCCTTGAAAAAAGGATAAAATAAATTAAGAGTAGCATTTGACTTATTAATTGGACTAAATCAGCGGTTCGTAGACCACACGTGATCCAATAGAACCTCGGAAATGGTTTTCGGTTTAGTACATAGTCTATGGAATTGAGAAACCGAAAAAACTCTCCCCCTGAGTTCTAATAGGTCAAATTTTTATTCTGCCGCGAGCAAGGTTTGAACGTTCCAACATCGTCATCGAGACAGGTAGCTCTAGCCCCCGCGGCCACCCGACTCCTTTTTTCAATTAAAAACAAAGTAATTTTTATTAAATTATTTTTAAATAATATTCGAGTTTTAAAAATAAAATTTTTTATAAATTCGGTATATTCTTGACAAATTTTGGTGATTTGGCTATTTTTGGTTAGCGGTCTGTTTGAAATAGAAAGCTAAGACTTGGCACAAGGTACATCTTATTTCTATAAACTCAAGACCAGAACTAACTTTGTACGACTTTCTGTTCTTCTGTTATAGTGGAAATTCGAATGGGGACAGATAGATAATAAGCATGCTTAAAAATTATTTTTATCTATGTTTTAGATCAGTGTTTCTCAACCTTTTTTTGTTGAGGGCAGACTAAAAATATCTGGAATCATTTGCGGCACACTTAAATATAAAAATGTAAAAGTTGTATGATACAAAAAAAAATGAAGTAATTGCAAATACTATTTCAAAGTTACAAAACTCATGCAATTTTAATTATTTGTCAAAAACCGTCGCGGCATTGAAAATATAAAAATTTTGCTACAAAATAAACTTTCTAAGACGATTTCTTTTTATGAATTTAATTTTTCTATTGAATGATAAAAATGAAGAAAAAAGTAAAACTTTTTCACTACTCAGTACGTTCGCCAGTTAGAACAGGTATTTTTTTCACATTATTGTCTGAATTTTATTGAAGTTCAATTAATTATTTGCTCTCTCTATAATGAGTATAATTTTGATCCAAGAGCAAAAGGCCATTCCTAGAATAAAAGAAATTAAAAATTGAATCTTTAATAGTCTGAACAGGTCTTGACTTGCATTTCCTTCGTTATAAAGGAAGAAGTAGAATAATTCTAACAACACCCTTTTAAGTTAGTTTCTTCGATCAGATTCTAATGAAAGAATAGGTCCCCGCACATTTATTAATCAAGAAAAAAAATGAAAATTTTTCCAAGACTCGGATCGCTAGATATGTCGTAGTAATTAATAATAAACTTAGATATAAATTGTTTATTTATGCCTATATTATGACTTCAGATTAAAATCTCAATAAAGATTTTTCTTTTTGCATTTTTGAAACGGAACTTTTAAAGCTAGAGCAGTTTCTAAATCCTTTTTGGTTGACTGCACTCGCGGAACACCTGAATATAAATAAAATGTAAAAATTGTATGATACAAAAAAAATGAACTAATTACAAATACTATTTCAAAGTTACAAAACCCATATAATTTTAATAATTTGTCAAAAAGCCTCGCTGCCGCGGAACACAGGTTATGAAACACTGTTTTAGACATTTCTAAACACGAATAAGCAAAAAATTGCTAATTTTTGAAAAAAATCCAATGCCCCGGCCACTTTCAAAATCAATAGAGATTTGCTCTTATTCATAAATTAGAAAAGAGAGGAATTCAGCCAGTAAAAGAAGCCTCTGTCGAATCAAAACTCCCAATAAGAAAACAGTTTCGATTTTGAGACTTCGCCATTTTAAGTAGTGAGCATATTAAGACCGATGTACACATTTTATATGTTATATATAGGTTTGTAAAAAATTATAAAAGGTTGGAATTAGTGGTGTTTCACAAAATAAAAATTGAAATAAAGTTTGAATTCAATAGATACTCTATATATTTCGGGTTTTTAGCCCCCATCATCAGGAGTTTATACAAAAGACGCTTTACTCCATTAAATTTAAACTTTATTTCATTTTTTTTTGCTTTTCGGTCCTTCTAGCCATCAGCCAATTTACGATACTATTATTAAATTATGTCTTCTATGTAAAGATCAGATTTGTTTGTCTTGAGTCGGATTCGAGCCCGGGTCCGCTTGATTATCAAGATTGTACGCTAACCGCTCAACTAACCAGGATTTTTATTTTGACAAACACCACTAATTACAACCCTTTATAATTGTTTAAATATATTTCACTATAAACCTACACCGCTTTCCTTAAATATAAGTTTGTGTTTTATAATAGACATATCAACTATGTCTGCACTCGATGTATTGAGTTTGCAAATATTCTCATTAGAACTGATTCCATTATATAATTAAAGCTGAAACTGTTTTCTTAATTGAGAGTTTTTATTCGACAAAGGCTTCCGTTACTGGCTGAATTTCTATTTTTTCTAATTTATACATTTTGGACAGCCATCTTTCCTTCATCAACGTTTGCTCTTATTCGAAAAAATATTCAAAAAAATTATAACCGATTAATCTCACTTTGCTATTTCTAAAAGTACAGTCGACTCTCGATAATTCGAACTCTTCAGCTGTTAACTTCGGTAAATCTAAAAAATGCTGTGTATTTTGATACGCTCGATAACTCGAAATTCTTTTAGTAACAAGAGGAGGAGAGAACGTTATATAATTCGAACTAGGCCACTTCCCGCCTTTATAATTCGATTTTTTTATGTTATTATCTATTGCAATGTTAATACATATGTAATTTGTTTGTTCTTTTTTGTCGTTTTTATTATTTTTACCTTTTTTACATGAGGCTATATATAAAATTTATGTAAGCTCATACATATTTTCAAAAATATATTCAAAACTCTTAATAATT
This sequence comes from Forficula auricularia, assembly GCA_024734495.1. NCBI lineage: Eukaryota > Metazoa > Arthropoda > Insecta > Dermaptera > Forficulidae > Forficula > Forficula auricularia. Next base: position 7,973,156 of record JALMQS010000069.1, on the reverse strand, counting down.
CGAATTTTTTCTTGTATTCTCTTGGATTTTGAATTATCGAGAGTGGACTGTATTTGATATCTCCATGACATAATCATCCTAATTATTCTATAGAAGAGTAAATCTACATAGGTAGAGCATCAATTCGAAAATCCCTATCCATCTTGAAGTTGAGGGAAGTGGGTCGACATTTATCAGGCTTTAACTGTGGCGACATTACGATAAGATTCTAGGCCTGCATGTACGAGTGCGAGTGCGATTCTCCGCCCTTGCAATACATCATCTGGCCCTTCCCAAACCCGATCTTCATACCCCACAGAAGGAAAACAGAGCGATCCGAGGACTCAGATGAAAACCCTGCTTCGGGACGAATAATGGCTGTAAATATAAACAGTAATGGTGAGTTATCGAGCTGAAGCCGTGGGATGGTCGGAAAACCTTCGGGGAAACGGGAAGGTCGTACTCTTCATATAAATCTCTTGTCCCTAGTAACCGTTTACTTTAAATGAGAATTCTTTGTAGAAGACATGATCAAATTCCCCAGTCCATTCCAATAAGCTATAATTTTAATGCAACACATTCCTTTGCTAATCTGACAAATTTTCAATTCAAATTACAACCACAGATGAGAAAAAAAGAATAAAAACGTATACCCTTTATACTTTATTTTATTATTTCATTCATAAATTATCTCCCGTTTTACAATAATAACAAAAATATTTTAAAATATTTAATGGGTTTGGTTTTATTGTCATTTCAGGAAGATTGAGGGTGGGCAAAGTGGTTTTTTATTTCATTAATTTTTTCCCTCTTATTAAACAAGGACTAAAAAGATTGAAGTAATTTTTGGAGACGGACTGATAAGTGAATTGAGTGGATATTGATGAGGCAGTCCAAAAAAAGAAGATAATTTAGACTATATTTTTATTCATAAGCCGACGTTTCGGAGGCTTATTCCCTCCTTCTTCAGGGTTTTGCAAAGCTAGTGAAGTAAATTCAATGTGATATTCCCCTCTGTTTCCTCTTTTCAGAAGCAGTATCAATAATTGATATATCGTATTTCATTCTCAGCACTAGACTATAATTCTCAGCACTACAATAGGTATCTGGTGAGAATGAAATACGATATATTATTGTTACTGCCTCTGAAAAGAAGAGACAGGGGGAATGTCACATTGGATTTCCTATACTGACTTTACAAAACCCTGAAGAAGGAGAATAAGCCTCCGAAACGTCGCCTTATGAATAAAAAGATAGTTTAAATTATCTTCTTTTTTGGACACCCTCATCAATATCCACTCAAAGGACTAAAAAGTTTATCTCAAGCTCAAAAAGATCAAGGACACTCGATAGTGGGGAAGTAATCCCCGAAGTCAAAGCCTCAAATTCAATGTATACTTTATTTCATGTAATACAATTGCTTCAATAAATTAATATTATTATTGTTATTTTAAAAATTTTAGGAAAATCATACGTGAAATCATGTGACTTGACTACACTCCTTTTGTATATTGATTTCCATTAAAAGAATAAATTTTTAATATTATTATTATATTAATGGAAATATTGTTTTAATGAAAAAACCTTTTAAAATATTTCCCATATTGGAAAAAAATCTTATGTCTGATAGGTATCGAAACATACTGGTAGATTTAGTTTTTTCTAAATTCCTTAAAATTGAGTATAATATTTTTCCTGAAAAAATTAATTTAAAATCCAGCTTTAAGGCCTACTTTTTGTACTTATAGAGTAATCAACGTAAAAATAATATCACAAGAGATATTAAATATTCTTAAAAAAATCGTGAAAATTAACTTTAATCATCTAATTGTATTAGATGGAGGAAGAGGTATCAGCCAAAGTTGGATGCGCTGGGTTCAATAAAACACCCTGAATAAAATGTTTCGGCTTGAATTTATTTGGCATTCATCTCTGAATCTTTGGCACAGACACATAAATTTACATGAAGCTACAATTATTATTTTTGACAAGGCTAGGTTCAATCATATACCAGTATGTGTACCTCAATGTGTGTATAACTCCCAATTAACTGAAGATGGCCAAATAAATTCAGGCCGAAACGTTTTATTCAGGATGTTTTATTGAACCCAAAGCATCCAACTTTGCCTGATACCTCTACCTTCATCTAATACAGTTCCATCACAGCCACGAACTCTAACAACATTTAATCAACTAAATTTCTACTAAAATCTAATCAGCTTTTAATCTTAATGTAAAACTACTATATCCATGCTATGGCATACATTTGTTTTAAGTAAATTTTTTTTCAAAAATCAGTTTAATAGACTAAATTTATTATCAAGATTTATCTACTGTGATAGCTCTCAGAGTTTTGGTTTGGTCTTTATAGCTTCTGACAATTAAGACTGCTGTGTTTCTTATTATAAGAATGCTAATTTTGAGAAATCTCTTGAGAAAAATATTATAAATTATACTTAACCCATATAAGCCTTATTGGTGAAAATCACGATAAGAGGGGATTTCTATTATCATTATATAGAATTAATGATTAGATGGAATTCCATATATATATAGGGATTTCAATTCACTCCTGCTGACATCTGGTGCCAGAAAGTTATTTGGAAAATAATTTCCATTATCCCATAAGCGCAATGCATTTTTTACAATGCAATTTCCGCCAACAGCATCGATAAATTAAATGTAGTTTGAGTATTCTTTTTGGCTGGTTAAGAAGAGCTCACACAAAATTTTATCACACATTAACAGAAGCATCTTTTTTTCAAACCAAAAACCTTATAATGGAAAATCTGCTAAAATCTGAATCATTATTTCAACGAGAATATAATATGTATAAATAATTTATAATACCTTCATTGATTTAGGTATACAACTATTTTTATAAAGCTTTTCATTTAGTTATTCAAAATAGAAGTTTAATGATGATTTTAAAACATTAATTAGAATTTTATGCTACAGGTGCTTTATCACTATAAAATGAACTTTAATGAATCTTAATGGATTGATCAATTACTAATTGAGAATTAAATTAGTAGTTAAAGACTACTAGGTAAACAAAGTTCTTTCAATAAAAAAGTTAATTAATTGATAAATTGTAAACGATTTATACAGTTCGGGTGGTTTTTTTAAATGCTTGTTTTTATTTGATTTTAGGATAATCAGCCATCGAAAGGCTCTATTTCAAGAAAAACAAATAGAAATAACAAACAAACATTCCTGACCATACACACTGCAAATAAAAAGAAAATTAGAGAACGAAAGTGCCATTCCTACTTCAAAGAACAGTCTAAAACTAGAGAGATTCGCATTTTTTAAATGAAAAGATGGCTCTCAATAGTCAGGGTTTATTTATGTACATACAAGCTTATCCCCCTTTCACTGTAAAGCCTATGATTTTTATATTAGCTCAATTTCAATTAACTACCTCTAAATTTTTAAAATTAGATTAATCTCTCATTAAGAGCCTCGAATAATAACGAATTTGAAATCTCATTTATTTTGGAAGATAAAATCATTTTTCTGCTGTCAAAGTACTGAATTCAAAGAGCGACGGGTCATAATAGACTTATCTACCAAAATTGAATGCTATAACTTAAAAACCCAAGGAGAGAATACTTTAAATATTTCAAAAATTTACCACAACAATACTATATTTCTCTTTTAGGGTCAAATAGAACAAAATACCTAAATGTGTTTTTGTATTTGAATGTTTCACCTTTTCAAGCTAAAAACCATAATATCTATAACTTTTCAGGTTTAAGAGATCTTGAAAAACTACTGATATATATGAGGCTATGAGCGCAATAGTGGACTAACCTACAAAATTATAATTTTGGTTTATCTGAGGAAATTAATTAGTAATATTATTACCGACCAATTGTAAAGTGGAACAAACCAGCTTTTGATTGTAAATGCTGGTTTGGTCCACTTTGCAGTTGGTTGGTAACAATATTACTAATAAATTTCTGCAGATAAACCAAAATTATAATTTTGTGGCTCATATATGTATATATGTTGCAATAAAAACCCGTTTTAGTAAGAACACGTTCTTACTAGTTAAAACTCGTTTCACTGATGACACCTAGAGTTTACTGATGTTGGTTGAGTTTGGTTCAAAGGTCTACCATCTTCATTTGTAACCTTCCGCCTCATTTTGGGTGTTTATTTTCAAAAATTTTTAAACGAAAATGTCAAAAATTAGAAGCAAAGTGGTAGATGATGTAATTTTTGACATTTTTGTTTTAAAAATTTTTGGAAATAAACACCCAAATTGAAGCGGAAGGAAAAAATGAAGATTCTAGACCTTTGAGCCAACCTCAACCAACATCAATAAACTCTAATTGCCACAAAGGTATTCAGTGAAACGCGTTTTAAATAGTAAGAACGCGTTCTTACTAAAAAACGGGTTTTTACTGTAACATATATTTTAGCTGCGAAGTCCACCTTCGCTAATCTAAGAAAACTTTAAACAAATTCAGAGGTTAACGTTAGTCGACATCGAGGGGTGAGGCGCGTTTGGAATTAGGTGTACACATCTTTGGAATTAAGTGGAATTATTTTGGAATTCATTAGATAATGGCCCTTCATCTATTGTTTTCTACTTGAAAATGAAAGTAGAAGTGGAAGTAGGTGTACACGATTTTAGGTAGCGGTTTACCCCTCGGTCGACATATGACAATAAAAACTAAATATATAATAAAAATATTTGTATTTGTCATTTATATTATATAAATATGTTTATGGTATTTGAAGAATGCGGGAGCACAACGCTTCGAATGTTTCAAAGAGATTTATGTTGCATTCAAGTGCAAGTTTCGAAGCCATAATAAAGGGTGGATCATACAACAATGAAGTGCCTTAAGGCCAATGTACATTATTTTTATTTTAACTTTTTAGAAACTTAAATATTAAAAGTTATCTAAATATTTTACTATGGTAAACATTAGTAAATACGAAGAATGCAAGATGGAATTTAAGAATATGAAATGGGAGATAATTCTCCCTTGAACAAAACCATGATGCGCTTTTAACATTTTCTCTTTCGAAGGAGAAGCTTCAAAATGGTTGTTATCCAAGTTGTCTCCTGGCTAACAAGATAACAGAATGACAGCGGAACAACACAGAGATGATGGCCTGCATTAAGGGTTGTGTCTGGAACGCAAAGGAATTGGGGCACCCACTTAAGATTAATTGAAACTAAGGAGGTGTCTGTCCTTTGACAGAGTTTCTGAAATGTGCTTGACAAATTTCTCAACACCAGCTGCCTGTTCACGATTATCGATTTGGTACTTAATAAGGAACCAGAAGGTCGACGTTCTTTCATTCAACTTTATAATTAACTAATTAATCTCGAAATTATGATCGGGCAAACTACTGATGGAAAAATGTGTTATTGTAATAATAAAAGAAACTTGTATATGAGCTAATTTAGAAGAATCAACTTTTAATCATTAAATTTGATTAGTGGTTAAAATAAATAAGAAACAAAAAATGTATAAATTAACTCATTTCAAAATTCACGAATTTAACAATAGTAACAGAGGTCGAGAAAAAACTTTTTTCTGGGTTTCTGTTTTAATTCATAAATTCTGATGCCAGGCATCGAAAAACACCAAAATATCCATTCTTAGCTTTTAAAGTTTTCTTTTATCTGTTTTACGTCGATAAGTATGTTTTGTAAAAGCGGGTATTTTCGTCGGACCACAAATAAAAAAAATAATGAACGGAGATGAATTCACACAATTACTCAATACTAAAAACAAGACTGGAAAAGTCTTAAAGAAGTAGTTTATGGTTTTTCTCGGAAACAACAGAGCTGACAATTATCAAGAGTTGATTGAAACTATGCTTGAAAGCTTTAAAATTATGGGATACCGAATGTCTCATAAACTTCATATCCTACATGTTCAACTGGACCAATTTAAAGATAATTAGGGAACCTACTCAGAGGAGCAAGGAGAGCGTTTTCACCAAGATATGATGGACTTTGAACGACGTTACCAAAGGCAGTACAACGAGAATATGAAGGAAGATTACATTTGGGGTTTAATACTAGAAAGTTCATACAAACATAAGAAAATCACTAAAAATATACATTTTTGAACTTGATTTTTTATTATTTTACATTTGATTGCTATTACTAATCATTATTCTTGAATTAAAAAGACTCCGATGTTCAGCAAAAAATTTTCTGATTGTAATAAAATTATGAAAAAATCAGTGATTTTTCTTAAAATTCGAAAAATTGCTCTGGTTTCTACAAAAGCAAACTTTGATAAAAAAATTATTTTTCCCTTTATTAGTAACGTAGAAGAAACCAAAATTTGAAATTCAGAAGTCAGACCCGAAAATCGTTTCGACATCGGTGTAATTTATAAAAGTCGAAAATATAAAAAAATAATTCGACCAACGAAGAAGATCTAATAAGTTTTTCCTAATTTTCCCAAGGCTAGTTCAAGTAGAAAAATTTCCAGATTTTCGATTTGACCTCCAAAGCCTCAAAAAGAACTTCATTGATATTTATCGCTTATACAACATTTAAGCTTAGTCAAAATTGTGTATGTGGAAGTCGAAGTTTGCTTATTAACTAACCTCAACCTGTACGAACCCGGTTGGAGGATTAAGTTTTTTGGACCTCCCCCCCCATTTTGGTTGGTTGGTTGTTTAGTTTCTAGTTCCTTGGGGTTGATTATGTATAGAAAATTTTGTTTATTTTGTCCAAATGCCTAGAATTTTTATTTTTTACCTTGCTCCTGGCATTAACGCAGCTTATCCGACTTCTCTTCAAAGCGGTTGCCTACCCTATAGGAGATCGTGAAAATGCTCAGAAATTATTAGAAATTGAAGGATTAAATTAATTATCTTTAAATTTTTCTATCCCATGTGTATTTAAATTTTTAAATCTTTCATTATTATACATCTCAGAAGTTAAGTTAGATGTTACATGGATATTTCATGGATTGATAGACACATTCTGATTCCTGTATAGATATACACAATATGATTTAAAAAATAATGAACCAAGTGGCAAATAAATGCTATTTTAAAATTTTTCTCATATCTAATTAATCATAAATTAATCTCAAAACATATTTTGCATTTTTTTCTTATACTTTGAAAGCTTCTTTTAACCAAATTGATGTCTTTTTTTATGCTTCCTCCACGTGAATAAGAGTTAACTTTTTCAATAATTGGAATTAGAATTATGCCAAAGAGGTGTATCATGATTTTAGAGATGCTTAGCTAGAGAATAACCAAAAAAAGATAAGAATCAGTGATTTAGATCTAGAGTCGACAACGCAGTACATACACATGGACAGTGCCAAAGATGCTGGAAGCATATTCTCAATTAATGTTTAGATTTATTGAAATCAAAACCATCTATTGAAATATGATTAAATTTTATTTTCCGATTTTTTAAAATATTGTTTATGATCAAGTTTCTACCCCTCAATTTTCCTAAATTTTTTTTTAGTAAAATTGAAGTTTTATTGAGTGAAATCAATATTCTGGCTACCTAGCAGGAGTCGTGCCCGCTCGAGTAATGTTCATTTGATATTATTTATAAAGAAATTTAAAAGAAAATACTATTTAAAATATTTCATGTGTGAAGTCTATATTTTACTCAAGAGCAATTGAAGATTTCTTTGCACTCTTTATTTCTAAAGAGAATCTTTTTAATTCAAAGATCTTTTCAGAATATTTTTTTTGTCTAAAATTTGTCTGGACTTGTATTTTTAATCCATGTTTACATAATCGATTTCAACGTGCCGATAACATTTCAATAATTTAAAAATTAGAAACACAGACAGAAAAAATTCACTTGAAAATTATTTTTATTCATTTCTATATTGCCACCTGGACACGTAAATGGCGAATTAAACTTAATGAAACAAAATCTACTTATATTAATTTCACCAACAAAAAGGTTGAACAAAGACCAATCCGAAGAGAAGGATTTCTTAATGGTATAAAGAATAAAACCTGCCAACACAGCGAAGTATCTCGGAATGACATTTGATGTTAAGCTTCGATGGAAAGCCCACATCAAGAATAAAAAAGAGGAACTGCAATTTAAATTTCGAAAAATGCACTGGCTGCTCGGAATACAATCTGAATTGTCAGTCATAATAAGCTACTATATATATATATATATATATATATATATATATATATATACAAGTGCTGCAACCAATATGGACATATGGTATTCAATTATGGAGATGCTAAAAAAATCAAATATTGTGCTGATTCAAAACTACGAAAATCGAATACTAAGAAACTATGTTAATGCACCTTGGTATTCAAGCAACAGCGACATCCATCGAGACTTGGTGTAGAAACAGTCGCATTCATCATCAAGAGATATGCTATCTCGCATAAAAAACGCCTTCAGCATCATGTCAACGAAGAAGCGTTCAGGCTCCTGAATATACAAAATCTAACTAGAAGACTGAAACGGAAGAAACCATTTGAGTTAGCTGAATAGCCAGAACTCTGAGAAATCCAAAGGGAGAAACTTATTTTGTATATATATTTTTTTTATTGTTAAGGATAAATAAATTGAATTTGCTTCTCCAGTAATTTATTTGGTTATTCAAATAGTTAATCCAAATATTTCGAAGCGTTCTCAGCATCTCTTCCTCAGTGGAAACCACTCCTCCACCAATGTGCCGACCCCATCAGTTTCTACAGATAAAGCTTGATCACACAACACACACATACATATATATATATATATATATATATATATATATATATATATATACAAATTCAAAATGAGATAACATACGAATATATACAATTATTTACATCTCTTTATAATGAAGTCCAATGAAATTTCATTATAAAGAGATGTAAATAATTGTATATATTCATATGTTATCTCATTTTGACTCGAAAAAGATATATATATATATATATATATATGTGTGTGTTGTGTGATCGAGCTTTTATCAATGTTCTGTACAAACTGATGGGGTCGGCACATTGGTGGGGGAGTGGTTTCCACTGAGGAAGAGATGCTGAGAACGCTCTCGAAATATTTGGATTAACCATTTGAATAACAAAATAAATTACTGGAAAGAAGCAAATTCAATTTATTTATCCTTAACAATAAAAAATTAATATATCCAGTACACACCAAGCCAGCAAAATTCTTAGTTTATATAATTTTAATATGTATTTTTATTTGGATATGGTACTATAATTTTAAAACATTATAGTACCATATCTAAATAAAAATTGAGGTAAAAAGTGCCATTTCATCATGATTGATGAAAGAAATTTGGACAATATAGTTGATTTCAGGTTTTCTATATCATATTTAAAGTCCTGTGGACAAATCTATTATGATTTTAGGGAACTTGAGAAGTTATATTCCAAAGTGGCTAATACAAAAAGCAGGATTCATTTCTTTTACAGTGCAGACATAACGGGATTTTCCCCAAAGAGCCTCAAAAAACACCACAATTTATGTATTTTTATGTCAGACTTAAGCAGAGCAGATTATTAGTTTGTATGAACTAGTTTTTGTTTTATATTTAATAATAATAAAAAAATTCATTTCTAAATTCGATAAGAAAAACGAGTTCATTCAATATGAAACCTGTCTTCCATGTGTACCGAGTAATTACAAAAATAAATAATCTATTTAATTTAATTTTGTCTAACTTTCGCAATAATGATATCGAACTGTAATTTTCGAATTCTTCTCTTTCCTTTATTTAAATCTAGATTAAATATCAATATGTTCTAGAATGGTGATCACAAATAGATACATAACCAGAAATCGCCAGTAAGAAACTTAGTCAAAAAATGTTTATCAATCATATATGTAATTTTATATACATTTTAAACAAACTACCTACATAGTAAAAATTATAAAAGATAATTTTGTTCAAATTATTAGCAGATACACAATTTATATTTTATAAAAAAAACTAGCTGACGCCCGGTCCTTCGGTCCGGCGTCATCTAGCCCCTGGCGGGGGCGTCTCGTAATAGAATAGGTATTAAAACAGTAAATGAATTATATATTTTTATAATAATAAAACTTGAGCAAGATGCGAGGTAGGTTTCACAAAAAGATAAAAACAAAATTGAGTTTTGAATTCGATATATTTCGGGGGTGAGCCCATCATCAGGAGTCAAAGTAAACTGATTATACAACGGAAAAATAATTTTACAAATAACAATTTTTTTTCTCTCAAAAAATATTAAAAAAATTGTTATTTGTAAAATTATTTTTCCATTGTATAATCAGTTTACTATGACTCCTGATGATGGCTACCCCGAAATAAATCGAATTCTAAACTCAATTTCGTTTTATTTCTTTTTTGTGAAACCTACCTCGCATCTTGCTCAAGTTTTATTATTATATTAAAATGTTTCACCTAGAACCAACACCTAACTCCTTAAAAGTTATTGAATTATATATTACTTGTCGAAATTGTTCCCTTAACCAAAAATAATATTAACAGTTGAAAGATTTCCAAAAAGCTATTATCGGCCATCTTGTTTGTTTGCTTTTACAACAAACAATTAAGTTTCAATATTTTCCAAAATTATCTTATGTATAATAAAAACAAAAACATCCTTAAAGACCTTGGCCCCTACATCTTGACTTGAAATCAAACTTTGTAATTTTAAGTGGAAAAACCCCTAACAAACAAACATAAAAGAAGACTAATGGATGCAAGTTTAAAAGCAGAAATTCTTTTAAAATGAACCAAGTACACTCCAAATTTGATTAAATTGGCGACTAAAATACAAGTCCAAAAATCGCATTGAATGTGGAATTAATTTTAAAATAAATAATTGTAATTATATCTAAATATGTATTTTGTTTATTAGGCCTCCGAGGAGCAGCCCGCTTGCAAAGAAAAAACGTATATACATAAATTTATTTACAAACTTCATACTTTCAGCTTGAGAACAAATAAATTCAGATTTTTTTTAGTATTTACAATAAAATAATTATACGCCACCCGCTCTATATGTTCTTCTGGTGATAGTGTAAAAAAATAATTTTTAGAAAAAAAACCGACTTCAAAAAAATTAAATGCAATAAATAAAATAATAAGAACTCAAAAATCAAGTCAATTATTTTTATTTTTCTCTTTTTAGTGATGTTGACAATAAGACTTAGGATAATACCTTGGATGCATCTCGTAAGAGAAAGATTCAGGCGAATGAATCAGAAAATGATAATAAAATTCAATTCATAAATAGAGAAATTCTATCGAAACGATAGCGGGTTTTAAACGAAAGTTAAAAATCTTATAAATTCGAATGTTTTAAGGCTCTCGACCATGATTTACAGAGATAGAGACGTTTAATGATTTTAAATACAAAAAAAACGTTTTAAGATTGTTTTTTTTTTATAAAATATTTTTTATTATACCATATTTGCTCATATGAATTGGAGATTTCCGCTATTTTGTCATTGATCATATCATCAAAACTTGATCAAATTAATATGGTACCAATCGAAAACTATACTGAACCCACTGCAAAAAATCACCAAAATCGGTTCAAAATTGGCGAAGAAATCGAGTAATATAGACACACAAAAAAATTCAGTCGAAGTGAAAACTTCCTCCTTTTTTGAAGTCGGATAAAAATTAAGTAGAGATCCCCTCATCGCCCTATAAGTCAAATCGTTTATTGTTTATTTTAATAAAATAAAAAAAATTAGAAAAAATGTCGTTTTATTTCTTGTTTTCACAAAAAATAAAATCTATATAATATGTGTTTGTAAATACTGAAATAATTAAAATAAGCTGACGTGTTCTGATGTGGCCATCCACTTGACTTTATCATACAACATGGCCCCTCCTTATATTTAATATTTAATAAAATTATTTATATTCATGTAGGGGGGGGTTAGTTTTTGCATTTTTAGACTTCTGGGGGTCAACTGATTATGTATACAAAATTTGGTTGTGTTTGCTCAAATGGCCTAGATTTTTAATTTTTAACCCCCCTCACCCCCCTTAATTTTTTGTTGATATGCTCCAAAATCGAATCAGCTCTTAATCTCAATGGACCAAAACTACGTGTGAAATTTGGTTTCGATATTCAAACTAATTTTTGAGCTAGCTCGTCCACAAAATTTGGTAACGCACAGACTAACAACCAGACTAACTAACTAACAAACATTTTCGATGTTCAATTATTAGAGCTTTTTTGTAGAGCGAAATGCCATGGTTTCGCTCAATTTTTTTAATCAAAATAGTTTCAGCCGTTTTTTAGATATTTCTGAAAATAAGGAAAAAAACTCTTTTTTCATGTACGATTACAATACTTGACCATACCCTGTATGGTAAAGTAAAAACAGCGTGTGGAAGGAAATCTGAACGAACAAAAACTCTTAGGTATGCAAATAAAGGCCAAGTTCGAGTAATTAAATCCTATTAAATGGTATTTCCAGGACTGGGTAAAATTAACATATATTATGTTGCGTGTTGAGACATAGGTATAAATTGATGATAATAATAATAATATAATGATAAAAGAATAATTAGATAGCTCTTTATAAGTTAATAACATAAATAATCATTCTAGAACAAACAATTAAGTTTGCAATATAAACAAATATTAGGGACTGTTTACAAAATTATCTTATGTAAAATCAAAAACATCCTTAAAGACCTTGGCCCCTGCATCTTGATTTGAAATCAAACTTTGTAACACTAAGTAGAGAAAACTCCAACAAACAAACATAAAAGCAGACTAATGGATGCAAGTTTAAAAGCAGAAATGCTTCTAAAATTCACCAAGTACACTCCAAATTTGACTAAATTGGCGAAGAAAATACAAGTCCAAAAATTGCATTAATGTGAAATTAATTTTAAAATAAATAATTGTAATTTAATTTTAATAAAATAAAAAATTAGAAAAATGTTGTTTTATTTCTCGTACCCACAAAAAACAAAATCTATATAATATGTGTTTGTAAATACTGAAATAATTAAAAAATTAAAATTGCGGCTCCCTAAATTTTATTTTTTGTACCTTTTTTGTTGAAATGGCTCTTTGTTTCCGAAAGGTTCCCGACCCCTGCCCTAGAACGCTGACATTTGTCTTAGTGAAGAACTAATAATGTGAGAAAATTCCAATTTATCGCTGTTTAATTCTTTTGATCGAACGGGATCTCCTGAAATCGAGGGTCCTGAGGCGTCTTGCATCCCTTGCACTCAGGGACAAGGAAGCACTGCTCTTTTACTTTGAGTCAGCAAGAATCCCTTTCATTGACCTAACAGTTGTTTCCTTTCCTTGGTATTAATGTTCTCTTTCGATTGTTCCAGTTTTGGGCCGCTTATGTGCCTTGTGAGTCCCAGCATTTGAATGCTGTGCAGTTGACTTTGGAGCAGATCGATCTCATTAAACGTCTCATCGACAAATACGCGTCACATTTACAATTCCGTCACATCAGCAGTCGGTGAGTCAACTGCCATTTACTGCCTAATATTTCTTCTCTGTCTTTTATTTCTTGTGATAAATTTTACTATATTATTTCTGTCGGAAAGAAAGACCCTCAATTTTCATGTACGAAGGAACATATAACATAAAACTCTCATCAAGTCATTTACATAGTTAATTGAAGTATGAAATTTTTATTGCTCTATCAGACAAAATTTCTATAAACATTACAATCAAATATTACATTTATTTCTTATTTCTCAAGACAAATTACAGAGAACAGACATGAGCCAAACTGGCATCACCTAACACTCATAACATTTATTTTTTTAATAAAATCATCCAAAACCCGGACATACCTATTTCAAAGTATTCTTATCATATAGGTACATAATTATTAAATTTAAATTATTATAAACATAAATCCTTTATAATTCTTCTTAATGAGATTTTTACAGGGATGCCTCACACTCCATGTTAAAGAAACATTTTTTTTTAATTTCGACCCCTCCCCAAAATAATAATCTAATTAAAATTGTAATATAATTTTTTAATTTTGGAGAAAATAAATACATAAAACTTGGAAATTTCAAGTTTGTACATTCTTTAGTTTACGAGCTACAATGGACTGTCAGACAGGTGAAAAAGACAGACCTTTAGGCCTAGCGGTTTTATTTAATTAATATTTGGTCTAAAAAACTAGCCTTAAATGGAGTTATACGAACCAAACTGAATATATCCTTACCGAACCGAACCTCACGAGGTTTTTAGTCCGGGTGTGCTGTGTTTCGACCCCTCATTTTTTTCCCCTAATCAACCACACATTAAAAACCGAATTTGTTTTTAAGTGCCCATAACTTCGCGAAAAATGGACAAAATTAGATATTGTTGTTTTTTTTTAATTTTTATTTTTAAAACGTACCTATGATAAAAAATATCTAAAACATTTTAAAAACTATATTACTATGAATTTATGATTTTCTCATTAATATATTAATTATTCTTTGATATATTAATGAGAAAATCATAAATTTATTTAACTTCATTATTTCAAGAAATATATAAATTCAGATATTATTTTCACTTAATATTTGACAAAAATCACCTTCTTTCGATTCACGATAGATTCAAATACAGGAAACTTATGATTATATTACTAAGAGATTCTTAAGTTTAAAAAATAAATCGTAATTTTTAAAAATGTATGTAAGTACTTACTGATTGATTTTCTTCAAAAATTTTTTGTAAAATAAAACTGTCCATTTAACAAATTTTAATCCTGGTCCGTTGATGGGAGATATATGGGATCTATTTTTCGAATTTTTAATTTTGATGTTATTTGTTTTTGTCCTGATAATCGATAATAATTATTATTCATTCATACTTAACTTTAATGGTAATTTTTATTTAACTTTATTATAAAAAGTTTTTTTTGTTAATAATTTAATTATTTAATAAACAACGACTAATAATTTATATTTATAAATACCATAATATATCTCGCTACCTCTGCAAGGCCCGCCTTCGGCGGACCTCTTGCTAGTCAAGGGGCTACTATCACTTTGCCACGGAACTGTTTTATATCTATCTATCTATCTATCTATCTATCTATATATATATATATATATATAATTAAAGTTTTGTCTGTACATTGCTCCAAATCACGCCAAATTTTGGTTGCACACGTTTTCAGGGAAAGTTATGAACGAAAACACCCTCAACGAAATTCTGTCTGTCTGTCTGTCTGTTTGTCTGTATGTCTGTCTGTATGTTTCCGTGGGTTCCGCGAAAAGTTTCTCACGATTCACGTCAAAACGGCTGAAGGGATTATTTTGAAATTTTATATTTGTATCAGATGTCTTCTAACTTACGTTTTTAGCTATATAACGTTTTGATATTTTGACCCCAAAAGGGGGTTTGGGGGCACACGAAAGGTACATTATCAAATAACACCTAAACTATTAACCCTATTATACATTTTATAATGAGCAAAGTTGTAGCGGATGTGATTTCTGACAACTTTTGTTTAAAAAATTCCCGGAAAAAACATCCAAAAAGGGGGGGGGTCAAATAGTGGAGGAAAATTCTTGCTCTTGGACCAAACTCAACCAAATTTTGATCATAATCTGTGGGTCACTAGAGGCTAGAAATGCACAAACTAACGACCCGAAATGGGGGGGGGGGGGCAAAAAATGAAAAATTTTACCTTTAGAGCTAACTTAACAAAATTTTATATACATAATCTATGGGTCACTAAAAGACTAGAAATGCAAAAACTTGGTGCGGGGGTGGAGCGATGGTACGGGTGCGGGGGTGGGTTAGGCTATGGGATGCGGGGGTCTGGGGGTGAGAAAGACGGAGGGTAGGGTGAGAGGAGTGTCGTCCGGGGGCGTAGTGGGTGTGGGGGTCCAGGGGGCTAGGCGGGGGTGTGGTGCGTGGAAGTGGAGAGCATGGGGTGGGTGGGGTGCGGGGTGTTGGTAGCAGGGTGGAGAGGCCCAGAGGCGAAGTGTGGTGGGGGAGGGGCAGGTGGTGATGTGGGTGCGGGGGTTGGGAACGGGATGGGGTGCTGGGTGGGTTTAGTGGCGTGTGGTGGGTGGAAGTGGGTGTGAGGTCCAGGGGCTGGGGTTCGTAAGTTGGGGGTCCAGGCGGCGTTGCCCTTGGCTAGCAAGAGGGCCGCCAAAGGCGGGCCTTGCAGCTAGTAATACATATAGATTGATGAGATTTGTTGTTCTTTCTCTCTTTCTTCACTATTTCAATCTATTTTCATAGTTTTCTTAGAATTATTATTCTATTTTTTTGCCTGGTGTCTCTATTTTCTCTTCCAAAACTTGTAATACCCTTCCCGATATTGGGTCTTTCAATTCCTTCAATTTATACGTACTTTTCTTGCTGACTGCCCACACGCTCCCGACCAATCTTCTCTTAAATTTATTCACCAAACTCCTCCTCGGTTTGGTTCCGAGTCGAACGATCACACGTCGATCTCGAATTCTTGATTTGTTGCGATCCTGAGTAATTTTCACTAAATGGGATAAATTACTGAATCCGTCGTTTCGAATTCAATTGTTTAATATAAAACACTTTAATTTATCACTTAAAAAAGAACTTTTTTAGTTTAAATATATGGGAGAGATCCAACACATAACCGTTCAGCTCAAAGCACTTAGGTACTCGGAATCGCTATTGAGAATATCTGAAGTTAATTTCAAAATTAAATTCGTATCATTATATTTTTAAATATTTATCTAATTTGTATTATTGAATATTGTATTGAATTTTATTGCTTTATCCATGCGAAGCAGATCAAAGTATTGTAATAGGTCTCGCGCCAAACGCGACTTCAAAGAGTTCTCAGGTAAAGACTACAGAACCCATGGTCTCACCAAAGTCACAAAATTACATGGCGTCAGCCAGGATCCGAACCTCGAATCTTTGCATATGCACTGCTATGCTTTGTCATAAGAGCTTTAGCTCCTATATCCACTAAGCTACTGATCCCTGAACCCAAACTCAATACCAAAATGTCTATATGAATTATGGAATTTCTTTAATCTCTTGCTCGTTCATTTTTAAAAGCTCTGTAGTGGCCTGACTGTATTTTAAACTATTCTTAAACGCCTCCCAATCAATCACAAACCTAAAGGGTCGAAAAATAATTTTTCTCTGCCTCGGGGACGCAATCACAATGAGGTCTCGTCATAAGACACTTATTAATTTAATTAAATTAACGAACTAAGAAAAGATTTTTGTATTATAGACAAGGGTTCAGGGATCAGTAGCTTAGTGGATATAGGAGCTAAAGTTCTTATGACAAAGCATTGCAGTACATATGCAAAGATCCCAGGTTCGAATCCTGGCTGATCCTTTTGTCTATAATACAAAAATCTTTTCTTCGTTCGTTAATTTAATTTAATTAATAATTGTCTTATGACGAGGCCTCATTGTGATTGCGTCCCGGGGCAAAGAGAAAAAATTATTTTCGACCCTTGGATTTGTGATTGATTGGGAGGCGTTTGAGAATAGTTTAAAATACAGTCAGGCCACTACAGAGCTGTTAGAAAAATGAACGAGCAAGAGATTAAAGAAATTCCATAATTCATATAGACATTTGGTATTAGTTTGGGTTCAGGGATCAGTAGCTTAGTGGATATAGGAGCTAAAGCTCTTATGACAAAGCATTGCAGTACATATGCAAAGATCCCAGGTTCGAATCCTGGCTGATCCTTTTGTCTATAATACAAAAATCTTTTCTTCGTTCGTTAATTTAATTTAATGATCAAATATTTAATTGTTAAATAAATAATTTAATAATAATTAATAATTTAATAATTTTCCAACAATGTTCTGTGACATTCCAGAGTGTATCGCAAGTCTTCTGGATTAAATATCTTTCTTCAACAAAAAATGCTCCATTTTTATTATGATAATATCGTACACTATAACTATCTACTGAATTGACACGAGAAATAATTTTTTTTAACCTCAAGAATTTTAAATATATCTATTAACTAAAAAATAATCTCTTAAATCTGTGTATAATGAAGTTTTAAGATCATTATAAACACTTAATTTTAATTGTTGTGACTTTTCAATTTAATAAATCTAATTGATGTAGGTAATAGTTCTTATAGTTCCATTTAAAAAACAGAACTTGACCTTGAAATGCCCTTGAAAGCTTCTTCTAGGTCAACAAACAGTTTAATTTCCCCCTTGATATAAATAAACTTTTTATTTGAAACTTTTTTTCCATAGAATCCACCGAGGGGTGATCCGCAATTGGAAGTAGGTGTACACACATTTGGAAGTATTTTGGAAGTACTTTGGAAATATTTGGAAGTGTTTTGGAATGTTTGAAATACTTCAAGCACTTTCAAATATTTCCAAGTAATTTCTCGAATATTTCCAAGTACTTCCAAATATTTCCAAGTAATTTATAATATTTCCAAGTACTTGGAAATATTCGAAAGTACTTGGAAATATTCGAAAGTACTTGTGAAATATTCGAAAGTACTTGGAAATATTCGAAAGTGCTTGGAAATATTTGGAAGTACTTGGAAATATTTGAAAGTACTTGGAAATATTCGAAAGTGCTTGGAAATATTTGGAAGTACTTGGAAATATTCGAAAGTGCTTGAGAATATTTGGAAGTACTTGGAAATATGTGGAAGTACTTGGAAATATTTGGAAGTACAAGTGGAAGTAGGTGTACAGCATATTAGGCAGAAGTTCACCCCTCGGAATCCACTGTATTTGAGTTACAAGACTGTCCCAAGATAAAAAACTCACCGGGTATATATTTATGAGAGAAATTAGTAGTCATTCACATTTGAAAAGAGACAATTTCATTTCTATAATTATATAATTGTTTTTTCTTTAAAGATTAACATTATTTTAATAACTAAGAGTTAAATGTTTCTCATAATTGATTTTCCAGTCTGGAAGCAGCAGGGCTTAATTAAGTAATCATTCCCAAATGAACAATCAACATGGGGGATCAGGAGTTGCACACTTTGGCTGCAAATGTTCCCTGTGTTGCTGCTGCCTCTATATCGGAGCTCATAATTTCAACCCACGGAATTTCCTTCAACTTCTAGCGAGCATATTATGGGACTCTACTCTCTAATGACGTTTGGCACATATGGATTAAATGTTTTCACAAGGGAAATTATTAAATTAAATTTTTTAAACTCTTCCAAACTGCTTGACTCTCTCTCTCAGATAATACAAAGAAATTAATTTTTAACAAATTCTACAATTAATATAGAAATTTTGTCTAGTAAAATAAACTAAACGCACAAAAGATGAATCTCAAAAACAATTCTATCTTACATATACTTATCAGTGGCGTGCGTACCCATGGATGCTGTGGATGTGGCGCATCCCGCAAATTCCAAAATTTCAAGAATATTTTTAACCGTGTTATATTTTAAAATTTGTAAAATTTTGAAAACACTTTCGATAAATATTTTACAACTAATTATTTTTTTTTACTTTACCATACAGGGTATGTTCAAGTATTGTAATCGTGCATGAAAAAAGTGGTTTTTTCCTTTTTTTTTCAAAATACCCCAAAAACGGCTGAAACTATTTTGATTAAAAAAATTGAGAGCAACCATGGCATTTCGCTCTACAAAAAGCTCTAATAAGTGAACATCAAAAAAAATTATATTTTTCGAGATAATAATTATTTTGTCAAAATGTCTGTTAGTCTGTCCGCCTGTTTAATAATAACGAAATCAAAATGATCCCTGGTCAAAAAAAGGTTGGGAACCGTTGCTCTATAACGAGTATCGTTTTGGTCCGAGTGCAAAAGGCCATTATCCTAAAATAATATAAATTTAGAAATTAATCTCTAATAGTCTGAAACAGGTTTGAACTTGAATTTGCATCCTTGCAATACACATTTAAAGAAAGAAAGAAGAGCATTGTATCCGCGCTCTTTCTAGATTTTTTTCATCTATCAGATTCTAATAAAAGAATCGCTCATCCGCACATTAAATAATAATCAACTCCTGTGTTCACCACACGACTTTCACATTTCCATTTATTTGCAATCATCGCGACACTACTAATTTACATCCCCTACCTTTATTTCGTTTTTTTTGATTTTCTAAAAAAAGTTAATTTCATTTTGTAACTTCTAGGTGGAAGGAATCGATGCCCTTAATAGTTGGAAACCGGATTTGGGACATAAAACCGGATATTGTGGTCCCCAGAGGCCAAAAATGCGCCAAAAATCCATTGGTCAGTGTGTACGTATGTATGTGCGTATGTACGTATGTACTCCCACCCCCTGCGGTTTGCAACCACAAGTCTCAGAGCTAGGAAATTCGAAATTTAAGCTCGATATAGGCTAGAAGGAGTACAGCAAGCTTTTGTTTTTTGTTTTTAATATTTGATTATTGTGTTTTTTGTTTTTGTTTTCTTGTCGAATCGCACAGTTGTGGGGCGCTTTTGGCGCTCCCAACACTCTGGCTTCGGTTCTGGAGTCCTACTGGCGCCCATATATACTTTTCACTAATAGCCACAACATCTGACGTAATTGTTTGTACGGCTGATGAGGGTTTTAACCTAATATGTAAACAAATCTGTATTCTTTCTGTAAAGGGCGTCCCCCTCTGCTTGGCGAAATAAATCACTCATTGAAATCGGAAAACCGAAAGTGGACATTTACATGAAAGATTTTTCGTTTTTTTTTTATTTTCTCAAAAAAGGCTAAACTATTTTTTTTTAATTTATGTATTTATCAAGTGTCATGAGTTATTAGTTGTGTCAAATTTTTAATCTGATTGAAATAAAGAAAGGGGATGTAAAGTAGGAGTGTCGCGGCGCTGGTTAATTATAAACTAGGCATAAATATAGATAATTTGAATTGTGACTATCTAATTTCACACCTGAAACTCAACACATTTCAACAACGACGTGATTACCATGACATTTCCTTCCTGCTTAAACTTAGTTCTGGGAAAATCGTATGTCCAAAAATCCTATCTAGGCTAAATTTTAGAATCCCATCACATACCATAGCACGAGATCCCAAGATATGCTTGTAGTTCCACATCAATCGACCAACTTCGGTAAAACCAACGCCATTGACAGAACTTAAACACTAGGAAATAAACACTCGACCAATCTTGACCTTTCCACCACAACTCCTCACCAACTTAAAAAAATCATCTTAAAATCATTAGCCACATTCTAAAAACCACTTCAGTGTAATAAGTTTTTTTATGCCTACCTGTTACTGTATTATATTTATGTTGTTTTTATGTTTCTTTTTCTGAATTGGACATCTTGTCCGTAAAACTAGATAAACCAGCTAAACAAACAAATAAATAAGATACTTCTCGTGATGCCAAAGAAACTCTTTCCACCCCGTCCTATCATTTTACGATCTAAATCAAATTTTGCGCTTTCATTTTTGTTTTATAAAGAAAATTTTATTTATTTGATTTAATATTTTATATTGTTATATAATAAAGCATGAAAATTGAAAAGTAAAATAGGAAAATGAAAGTAATGTAAATAACGTAAACGCATTTGAGAAACATGGTGATATTTTTCTATTGATTTCACATAATTTTTGCTATTTTCAGCTTATTTACATTCATGATCTAATGTCGTACTATGTATGCCCTGTGATTTTGGTACTAAATGAATGTGTGGTTCTTGTTTATTAAAGTTTTCATTAGATTATTATTTTGGAATGTTAAGTGAAAGAGCTTGGAATGGAAAAATGTCGATTGACGGCGTTTTTTCAGTTCATCTCATATTTCATATATAGCATCATTAATAAAAGCTGAACTTGAGTCGGGCGTCGATTATTTTAATGATGCGCAGGAGGTCTCCTCTTCTGGAATACAATGAAAAATGGACGAAAATGGCTTGCTAGGGTGGGAGATAAGCGTCAAAAGGAAGCAAGAGACAAAGAAGAGGGAGATTATTGGAAGAGGGCGGGATGGGGTTTTAGAAAGCAAATTATTAATGTGAAAATGGGAGAATTCCTGAGGAGGAAGTCGTCGTGGGACTTGAGTACTTCGAACCCATCAAAAAGAGTTAACTTTTGGACTATTTAATAAGTTCAAAAAGTTTTTTACTTTTAACTTTCTAATCATAGTTTTTCATCAATAATTGTTTAAAACATTAAAAAAGTTTATAAATAAAAAATCTGGCTTAACTTGAGGACACTACATACAGCACTTTACCATTCAGCTGACTTCTCTCGTTATTATTAGAATTCTGCATTTTTTTATTTATTTTTTTTTTCAAAATATAGCTACCACAAATTAAGCGGAATCAAAGTTAAAAGCTTACTAAAAAAAAATTAGGTAGTAAATGTAAAAATAATATTATATTTTAATAAATATTAACTATATCAAGAGTTAACTTCAATTATACCTGTTCAGATTTCAACCTAAATCTCTAATCAGTTCTTGATCCCAATTCATAAAATCTAATTATGAAATTTCTTTTTTATATTCTAATTGGTTTTTTGAATTAGAGCTTACTCAAAATTTGAACACTATGAAGTCATAAATATTTTGACAACATAATACAGTGGACTCCCGTACACCGAGGGATACGTTTCGCATAATAGAAAAATTGCGTTATACGGGACATACATTATCAGACCAATTTATTTAACTTCAAGCACGCCCCCAGCCTTGCTTGTCTTCGGTGATGCCTTAATTAAAATTTTTCGGTCAGGTTTGGAACCATATAAATGTGCAATTCTACATGTACTATTGCTTAAAATGTTTCAGAATTGGTTTTATAGCAGTTTTGTACCAAAATTCAAAGATTGTTTGAAATGAAAAAATATTAGTTTTAAAGTTTTGAAACTCTTATATATTTAAATGTGTATTTATTACTATTTTTTTATAACCCAGGCTGCTTCGTCAGCTTCAAAAATCAGAAACTATGTGAAAATGTTTATCTTACATTAGGTAGGCCATCTAACGTTTGGAATTTGAATCAGCTATAAAAAAACTAATGGATATTTTTTCAAAATTATGAGTTTATTAGAAAGATTGGACATTTTTCATTTAAGAATGTAACACAACAACATTCAAATGACAGGCCACAGCTGGCTTGACAGTACCCCATTCTATCAACCCAATTGAAAATGTACTGAAAAATTGGGTTGATCTGATGGAGTACTGTCAAGCTAGCCGTGGCCGTCATTTGAATGATGTTGTGTTTCATTCTTAAATGAAAATGTCCAATCTTTCTAATAAACTTATAATTTTTATAAAATATCCATTAGTTTTTTTTATAGTCGATTCAAATTCCAAACGTTAGATGGCACACCAAATATATGGTGGGCCACTTGCCACACAGCCAACGTAACAATCGATCTTTTGCTCAGTGTTTTTCAAAATCGAATAATGATTTTGTGTTTCATTCATAAATGAAAATGTCCAATCTTTCTAATAAACTCATAATTTTTATAAAATATCCATTAGTTTTTTTTATAGTCGATTCAAATTCCAAACGTTAGATGGCACACCAAATATATGGTGGGCCACTTGCCACACAGCCAACGTAACAATCGATCTTTTGCTCAGTGTTTTTCAAAATCGAATAATGATTTTGTGTTTCATTCATAAATGAAAATGTCCAATCTTTCTAATAAACTCATAATTTTGAAAAAATATTCATTATTTTTTTTATAGCCAATTCAAATTCCAAAAGTTAAATGGCCCACCCTATAGTTATGCGAGACTGTTTATCGCGCTATTGTAACTAGTAATCATGTTGCAATGTTTTCTTATCGTTATATGAATTCCTGTTTTACGGGAGTCCACTGTAATTAATATAGGATGATTCGAGTCGCTGATCTATAAATTTAATTGATTTTGTATTGATGTGGACAGAATAATTTTTTCAAAAACAACACTCAACTGAGTTAAGTACTATTCGTATTTGTACTCGCAAACTCTTCGTGAATTTTGCCTATTCGCAATATCTCTACTGCTTCTGGTAAAATAAAAAGTAAAAGATCATTCAGAAAAAGTAGCATTTCAGATTGAAAGGATAAAGGCAAGCAAGAAAGTCTTATAAGAAAGAAAGGAACCTGGTAAAATAAGAGAAAACGCAAAGGCGCACTTTAGCACAGATCCCATTGGAGCTATACTTTACGCAGTATTCACCAGAGGGTGCTCTTGAAAACTAAAGTTAAAATAAATTAATTATTCATTAACCGACAATAGGTTCATAGTGCGCAAGTTTGTTATTATCTAGGAGCTTTTTCCTTATTAGCCCCCATAACACTTCCAAACAATTCTACCATAAAAAAAGTAAAAAAAATATATATATATTTTCTCCCACATTGAGAGACACACAATCCCGTAGCTAGGCATAGAGATGAGCTTAAGCTGGTTCTTTTAAATAGTTGAAAAATGTAAAATTGTTTTCAATTTTCAAAATTTTCAAACTTTTCTTAATTAAAATTCAAAAAATAGTCGATGTACAACACCGGTCGACACGATTTTTGGGTTTGACTTCTGAATGTCAAATGTTGATTTCTTCTACGTTAATAATAAAGGGAAAAATGATTTTTTCGGTTGGTAACGTCTTTATAAAAGTTGACAAAGGGAAAAACCTTAGAATTTTCATTGTGCCCGGCCGGATGGCCAATCAGACGGCACGAGCATTCATCTGATTGGCCATCTCGCCGGATACAAGTTGAATTCTAAGGTTTCACCCTTTGTCAACTTTTACAAAGATTTTACCAACCGACATACAACTGGCCCTAAGAAATTCCATCAATTTTTCCTTTCACATTTATATTCATAGAAGTTTTTTTTTTATTTTTTTTATTTATTAAAACTGAACTCGATTCCAATTTCCGATTGTCATTTATCCTCGATACTCATTAATGAAATTGACAATTCCCATTTGATATAATTTAAATATATTTCTATTTTAATGATGCTAAAGAACTGTGAATGACAGCATTAAATTAAATTCATTAGATAGAATTATATATCATGAATGTTTTAAGGATTTCAATGAATAGCTTAAAAGTTTGAATTGTTCCTTGAAAGGAGAAAAACAAATAGTTAAATTACTGATTATTCAAAGGAGGGGGTGATCTTTATGTGCGTCATGAGTCAGATTTCTGATTTTTAATTAAAATTATATATATTTTTTAGCTTTCAATGTTATGAATAAAACAAGAGTCTTTATTTAAAAAAGACAGTCGTTTGTTAGTTGGAAAAAATCAGCAACTGCCAGAGGCGCTCGTTAACGAGCAAGCAAATATATTAATTATTCTTATGGGTGAAACTAATTTGTTCTACAATAAATATCTGTCAATAGATGTAAGGAGGTGAATAGGCATTGTTTTTCTTTGTGTGCTTTTTATTGGTCTTTTTAGATTTTGCCTCCACATCTATCAAATAATATCCATCTTTTTGTTGTTTATTTTATTCCATTACCAAACAAATAGAATCGATGCTTCTATTAGTAAGAATGAAAATCCTATATTCGGGAAAAAAATCGGAACTTGAGATTTTTACAGATTTTTACGTTTCAAGGTCCCTGAGTTCAAAAGAAAAATATATATATATATTATTTGTCTTTGTGTCAGTGGATGCGTAACCAGAACGTTTCCTTCATCAATAAACCAATAATATTAAATTTTGATTTAAGATGTTTTGCCTATTTAATAAGAAAGTGACCTCAAAATTTTTTTTATATTATATTGTAATTTATCCCAAGTTTTTTTTTTTGAAATTTCTACAAAATTGGCTATAACGAGTGGTGAAAATAATATGAATCCTTCTTGCTACAAAAACTCCTTGTTATAAACATAGATAAATATGATATTTTCCGAGATATTAATTTCGTAAGTGGGAGACGATTTAAAAATAAAATGATAAAGATTTTGATAGCAAATTTAAATAAAAAAATATAATTGTTTAAAATAGACAATTCACCTTTTATTTCTTTCGAAATGAAAAAAGTAAGTAGATAGGAATTTTTGTGCAGCATTAAATTCATGTCGATAAATTAATTGGTCTCCTTAATAACAAATGATATAAGTAGTTAACTTTTGAAAGAATTAAATTATAATTAATCAATGAGTTTTATCATATAGCAATAACTATTACTACAAGTCCAAAAAATTTCACCACCAAAAAGGTAATTTGAAGTTAAATTAGGGAACGAAGAAAAGATTTTTATATTATAGACTAAAAGGATCAGCCGGATTCGGGATATAGTAATTTGAAATGTTTACAAAATAATTACCCATTTATAAGAAGTTAATGTAAAAAGGTGAGCAGTAAAAATATTTTGTGGAAACTTCGGGGAGATGTGTAGTCATCTCCAGCAAGCTAGGAGTATAAATACTAACCGAAGAGTCCACTTGTTTGATCCATGATATTTGATGTTCTAACATATACCCTAAATCTAAAATGGCACAGATGGCCAACTATAATCTGGCCTTCTTTCTTCAAGCTGATCTTCTTTCTTGAGACAGACAGCGAACGCGAAATCATAAAACAACACATGTTTGTGGTCAGTATGGCCTAGAAATTCTTATTGAAATTAATTAATCAGGGATTTAAGACTGAAAACGTGAACGATCGCGTAAGAGAAATGAGACGATCGGACGAAACAAGAAAACGCGCCCAAACCCGATAGTTTAGTTTTAAGTAGAAAGAAAATGAAAACACATCACTCATACAAGTTACCTAAGATAAGAATCATTTAAAAGATTTCTTATCAAAAAATACCAAATCCAAATCCCTCGTCCCACCTACGTAGTAAGAAGAGGAGATTTTGAATCGGTTGAAATTGCGATGGAAAATCGATTAGTTACATCATAGTCTTTTGATCCTTTGAAATACATTCAAGAATTAATGTGCCCCTGCTGAAAAAAGGAAACCCTATAGAGCGAACATAAGCTACAGCACATCTCTCCATGATTCTCACCGGTCCCAAGCTGATCAGAGACATATGGTACCATCGGTTTCTAAGTGAAAGTCTTTATAAAATAGGCTTTCGAAAAATTATCATTAGGATAATCAAGAAGAGGAGACTGCGATGTCCCTCGGTGGTCGGGTAAAAATTGATGATGGACGAGTGGTTTACCTAAATGAAAAGAGAAAGAGAGACATCCTAACAAGATCCGAGAAGACACGAGATCGAGTTTTACTTAAAGACTTACGCTAATCTATACCACCCATCAACATCATCCTTTGCTCAGCGCACATCCTTTCCTTCCTGTCTTTGAAGGTAGACCCCCTTGCATGCATGTAATCGAGGTGCTTAAGTGTCACTGAAACTCCTATTTTACTAAATTAACTAATTTCTATTTTACCATAATAATAATAATAATAATTTATTTAAATTTTGTAAACTTATTTTGAAATTTAAAATTTAATTGATATATCTATGAAAAATAAAACTAAATTTAAATTAAAAAAAAATTACAATACTTTAGACATTCTTCGCATTGGATAAAGTAAAACAAAATTGAATTTTGTTTAATTATAATAAAAATCAAATGTAATTTATTTATAAATGAATTTATTGAAATTTTTGAATATATCTATATTCTAGATATGATATGATAAAAACCTGTGTCTGAAAGAGAGAAAAAAGAAAGTCATCATATGTTCTAAGAAGGCATTCTAATGCCCTTAAATGATCTACGTAGCTAACTATATGTCTCTATTATATATTTAACCAGAAAAATATTTCTAATAAATTGAAAATTTTGAAATAAGTTTAAAATGTCACTAGATCGACCTAAAGAAAACTAATGGAATTGATTCTGCGCCCCGCATTAATGAGAATACATATCATTCGTTGTAATATGGGGTGATTTAATTGGGAGGTCGGATGGTCAACGTATTACTATATACATCAATAGTTCTAAACAGAGGAGGCAGCTTAGAGACCAAACACTTCTTCAGAAAGGATCATCATCTAGACCAGGGCCTTTTGAGACGAAAAGCTAATAGTTACAATTTACAAAATTTCTCAGTTTTTAAAGAGCCACTAACATATTTAATTCAATATTATGGTATTTGATTAGGATTAGATATATATAAATTTGATTTTTGATTTATAATAAAGTCGCATCTTCACATCAAAATAGCCGCATGTGGCTCGCGAGCCGCGGGTTGCCGACCCCTGATCTAGATTCACGAAGATCTATTTATAAAATCCAAAAGAATATTAATAGTATTTTATTGTAAAACTAAAAAAATATATTATATAATACTTAATGCTTAATTGCTCCGCAGATTACTTCGTTTGTAGGCAACCATCTTTTCCTCGAGAAATTTCAAAAATTGCCGTAGAAAGAGGAATATTTAATACTTAATAAATATTTTTGCACTGCGCGCAGCAGAAAATTCTTCTGCATCTTAATTAAAATCACCCCTTTTTAAAAAACGTTCCACGGCACCTAATTTAATTAATAATTAATTGAGTCACGTGACCAGTTCCGTTTTGGGCGCGATCGCCTTTTTTTCGTTTTGTGCACATTCGCCTTTTTTTCCGTTTTTAGGCAACCAGCTCATCATCTGAAAATTTAAAATTTGCTGAGAGAAAGGAAAATGTTTGATATTTATTAAATATTTTTGCGCTACAAAGCAGCAGAAAATTATTCTGCAATTTAGTCATCTTTTACTTTAAAAAACCTCAGGAACTCATTTCCGATGAGTACGTGGATTGCGACCACGAGGTTATCCGAGCTAGAACCGACATTGCTTCCACTTACTTGTATCAGGCTTCTCTTTCTCTATACGGCCTCTTGGCCAGCTCTTGTTTTTTACCCGACCCCGACGCTATTAAGTTTCGAGGGCTAGGAGTTGATTTCCTTTTTTCATTTCTCTTCTCTTCAACATGTGGAAGGCGACGGGAAACCACCACATTACAAATCCCGAGAATATGCATCATGACGATTTCTCTTCGAGTAAAGAATTCCGGAGGTAAACTAGCCCCTCGTTCGGATCTCCGGGAAGGGGCTACCCGAGGAGAGACCATCATAAAGGGAAAAATAAATAATGACTTTCTACGAGTCGGAGCGTGGAATGTTAGGACGCTAAAGGGAATAGATAAACTAGTGAATTTAAAGCGGGAAATGGATAGACACAAATTGGACATTATTGGGATTAGTGAAATGAGATATCCAGTAGAGGGAGATTTTTGGTTTGAAAACAGCCATAGAATCATTCACACGGGGAGGCAGAATAGGATGGCAGGAGTGGGCATTATTATGAATAAAAAAATAAGGCAAAGGGTAAAGAATTATCTTCAGGTAAGCGAAAGGATTGTTATGATCACAGTGGATTCGAAACCGAAAGATACTGTGATAATCCAGGTATACATGCCTACAACATCATATGAGGACCAAGATATAGAAGAAATGTACGAACAAATTGAAAACCTGATGAAGCGCGTTAAAGGGGATGAAAATTTAATAATTATGGGGGATTGGAATGCAAGAGTAGGAAAAGGCAAAGAAGGAAAAGTGGTGGGCGAACACGGTCTAGGAAATAGGAATGAAAGGGGCGAAAGATTAATTGAATTTTGCAGTAAGCACAGTTTAGTAGTAGCAAACACACTCTTCCAACACCATCCAAGAAGGATCTACACGTGGAAAATGCCAAAAGACAAGGGGAGATTTCAAATAGATTACATATTAGTCAAACAAAGATTCAGAAATCAAGTAAAGGACTGTAAAAGCTATCCTGGGGCTGATATATCTAGTGATCACAATCTAATTGCGATGAAATGCCAACTAAAATTTAAAAAACTAATAAAAAAGGGAGGGTCGCGAAAAAACTGGAATATATCTAAATTAAAAAATAAGGAAACCCAAAAACTCTTCGAAAACGTAATGAATAAGAAACTGGAAGAAAAACACCCACAAATAATAAAGAAGAAGAAATCGAACAAGAATGGAATGATATGAAATCAAGCCTGACCGAAACAGCCAACGAAGTCCTTCAATCAAAGAAAAACGAAATTAAAAAGCCATGGGGAACAGACGAAATACTGCAACTGATTGACGAACGAAGAAAATTTAAGAACAGAAAAGACGAAGAAGGGAAAGAAACATATAAAAAATTAAGATGGAAAGTTATAAGAGAATGTAGAAAAGCAAAAGAAAAAATGATTCAAGAAAAATGTAAAGAAGTCAACGAAAATCTAGTATTGGGAAAAGTTGATGTAGCCTATAGGGCAATAAAAAGAAATTTTCAAGAAGACAAGCCAAAAAGCAAGAACATAAGAGATAAAGGAGGCCACATTATTCTAAACGAAAACGAACAGGCAAATAGATGGAAGGAACACCTAGAAGAACTCTATGGAGAAGAAAAAACAATGAACCCAATAGAAGAAGAAGAATCTGTGGACGAAAACGAATTAGGAGACCCCATACTCAGGTCAGAATTCGAGACAGCTTTGAAGGAACTAAAAAATAATAGAGCACCCGGAATAGACAATATACAAGCTGAAATCCTAAAGAACTCTGGGGAAAAGGCACTTGACAAACTTTTTGAACTAATTAGCAAAATCTATAAATTGGGAATCATCCCAAGATTTCCAAAAAACAAAATAGTCACACTTCCCAAAAAGACAGGCGCGGATAAATGTGAAAATTTCAGGACCATTAGCCTAACCTCACATGCCTCCAAAATCCTAACCAAAATAATCCAAAGAAGAATAGAACAAAGAGTTGAAGAAAATCTGGGGGAAGACCAGTTCGGCTTTAGAAGAAACAGAGGCACCCGAGAAGCAATTCTCTCTCTTAGACTAATAATAGAAAGGGCTTTTATCAGGGAAGAATCTGTCTACATCGGATTCATAGACCTAGAAAAAGCATTCGATAACGTCAATTGGGAAATTATGTTTAAAATATTAAAACAGGCGGGAATAAAATTCAGAGAGAGAAGACTAATCTACAATCTATATCAAAACCAGACGGCAATTATAAATATTGGAGATGAGCAAAGAGAAGCCAAAATAAAAAAAGGTGTAAGACAAGGATGTGTGCTGTCACCCATGATTTTCAACTTATACATAGAAGAAGCGATTAAAGAATTCAAAGACAAAATTGATACAGGTATCGAAATCCAAGGTCAAAAGATCGCTATGTTAAGATTTGCCGATGACATTGCCCTTCTAGGAAGCAATAAAAAAGAATTAGAGGACGCCCTGAATGGAATTAACCCAATCCTAATAGAAGAAATCAAAATGAAAATAAACAAGAATAAAACCAAGGTCCTAGTATGTACAAAAAAAGAACAAACGAGACAGGAATGCATCAAAATTAACCAAGAAAACCTACCCTTTTAGAGCTTTGAATAAAATTTATGGCCTTTAAATAAAATTCAAAAATGAAATTAATTTTAAATTGATGAAACTATATCATCATCATCACTATAGACTGTGATAAATATGTGTTCAAAATTTCATCTCAATCGGATAAACGGTGTCGAAGTTCATTGAACCAACCAACCAACGAACACAGATTGATTTTTTATATATATAGATATTTTTATATTGCAATTATTGCAATATCAGATATTTCTACTAAAATCCTAGAATTTGTACTAAAAATTAAATTCTTTCTCTTTTAATAGAAAATAATAGTTATAAATAAATAAATAAATTTTGATAATTGTGTCCATGCAACATAGAATATTAATTCAATTGGATATAAATAAATTTTTTGAAATAATAACCATTTCAAAGGAATAAAACATCGTTGTTTCACCATATGGGCTTTTCTTAGGATTTTTTTTGAAATTTAGACAGACTATTATTTAATTACTTCTGCATCGATTGGTGGTAACACGAAATTTATAAACAATATAGTTCCGGAGATAGTAAATTCCAAAGATAGAGTTTTTCAGACTTTTATACATTTCACTATACGGGATATCGGAAAGTTTACATACATATTTAATTATAATTAAGAAACTCTTCTTACCTTTGTTATAAAAAACCAAACCAACATTAAGCAATAACTAATACATTTTTTAAGAAAATTTTAATTCATAGTTACAACACAGTTTCTGAGATAATAATGAATAAATAATGACAAATTTACACTAAAAACAAGCTGGCAACAACGCATTTATTTAACCTAAAAAGTGGGTTAACTTTAGTATTTTTTTTACGTTTTTTTGATTCAGCAATATTCGCAACAGCTTTTAATCGCTTATTAAGAACTTTTTGTTTTATAAATCTTCCTTTATAATGTACTTTATTTGTAATTTCTATGATAAAATATATATAAGCTGGGACAGTTTTGCCAGATTTGTCAAACGAGCACGGGATTGGCTAGTAGTGGTACATAAACAGCAAAAAGTTTTGGGCTTATGAATTATGAATCCTTATTGTATGTTCTAAATACTCTAGCATTAACTTTTTGCTAGTATTTTCGCGAAACAACTACATTAAACGACATTGTATGGAGGTGAACATATACAAAATTTTAAAGGAATTTTGTACCAAATATTTGAAATTTTTTATAACTAATATTTAGTAAATTCGCATTTCTAATGAAAAATATAAATGCCAGTAGACATGGATGGTCTTTTCTTAATCTTAAAATTTAAATTGAGATTAGATGGTATTAGAAGAAGAGGAAGTAGATGAGGTGAGGGGAAAAAGAGGGGGATTGTTCCAATGCTATATAATAGTAATTTAGTGCTATCACATTTTTCTTTCTTCATCTTCGTTTTTTTGTCCCCCTCTCTTTTCCTAGTCTAGGAATGCAGTCCGGCGCCTGCCCCTGCCGCGTAGGCAGCCACACCTACCTGCTATTTCCACTCTTTGAAGGCCCACCAACAAATCTTCTATTACATTATTTTTTTTCTGTGATTATCTATTGATATTGTACTATTTGAAAGCTTAAGCGGGACAATATATTTATATAGAATGATTTATACGACTATTTACAATGTCCAGTAGCTGGAATCTTACAATGGAGACTTGAATGCGATGATTGATGGATAAGAATCTTGGCTTGTATTGGAATTTGAAGAATTTATATAATTCGAATTTGAACGCATCAAGGTTGTAAGATTTGAGGAAGTTGAAAGGATAAATAAAAAAAAAATGGGGAATTCCATTCGGGTGAAATCAAAAAGCGAAAAATGAAGTTTTTTTGGAAGTTGCTCTTGAATAAAATTAAAAGGTTGTTTGCTAGGAGTTTTACTTAGAAAGAAAAAAATAAAAGTGTACTTTCTGATTGATGTAAACAAATATATATATAATTAGAGGACAAAATAAAAATATTGTTAAGACTCGGTACGCTCTCATTGATTTTTTTTAGAAAACGGTTTGTGTTAGAATAATAAAACTTGATAAAAATATATATGTTATTATATAAACATGAGTTTCAAATTTCAACTCAATATTCACAATATATATATATATATGTATTAGGGTGCTCCCCTATCTCAATTTTACCCTAGACCTACTAAAAATACTTGAAAATGATTTTTTTAGACATTTTTCAAAGGAAAAAAAGCAAAAGAAAATAGAATATTTTGAAAAAATTAAATATCTCGGCGTCCTCTTCAAAATAATTTTCACAATTTCTGTTTCTCTTCAAAATAATTTTCACAATTTTTGTCCCAAAGTCTATTTCAAAAACATTAAATCTCACAAAAATATAATAGTCACTTTTTTATTTATTTATTGTTAGTATTTTATTTTTTATTTTCAATTAAGAATTAATAAAATTTAGAGAATAAAATAATATTAAAGAACATTCCGGTGGGTCCTTTTGAACCAAAAGCTTATTGTGGTGTCTCCACACCGAGGGGTGAACCGCGATCGGAATGTGTGCACCGTCTTTGGAATTAAGTGGAATTATTTTGGAATTCATTAGATAGGTCGCAGTTCACCCCTCGCTCCACAGCATAACTAATTTTAGTTGTAAAATTAATTTTTGTAAGATTTAATATTTTTGAGATAGAATTTGAGACAGATCAGTGGTTGAAAATTATCACTAAAAAGAAAGGTGAAAATGGGTATTTTCCGAGTAAGCTCGAATACGAATTTTTGAAGCAGTTTCAATATTTGGAGTAAAAAAAAAACAATTTCTAAATCATTAAAAAAAGCAAACGTCACCATTTATGGGAATTCGTTCTATTAAAAACCCAAATTAATTAGGGACAAATTTTAAACCAACATTTCCTGTTCTTTATGTAACGGCGGAATATAATAATAAATATACGATTTATATATGTATATGTATAGAATAGATGTCTATCTATCTAGCCAAGAGTAGATTATAAATGCAAATATTCTATTTATTAAGTCGTAAAAAAAAGATTCCAAGTCCAAAGTTAATGACTACCGAAATTAAATAGTCTTTTATTATTATGATCTTATAATATTATGAACGTTAATTGCCTGTTAATGTAAAATTCAATAAGGAATAAAGAGCGGGTTCCGGGGCTGTGAGAGGCAGCTCTCTCTCTCGACTTACACAAAACAAGTCATTAAAGAATCTTAATAGAATGGCTTGTGCAAAGATTTTCTCTTAAGAAGCTTCTATCAACTTCGCTGATGGCATAAGAAGATTCTTGGCAGTGGTTCCCAAAGTTGTCTGGATCGCGACACATCTAAAAAAAATTTCAAATTTTGCGACCCACCTTTTACACTATCCATAATTAGTACTCTGATCAAAAATTACCCCGAATTTGTCAAATAAAACGAACCACGCTTGAGATATTGTCAAAATCGACTTGCGACTATCGTCCTATCAGTTTCAGGGCCCGCCCAATATCTGTTCACGGCCCACAGTTTGGAAACCACTGTACTAGGGGCATAAGCCTGATGCTTTAGTTATTAGTGTCACTGATCACTGCTAGACAAAAATTAAACAAAGATTTCTCCCCGTAAACCTAACAATGGATTCTAGTAGAGTTTTATACGCTGAGTATCATGCAATTTCTTGATTTTTACAGCAGTTCAGAGTTTTGAGATATTATCGGTCAAAATGACGAAAAACGCCATTTTTGAGTCCCATTAAATTTTAAATAGCAATATTTTAAATCAAAATATTTTGTTGACGTAATAGAAAACAGCTTTCTCTTTGATTTTCAAATTACCACTTGGTTTTAGCTCAATTCGAACTCGAGTTATAGCTAAAAAACTAAGACCTTATGTTTTTTATCTATGTTTATTAGCCTTTATAATAACGTAGTTTTAGTAATTTTAGTTATAACTCGAGTTCTAATTAAGCTAAAAACAAGTGGTAATTTGAAAATCAAAGAGGAAGGTGTTTTTCTCTTACGTCAACAAAATATTTTGATTTCAAATATTGCTGTTTAATATCTAATGGGACTCTAAAATAGGTCAAAATGGCATTTTTCGTAGTTTCGACCGATTATATCTCAAATCTCTGATGTGTTGTAAAAAATCGAGAAATTGTATGATAATCAGCGTATAAAACTCTACTGGAAATCCATTGTTAGGTATACGGGAATATTTTTTTAATAGTAAACAGTAAATGTCACGTTGGTACATTGAAAAAATACCCTATGATAAGCAGGCATTAGGACTAGGGGATTATTAATGCTTAAATATATGTATTTGGTAGGTATTTAGGGGCATTTATAGATGAAATAGGCACTAACACCCAGAATAGTGCAAAATAGGCATTATAGAAACTAACAAATGCCTCTTATTTTATTCAGAATTTCATGAAAACCCATAGATATCATCATTGGCCTAAATGCGTTAAGCCATAAATTAAAAAAGGCAAATAGGTCGAAATCCGAGCTCTAGTTATTATATTTATGCAGAAAGAAGTATCCACGTATATTTTTAGCTAATCCGAAAAAAATCTGTGAATAATGTTAGTTTTGTCAATACCTTAAGCAAAGTAAAGATATAGAAAAACTAAACTGCAACAGATCTTTGCCTGACTTGATCCATAGACATTTGAAATATCAATATGTTTATTCCTTTATTAATAATCAGATATCACTGGTTATTTGTAGTCAATGTTGACTTGAAATTAAAAATAGTATCGATTCTCATCTAATACTTAAGGAATAATCATTTTACATTGCAATTTTTACGTTACGATTATCATTGGTAACCATTACTGAAGATTTGGAGAAATCAAAAATAGCGATCGATTCTTATCTAATACTGGTGGAATATTATATTTCATTTTACTTTATTGATATTTTGATCATTAATGGTAACCTTTGGTAAAAACATTTAAGAATCGACTTAAAATCAAAAAGACTAAAAAATTATTTTGACATAGATCGATTCATCCATGTCCACAGAATAAATGAAAAATCGCACTTTCTAGCCGTGTAATTTTGGTCAAAATCGTTAGTTCCTAAAATTCAGCCTGGTTGAAAACTACAATCCTGACTTTGATTGAGACCATGTGTTCCGTAATATTTACTTCAGGACCCTTTGAAATCGCTCATCCATCGAGATTGATTACAATTGGAGCTGCAAGCTTGCTAAAATTAAGCTTGTGAGGCTAGGGTTAAAACAAATTAATTGTTTAATTAAATTGTGGTGTTTTCGATATCTAATTAGTGGACTGTTAATAATAGGAATTAAATATCTTTCAAAAGGTGCTAATTGATATGGGCTTAGGTTATCAGGTAAAGAAATTAAAAGAAAGCAATTTGGTTTAAATAATTTTATTAACAAATGGAAAAACAAGTAAAGGTTTGAAGAAAACGATAAAAATTTATTAAATTGATTTTTAAGATAAATGTCTTTGGTTGTGTGCAGGTAGCCAATATCCCAGTTTGCAACGAAAGCTTGGAGGTTAATTATCCCTGAAGGCTTGATAGCGTTGCGGCAAATGGATACGGTCCCTCGACGATATTTTTAGTTCGGGCTAGTCATTTCCGGTAAGAAGTCGGACTTTACTGTCCGATTGCCCGAACTCATTTAATCAAAAGGCAACGCGACAAAAATTATGGTCCACATAGGAGATATGGACACGGAAATATTGGATTTGAGAAAGAGGCAAATAATATTGGGATTTCGGACTTATATAGGTTTCCGGGGGTCAAAATAAATATTTTAATAATCATTTGGTATTTCCTGGTCAATGTTTTGAATTAAATTTATTATATTAAATTATTTTAGAAATAATTAAATCGAATTTAAGACCGAATAAATGTTTAAATATATTATTAAAGTTAAAAATAATGTTTAATTTTAGATTAAGAATTCGCGAGGGGTTTTTCGAATTTTGAAAATCTTTGGACTTTATTAAATCAATATTTTTAAATATATAAAAAAAAAGTGTAATATATGCAGCTCCAACAATACTTTATCTGTTTCGTATTTAGATAAAGGAAAAACATGAACCTCAAAATATAATTCTTATTTTTTCAATAAGAGCTTATATTTCGATTTTTTTAGCTTTTTACAATTTAAATCTCAATTATGAATAGGTATAAATCATCTTGATGATGTCATAAAAGCATAATCTTAATTCTACTGACATTGAGCTTGTGGCTTTATTTGTTGAAGTCACTGAAAATCACTAAGCAGTTTTTGGAAATTGATAATCAAAAGAACAAATATTTACTCATTATCATTAGGAAGATAAGTCTCTAAAAAGAAATATATATAAATACAAATTTTTTATAAAAAAACAATATTGAAAAAATTGTTTGAATTCCAAATGTTTAGGAAGAGTATTTTCCCTTGATCAAATATATTACATGTATTTATTAAAAATTAAATTCACTTTGAAAAATTTTCTTGTTAATCTCCATGGGGGGTACAATTTAGTATCTTTTTAACGGTCTAATTGGATCGTTTTTTATTTTTCTTGATTAATTGATGACTCATGATACACATGAAATTGATTTAATCGATTAAAAGAACGAAACAAATTGGAAATTGAAATTACTAAGCATCAAATAATTTATAGTAAGTATAAAAAAAGCTAGTTAAGTGAGAATATTTTTTTTTAATTACGAATGCTTGAAATTCTTTTAAATCTATTAGAAACTCAAAATTAAAATACCTAATAAAAAATAAATAAAAAAAATATTCTAGAAATATTTTCTGGTGCTTGAATTCTATAATACTGGTGTAAATGAGGGAAAAAATCTGCCATGTTTAGTGTACACAACATTACTTTCACTTAACAAATATTAAAATAAAATAAGAAAAGTAATTCATTTATCAATCGGACTGTATACCGAGGGTTCAGTGCCTTATAACGTTATAACTTCCAGAATACTTGGGAGATATCAAATCATTCCTATTTGTCAATGATAAGAAGAGAATGAGAGAATTTGTAGATTTTTTTATAATTTTAAGTCAAGCCATTTCTAAACGCCGATATTTGGGGCTCGTTTTAAAATTATGAAAAAAATCCAATAATTATTTCATTCTCTCCTTATCAACAACTTATAGAAGCTTATGTATTCTGCAATTTTAATTATTGTGGAAGTTATAAGGTACGTATGCGAAGTCTGACTCGCAGTTAGTTTGTTATTTACTGTGATTACTGATTAGAAATGTCTGAAAGAAGAATAATTATTTTTAATTAATTCTATTTATTCTTAGTCACAATCTAATCATAAAAAGTAAAATTAAAATTTTGAAATATTTTTTTGCTTTACATTTTATTCTTCTGTTATTAAAAAAAAATGCCCATATCTACATTTTTCGAACAATATTTGTTGTTATTTTGTCTTCTATAGGATTTTAAAAAATAAGTCAAATCGTATTATAGCAATTATACTAAAATAAAGCCCTTGTGGTCGTATTCGTACCGAGTCGAGAATACTAGCGGGAATCCCCGAACACATATTAAAAAGCTCCCCGACTTCAGCCCTGGGGCAGGCATCTGATGTGAATGAATTTATTAAATGCTAAATTTATATTAATATCGCACAAAATTAAATATGACTATTTATTTATCACATGACAAATAACAGATCAGATGCGGAACCTAATTCGAATTTAAGTTTACTGAATAGGTCACGTGATTGTTCAGATATATCACATTATACTGTGTACTGTGGCTCTAAATGTATAGTCTGTGAGTACAGTCCCACTCAAGAACTTAGGGCACTAACGAACCCAGCGCCATCTCTTTTTTATTATTACATGTTTTGAAAACCATAAAGTGACATTGTTGACGAATTCAATTACAAATGGCGAAAATTACGATAAGGCATGACATCTCTTCGAGATACTATATAGAATTAATGATACATGTAAAATCATCCCTAACTGAGGTGTTAGTTAACGATGAATAAAAAATAAAATAAAAAATAAAAATGTTTTTGTTGTCCATTATTAAGCAAAGAATTATTATGAAAGATATTAATTTGCCTATGGTAATAGATTCAAATTTACTAGAAAATCATAAGATGGTGTCATCTATTAAATCCGATGGAATGGAATATTTTTAATTATATGTCAGAGGGGTTGTTTTTCACCCCTCGGGAATCGAACCCGAGTGCCAGTAACAACTAATCCGAATCACCTGGCTCACCTGCGGGATACGAACCTCTCTGACATATGCAAACGCGTAAAATATTTTACTCAAAAGATTGTTATCTTAATTTGTAGAAATTTCGCGATATTAGTGATTCTAAATTTAAACATATAGCCATGCCATATAATTTAAATAAAGGTGTTGGTTTTCGAATTTTGGGAAATTCGAAATTCGGGGCAATGGAATGACTTTTTCTAATTTAATATGAAAGATATTAATTTTCCGATGGTAATAGATTCAAATTTACTAGAAAATCATAAGATGGTGTCATTTATTAAATCCAATGGAATGGAATCTGACATATAATTAAAAATATTCCATTCCATCGGATTTAATAGATGACACCATCTTGTGATTTTCTACCAAAGAAATTATTAGTTATTTCATTTTTAAGATTAAGGTAGTTCTTTCGCGACAATCCACACAAAAATTTTAGCCTCGTAACCACTCTATACATACGGTAATAAAATGTTAGGTTATGTTTTTTGACGTAACTGTACTTTTCACACTACTATATCCACTTTATGAATGGATCGTTTCCAAGCCATTGATCTTATATCCCCTCCACTAAAAATAATCGCCCAAATATGTTTTTTTTTATTTTTTTATCAAAACTACGAGGTAAATAATTTCAATTTTTTTTAATTTTTTAAGTTACTCCGAATATATTATTCTAACAAATATTACTTTTTCATCAATATGGTGAAAGTCCTTCAATGAAAAAAATAAAATAATGATCATTTTCTCACCCTTTCTCAATCTACCATATGTAAAAAATTGCAATTATTTCATGTTTGGTATGGTAAACCTCTTCAAATATTAACAGTGTGGTTATTATGCTCTTTTTTTAATAATGACTTATATTCCAAGTTTCGAAGACTTCTTGAATTTTTGCATTTGTGAAAGAACTACCTTAAAAACTGTTAGTTTAATAATATTTTTTTATATTAAATGTTTTGTAGTTGGTCAGGTGAAATTTCGAGGATAAGTTTGTTTAAATAATCGGCACCATTACGCCAATTTTTAGCATTCTTTTTCGAATCATTCGTTGTCAAAAGCGTACCGAATCTAGAAAAAATTTACTCATTACTTTACTTTTATAATATTTTCCAGCTAGTAGCTGCAAACATATTCTTGGTAACCAGGGAAAGAAAAAGAAGCTGATGAGAACCAATTTCTATAGATGCAAACCTTTATATATATACAGTGGTGTGTAAAGCCGTATTTTTCTTTCTCATTCTTTTTTTTAATCTTTCTCTCTTTCTAAACGCTGGTGAGTTTTTCTTAGTTGTTTTGTTGTTGTTTTTTTCTTCCGTTTTAATAGATTTCTTAAAAGATGATGACTTAAACGTTTGGTCTAAGTGAATTCTGCGTCTGCCGGGTGATTCAATTAAGTGACAGCACAAGGAAGACGGAGAGGAGGCGAAGACTGAGCCAAAAGACCACACACGATGCTTGAGCCACTCTTGCCCCCTGGCCCTCAGTTCGAATTATAAAACAATTAAACCCAGCTTTATAACCAACATCCCCCTCTTCGCCCTTCTGGTCCCCCAAGGTGTATATCTTCCAATTCAAGGGAACTAACTGCTAAATGATCTATATATGTAGATATAATTATATTCACTGGATTTTAATTTGTCTTACTGTCGAAATGAAAAGCGAGATTAATATTTTTACTTTCAATTAGAAAGAATTTTAGAGTACCTAT
The DNA here is from genome assembly GCA_024734495.1 of Forficula auricularia. NCBI lineage: Eukaryota > Metazoa > Arthropoda > Insecta > Dermaptera > Forficulidae > Forficula > Forficula auricularia. The sequence goes on along the minus strand of JALMQS010000069.1, from coordinate 7,932,045 downwards.
TACACAGGCAACAAATTTATTTTTCCTTGTCCTAAGATTTATTTAATGATTTTTCTTTTTTTGTGTGCATCAAAATAAAGGAAAAATACATATATTCCATATAAAGTTTGCTTTTGTAGTGGTTATAATAATAATAAACGACAAAAAAGGCCATTTTGACATATTTTCGAGTCCCATTAGATATTAAACAGCAATATTTGAAATAAAAATATTTTGTTGATGTAATAGAATACAGATTCCTCTTTGATTTTTCAAATTACCACTTGTTTTTAGCTCAATTAGAACTCGAGTAATAACTAAAAAACTAAAACTACGTGATTAAAAGAATAAGAAACATAGATAAAAACATAAGGTCTTGGTTTTTTAGTTATAGCTCGAGTTCTAATTGAGCTAAAAACAAATGGTAATTTAAAAATGAAAGAGGAAACTGTTTTCTATTACGTCGACAAAATATTTTGATTTCAAATAATGCTGTTTAATATCTAATGGTACTCGAAAATAGGTCAAAATGGCCTTTTTCGTCGTTTTATTATAACCACTACAAAAGCAAACTTCTTTAAAAAAATCAATTTTTTATTCATTTTTTACGAAAAAGGAACACAGATTTGATATTTAAAACTTTAGGACAAAAATTGTGTTGACTGGTGTTATCTATGTCCGTGTTTTTCAACGTGTAGATCGCGACCCCCTGGGGGTCGCGAAGCCTCCATAAGGGGGTCGCGAAGCCTCTATAAGGGGGGTCGCGAAGCCACAGTGAAAAAAAATAATTTTAATATATTTTTATTAAGAAAATGTTAATTAAGGAGGTTCTTTCGCTACAATCCACATAAAATTTTTTAGCCTCGTAACCACTCTATAAATATGAACGGAACTAAAATCTTAGGTTATGTTTTTTAACGTGACTGTCCACTCACACTACGAAATCTCTATACGGATACACACATACTTGCCGGATCGTTTTCAAGCCATTGATCTTATATCCCCTTCAATAACAATAATCGCACATATATGTTGTTTTTTTTTTGTTTTTTTTGATTTTTATCAAAACTACCTGGTAAATAATTTCTATTTTTTTAAGCTACTCCGAATATATTATTCTAACAAATATTAGTTTTTCATCAAGATGGTGAAAGTCCTTCAATGAAAAAAATAAAATAATGATCATATCCCCACCCTTTCCCTATCTACCCTATGTATAAAATTCTATTTTTAATTGCAATTATTTCATGTTTGGTGTGGTAAATCGTCTTCAAATTTTAACAGTATGTATATTATGCTTTTAATGACTTATATTCCAAGTTTCGAAGACTTCTTGAATTTTTGCATTTGTGAAAGAACTACCTTAAATGTGCACATTAATGATTTTATTATTTCAAATAGGTATTGGAAGAGAGCAGTTGCCATATCAGCTTAAAAGACGTATCCGAATTGACAGACTTGAATTCTAAGTGCAATATTAGGCTAGGCAGAGGTCCAGTGGGCAAGCGTCTGTCCTCGATGTCTGTTTAACCAACTTTGATAGTGATAATATGAGAGTCACTATTGAAGATGGAATTAGTGATCATTATTCTGTGGTAATAGAATATTCGGGATCAGTTAGTCAGTCTCTAACCTTCGAAAAGAAGCATTGGCTGTATAGATTAGGAGATAAAATGGGATTTAATAATTTTTTGGAATCTAAATTTTTAGAATGGTCTGTAATTCGGGATGTAGATCAGCAATGGGATGGGCTTATGAATCTTTTGGAAGAAGGAAAATATAAATTTATTCCCTCTAAATTAGTTAAAGTGGGTAACGATCCTGTTTACTATGATAGAACCATTAAGAATTTAAAACGGAAATGTAGGATAGCATATTCTAATAGGAATAAGTCTTCGAATCATAAAAGAAAATTCCGAGAGCTAAATAGGCTGTTAATTGAAAAAAGAATTTGACTAGAGTTAATTATTTGAATAATTATATAGATAGGAATTGTAGTAATAGAAATTGGTTTAATGTTTATTCGTTTCTTAAGGAATTAAATGTTTCGGCAAATGTCCCTGCGCTTTTAGGGGATGATGGTGAATTGGTTGAGGATAATGTGTTGAAGGCAAATTTATTAAATAGACAGTATTCGTCCGTTTTTGTACCTCTAGAGGAGGGTGAGTTAGTTGATGGAGGTTCTAGTGATAGTCAGATGGAGGATTTAGTCATTTTGGAATCGGATGTAGCATTAGGTATTAAGAGGTTAAAACCAGGAAAGGCCTCGGGGGAGGATGAAATTAATAGTGATCTCTTGAAATTTGTAGTGGATAGTATTTCAAAATTTTTATGTTTACTTTTTAATAGATGTTTGGATGAGGGAACTATGCCTATTGGTTGGAAAAGAGCGTTAGTTATTCCTGTTTATAAAGGGGGAGATAAGAGCTTAGCTTGTAATTATAGGCCAGTGAGTTTAACAAGTCTGGTGGGCAAAATTTTAGAGAGGTTGGTAGGCTCTCGTATCCGCTCGTATTTGGAAGGGCAAGGATGGTTCTATCATAGGCAACATGGTTTTAGAAAAAATTATTCCTGTAATTCTCAATTAGTTTCTTTTATTCAGGAATTACAGGAAGCTTTGGATAAAAGTAAGTGTGTAGATGCAGTATTTTTGGACTTTGCCAAGGCTTTCGATAAAGTCAGTCATAAAATTATTTTAGAAAAATTAAACTCGTCAGGGTTGTCTGTTAAGTTAATTAAATTTATTCGGTGTTTTCTTAGGGATAGAACTCAAATTGTAAAAGTGGGTTATGATCTGTCTGATAGAGTAGATGTCACGTCTGGGGTGATTCAAGGTAGTGTTCTGGGTCCTCTTCTTTTTCTTATATATGTAAATGATTTGCCTTCTATCGTGCAATCATCTATTAGGCTTTTCGCGGATGATTGTGTCGTATATAGAATAATTGATAATGATTGTGATAGCCTTACTTTACAGAATGACCTGGATCAAATTGAAGGATGGTGTAGATCCAATTCAATGGAACTAAACCATTCCAAGTCAAATTTGGTTAGATTTAGTACTAGAAATCTGGTTAGTCCTCAAAATTATTACATTGGTGGAAATATTATCAATGAATCTAAATTTTATAAATATTTAGGCATACATATTCAGGCAAATTTAAAGTGGGACATGCATATTAGTTATATAGTCAATAAGGCTTATAGGAAATTGGGGATGTTTGGTAGAATTTTGAAGGGTACATCTAGAGAAGTTAAGTCAAAAGTTTATTTAACTTATGTAAGACCTAATTTAGAGTATTGTTCTGTGGTTTGGGACAAACATCCACAACGATTAGAGAGAAAAATTGATATGGTACAAAGGAGGGCGGCTAGGTTTGTTTTTGGTAAATTTGATAGGTTTAGTAGTGTCACTTCAATGATTAATGAATTAGGATGGTCTAGTTTATTGGAGAGAAGGGAATGGGCTAAATTGAAAGTGATTTTCAAAGCCTATAAGGGTTTTAGGAGTTGGGAGGAAATAACGAATAGATTTCAGGAACCAAGTTATTTAGGTAGAGCTGATCATAGAAAAAAGATTCGTAAGCCAAGATTCTTGAAAAATATCGGTTTACATTCATTTGTAGGATCTGGCATTGATTTGTGGAACAGTCTGTCTGTTACTACTTGGGATTATAGTCCTCTGCCCCCTATGATTAAATCAATTATAAATTTTGTCAAGTCCTAATGTCCTAGAGTTGTGCAAAATTTTATTTAGTTCTCACAAGCAGAGATTAGGTGAGGTAGAGAGAGGTCATACCATCCTTGTTAAGGTTTTGACCAGGTTTCCTTAACAGCTTATGGCAAATGCCGGGATGGCTAATGCGTCGCTTGCTCCTGGTATCGGGTTTTTGCGCGGAATTTTTAAATTACTTTTTGTCTTTTGATGGAAATCTATGGTCATGTTATTTGTTAATGAGCATACATTTCTATTTTTTTTTCTTCTTTTTTTTTTTTACTTGTTTATTATTTGTTAAATTGTTGTAATTAATTTGTATTGATGTTTATTAATGTATTGTAGCTAGATTGTATTGATGTTTGGAGGACCTAGCCACCGAGGACTTGTGCCTCTAAGCAGGTCGAGAAATAAAGATTTATTTATTTATTTATTTATTCCATCGGCAGATAATTCCAGCAGATTTTCTTTTAAATTTATAATTTTCTCATTAAAATATCAAATAACAATTAACATATTAACGAGAATTGTTTTTGATGTTTTTAAACAAGATATATACTACTGCTGGTTGAGGCTATTGGAGTCTGCTGAGCCTGGACCAAGAGAGAATGAAAAAGATATGATTCATTTGGTTATAATCCAGCATCATTTTGCCGATTAGCCCGCATGACACTTTTTATATCAAACACTGATATGGATCACCAAATGAATTTGAAATCTGAGATGTTATATATTCAATCTTCCAGTCCAGAGCGCCCGATCTGTTAACACGTGTTAGGTGTTTGCTATTAATTAATCATAAGATTTGACAAAAATCAAACCTTTCAAAAAGACACTAATGGTTTCGGAAATTAAAAAATGATCAAGTAATTTGGGTTTACTAATTAAAATAATTTTTCTCGGCTGAAAATGTGGGTCTAAAAATCTATTAGTAGCACTATATGTAATTCGTCAGTAGTAAAATAGTAAAGTAAATAGCTTACCCAGTCAGCATGGGAATCCCTACCTTATTTCTTGAGAAGGAGATAATGCAAGAATTAAATTTTCTAGTTTGATTTAGGAGAAAAATAATTAAATCATATAAACCCATGTGCCATGAATTATTTTCGAAACAAAATAAAATTTTAAAGTACAATTGTATTAATAATAGAATATGATCAATATATAGGGCATTCCACGACAAATCGGACAGATTGAAAAATTTCAATTTTTGATTTCCTTCATTTTTTGACATTTTTTAGTATCCATCAAAAAACTCTTCCTGGTAAATTTTGAAATCTTTTTGATCACCAATTTAAAAGATATCGAATTTCGGTTTTTCGCTCATAACTTCTTCAAAAATGGTCCAAATTCAAAAAAAAATTTGAAATTTTTGTTTTTTTACATAATTTTTAGAAAAAAATACCAACAAATTATTTAAAGTGTTTTTATATGCGATTATTGAGTTTGAAAATTTTAATCTTATTTTTGAAACTGTATGTATCCTTCGATTTTTTGATAATTTTTTCTTTTAAATTTCTATTAATTCCACAAATTTTAAGACTGTGTTGATAGTGGTTCTACGATAATTACTATTTTTCGATTTTTTGAAAGAAATAGTTATTTTTATTGGCTATTAACCATTATTAAAACCACTTTTTGCTATTGAGTTCTCTTTTTTTCGTTATTTTGACTTGATTTAAATACATTTTTTCAACACCTGTTAAGTTGTTTAAAATAAATAATTAGTATTTTAGTTTGTTGAAAGAAAAAAAAAAATAGTAATTATCATAGGACCACTATAAACTCGGTCTTAAAATTTGTAGAATGAATAGAAGTTTAAAATAAAAAATTATCAAAAAAGATCTAAAGTACATACATTTAGTTCAAAAATAAGATTGACATTTTTTAACTCAAAAGTCACATATAAAAACACTTTAAATAATTTTTTTGTATTTTTTTTCTAAAAAGTGTAAAAAAACTTTGAATTTCGACCATTTTTGAAGAAGTTTAGAGCGAAAAACTGAAATTCGATATGTTTTAAACCTCTGTGATCAAAAAATTTCAAAATTTACCAGAAGAGTTTTTTGATGGGTACTAAAAAATGTCAAAAAATGAAGAATCCAAAAATTAAAAATTTTCAAACAGTCCGATATGGCGTCGAATGCCACATTTTTATTAAGAAAATTTCTCAGACCCCACTAGTCCAATAAAAAACTGAGTCGACGAAAAAAAATCGAAGAAAAATATGTCTTTTATAGGTACTTAAGGACGTTCCCTAATTTAGCTCAGAAGCAGTTCGCCCTTTCCCCTACTCTTGCATGCGCAGAAAGGCAAAAATATTTTCACTGCGTCGTTTCTCGAATCTGACAACATTGAATTCTTACGAACGCTAAAAGACAAAGAATAAAAAAAAAACTTCATGAAACAGCTCAATGCGAAATTCTAGATGAGAACAGTATAGTTAGGTTGAGAGAATTAGCTAAAAATCTCAAATGCACCAGCTGCAGAAGTTTTTTAGATATGGAAAAATTGAGTGATTTTAGTGCGACGTTGCCAAGTCGCCATCTTTCACTTGCCATGCCATGAGATAAAAAATGAAAACCATCAAAAGTACCTAACTTTTAACATTTTTCAGACAAAACAAATACCGCTTGATACAATTATTTTAACAGAAAAATATTTGTTATATCTTTAGTTAATGATCCTCAGTTTTTCAAAATAATTTCAAGAAAATTACGATTGTTATTTAATGAAACAGTCCCTTTAACATCAATCGGGATAGGGTTCGTTGTGTTAAATATAACATAATAAAATACAGGTTACAAACAGCAGGGGTAAGGGGTCGAGAAATTTTTTTCATTCTATGGGGGTCGCGTAATGAAAAAGGTTGAAAAACACCTGGACTAGAAGATTAGCGGTACACTTCGTTTATAAAAAAAAATGGCTGAATAAACATGGCAGAAACATTTTTCACTGGGCTAAGGGAAACAGCGACTTTTATGAAGTTAACTTTCTGAGCACAGTCGATCTTCAAAATTTACGAACTGTATCAATGTTCCCGCATATCAATCTACCCCGTTTCCCCCCTATATGTATATTATTCGCCCTGAGGACAGGTATCGCATTGATTATTTAATTTACATTTAATTCCCATTGGTTGTCTTGAAACAGGATCAATGCTTATGCTGCTGCATGGGATACCTGTAAAAAGATTCCTGATGGTCGAGCAAGAGAAAAGTACTAACGCAGCAATTAGCATTGGACTCACTCCTCCTCTTCCTCATCTGTCTCCATTCTATTCGTTTCTCTTCTCCAAGCAATTTTGATAATTGTTTTTAGATGAAAATTATGCGGCTCGCGCTGGTAAATAATAATAAGCTGAATTGAATATAATTAAAATAGAAAATTAGAATCATTAAAGACTTTTAATAGTGATGATTATCTGTGGGCGAGAGGAAGATGATGCTGGTTGAATTCCAGGCATAAAAAAGAAAAATCTTCTTAATGTTGGAGAATTCATTTTTCAACTTCCCAAATGATATTTCTAGAAGTGATAATTTTATCTTTCTTATTATATTAAACGAGCGATTCTTGTATATATATATATATAAATATATATATAACAAATAGAATCGGTTTCTCAAAAACGGCTCTAACGATTTGGATGAAATTCACGGGTTAGGAGGTTTTTGTGTTGACAATTCGATCTATGACGGTCACTGTCTTCGGCTAAGTTGATTTTGATGGGTTTTTTACTTTACCATACAGGGTGTGGTCAAGTATTGTAATCGTGTATGAAAAAAGTGGTTTTTTTCATTCTTTTTTTTCGAAATATCTCAAAAACGGCTGATACTATTTTGATTAAAAAATTGAGCGAAACCATGGCATTTCGCTCTACAAAAAAGCTCTAATAGCAGAAACTGAAAATCGAAAAAATTATATTTTTTGAGATAATTATTGTTTTGTTAAAATGTCTGTTAGTCTGTCTGGTTGTCTGGTTGTTGTGCGTTACCAAATTTTTGTGGACGAGCTAGCTCAAAAACTAGGGTAAATATCGAAACCAAATTTCACGCGTAGTTTTGGTCCATTGAGAGTAAGAGCTGATTAGATTTTTGGTGCATATCGACCCAAAATTAAGGGGAGTGGAAGGGGGTTAAAAAATGAAAATCTAGGCCATTTGAGCAAACTCAACCAAATTTTGTGTACATAATCAGTGGGACCCCAGAAGTCTAAAAATGCAAAAACTAACCGCCCAAAATGGGGTGGGGGTGGCGTGTAGGTTTAAAAAATGAAAATATAGGCCCTTGTACCAAACTGAACCAAATTTTGTTTACATAATCACTGGGACCCCAGAAGTCTAAAAATGCAAAAACTAACCCCCCTCCCCTACATGATTATAAATAATTTTATTAAATATTAAATATAGAGTAAGTGAGGGCCAGGTTGTATGGTAAAGTCAAGAGGATGGCCACATCAGAACACGTCAGCTTATTGTTAATTGAAATAATTATTCACAGGTGGTTGTTTGAATAAAAATTCATAATTACATTTTTTTCAATTTTCTTTTAATACAATAAATTGGTTTTTTATTTTAAATTCCACTAATAGATCATTTCAAATATTATTATATATTAGAATTTCCCAATTTAATTAATTAAAATAACGGGTGAATAGGAAGTGAATGGGAAATACTATAAATATTATCGGAAAAGAGGTTTTTTTATTTAATTAGTTTTTCCTCTTATTAAAAACAAGGACTAAAAAGATGATCAAGGACAGTCGATGGTGGGGAAGTTATCTCCGAAGTCGAAGCTCAAATACAATGTATACATTAATTCATGTAAAATAATTGGTTCAATAGTTTAATTATATCAGTTGGCAAATTGTTTGTTTAATTAATTAAAGGTATTTTTATATAAAATAATTCATTAAAATATCAATTTCAATCTCTTAAAAAATCCACATTTCGAAGGATCGTGCCACCTTTTTCAGGATTTAAAAGGGTTAACGAAAGAACCTCCGTGTAGATTTATATTATTTTTAATTCCAATTACATTCAAAACTTTGTGGCCAGTGATACGTCTTGATGATGGCCATATCTGGTGTAAACATTGGTAAAAATATAAATTAACTTTTATTTTATTTTGTCTTCGATTAAAAATCGACCTTTTTACCTGAATTTAAAATTAAAAATAATATTAATATATCGCTTTTAACTGAATTAAAAAATTACCGAACATCGCTCAGGTGTTCCAGGTACTTCTTTCTAATAGGACTATCTAATATCTAATCCAATATTGCTATTCTAAGAGGTTGCAAAATAAATTTTCTTTCCTTTATAATATTTTCTAAAAGATATTAGAATCTAAATTATTTTTATAAACCCCTTCAATGAGAAAGAAAAAATTAAATTTAAAATATGCAGACCACAAATCTGAGTATCTCATGAAAACCGTGACCAAATATGACATGCTCAAAATAATTATTTATCTATTTGAATCTAAATGGTCATAACGAATAGTTTTTTGTTATACTCAAGTACTCACGTCCAGTGAAAGTAAGAGCTTACACTGTCAAGTTTTATAACTTCAACAAAAGGTAATAAAAACCTATTCTAATTCTTTCTTCTTCAAGCGTCTGTGCCATACTCGATTCCGAGCCTTGTCGATTACTATGAAGAGTATTCTCTCCAAATAATAATAGGAACGAGTCACTTTTGCGCCGTTGTGCGAAATACTGACTGGCGTTTTTATATACACTGAGCCCAAATTACTGCGGTCACAACATTTTTTCACGTTTCAAGGTTTTTTACAATAAAAACTAATAAAAAAAAATTAAATCTCTGGCTCGACAACCCTTCATGGGTATTGGCCTACTGAATTGGTTGCTGTCCTAATTGGAAACAGTACCGAGGGGTCAAGTGGTTAGCTCAACGCGCATCTACAACCTTCGTCTCAGTTTTCAACAGCGAGATTCGCTACTTCATCAATCAAGCAGCTACTCATTTATCCTCACGAGGCTGAGTGAACCCCGTTCCAGACCCTATACTTACAGAAAAATTTCTGAGCTATTAGCCGGGAATCGAACCCGGGACCTCCGGGTTGTCAGTCAGTTACTCTGACCATTAGACCACGGAGGCGGCTAATAAACTAGCCAGGGCGAGATATTTTCAGCTGTTTTTGAGATATTTTCGAAAAAAAAAAAAAAAACATTTTATTAATGCTCGATTACAACATTTCATCATGCCTCATATATATTTTAAAGTAACTTAATAAGAGTGAATTTAGAAGAAGAATCTTTTAAAATAAGTGATGTTTGTAGGTGAATTCACATTGTCTTAATTTTAAAAATAAATTTGTTTCTTGTATAATTTTTATGGTTCTTAAGAAAAATTAATTTGAAATTTTTTTCCCATCTCGCCTTACATAGGATAACCCGTTGGTCCATCTGACCACTTGGCATTTTCCGACGCGTCGCTGTCGCATAGACTACTGCGGACGATTGGTACAGACAAAACGCAGGTTTACCTAGCGAGTAGGGGGTGAGGGAAGCATCACCAGACAAAATCATGTTCAAAGCTGTCGCGACACGCTCGCTTTTCCAGTAGCACCAGCCCGGTCGTTTAATATCCACACCTCGTATCCTGGGACCCCCTGAATAGGCAAGTGAATTGGCAGATCAGCTAAAGATATGACTACCCTGCAAAAAAGCGCAAGCCATTTCTGTCCAATAAAAAAACTCCAAATTATAGTTTCGACTTTAATTAGACAATGTCATCTTCAGTTCTAATGAGCTGTAATGAGCATAAAATGTATGAATATAAATACGAAAACTAAAAGAATTATAAAAAATAATTATTACAATATTTTCAAATTCAATACAGCGCTAGCTTGATTTGAAGGCATGCTCGATAACCACTCGGCCAACCTGACTCTCTGAATAAAATATAGATACCTACCCCTTTTGTATCAAATCAAATTAGGTAAAACGTCAAATTGTCAATTTCTTTTACGTGTCTATCCATCCACGTGCCTAAACCTTATTTTCAATCAATACCTGTCTGCCCTTTCAATCTCAAAACCACCCCTCACCACAGACATATTCTCTCTTTCCGAGAAAAAAGAAGAAAAAAAATGACCTTATGCAGCGATTTTTTTCTCCGAATTAAGTCTTTAAGAACAATTGACATATTCGAAAAGTGATTTCTTATTTTTGAAAAACGTGGAATATCTTTTTCACAGCAGTTGAAAGATGCAAGTGATCATCTCCAATGAGGGGAGGGGCAATAGCCAAACCACTTCTTTTTAACCAACTGACATCTATTGTTAAATGTTGGACAAAAATACTTTTGAAGAAATGTCCGGTGACGAATCGGTCGAGCGAGATAAATCTATTGAAACGGTCTTGAAAGCCCTTTTTCTCAACCTCTCTCTCTCAAGCGAACTGACGGAACGTTCTTTTTTGGGAGGGAGGTCTCTGAGATCTATCCACATATATATATACACCTATATAACTATAATAAGGAAAATAGTTCTCTTTTGGTGAGACACCTAACCTCACTTTTATTATAAGCCTAGGTCGATGAATGAGAAGAAAAGCGAAGCTATATACTGTTTTATAAATCAACTTGGATTCTTTTGGCTTTGATTTTTTTTTCATCATTCTATTGCTTAATAGTATTATTTCCACAGACAGAACACCCAAAGACTTACACTATAAAGAAAATTTAGTGTCAATAAAAATTTGATTTTCTTAAATTAAATAAATATAAATAAAGTTGGGTTAAATAAATATAAGTATTAAGATTAAAATAAAAATAAAAAATAAGAGTAATGATTTATATATATACCTATATATCAGTGGCGTGCGGTCCATGGAGGCCGTGGATGCGGCGCATCCCTAAAATTTCAAAAAATTTAAAGTATTTTTATAAGGTGTCATAAAAAATTCTAATGTTAAATTTGAAAAATTCTATGGAAAGAAAAAACGGGAAGAATAAAATGAAATTAAAAAAAATTTAGGGTGATTTTTTTGGACAGCATCTCTAGATTTAAAAGTCACCGCCCATCACTGATATATACATTTATGTTGCAGTAAAAATCCGTTTTTTAGTAAGAACGGGTTCATGGCAACTAGAATTTACTGATGTTGGTTGAGTTTGGTCCAAAGGTCTAGAATCTTCATTTTTGACCTTCGGTCTCATTTTGGGTGTTTATTTTCAAAAAATTTTAAACGAAAATGTCAAAAATTACATCCTCTATAACTTTGCCTTTAATGAAGGTGTAATTTTTGACATTTTCGTTTAAAGAAATTTTGAAAAAGTCAAAAATGAACATTCTAGACCTTTGGACCAAACTCAACTAAAATCAGTAAATTCTAGTTGCCACAAAGATGCCTTAGATGCGGCGCATCACTAAAATTTCAACAAATTTAGATTATTTTCATAGCGTGTTTTAAAAAAACTTAATGTAAAATTTGAAAACTTGAGAAAATTTTTATGAAATTCGCAAATAAAGCGATGAATAAAATAAAATGTTAAAAAATGAAGGGTGTTTTTTGGAGAGCAGCCCCTGGTTGAAAAGTTACTACCCGCCACTGATCTGTATATATAAAATCGTAGATACTTATGAGAATATTTTATATAGAAAAATAGTAAATTGGAGAAATAAATTTATAAAAAAAAGGAAACTAGAAAGCTGAAATTTAGCGTAAAGATCAAGATGTTTTATACGATTTAGTTCATTAGCTACAACTCAAAAGGCCAATTTATTTTCTTCTGATTTTGATAATTTTCATTCGGGTCCATTCTGGTTCTTAAATTAAAAAGTTTAAAATCTTATCACTTCTTCGTTTTGAAAACAAAAACATTTTGGCATAAAAACGGACTTTTTATAAGATCTTCGGTTCTAGTGTATTTTTGTTATCGCGGAATCAAGCAGCAAAAAATAAACTGATGTGGCCATCCAAATGACTTTACCATACTCTTGATCCTCTCTTATATTTAATATTTAATAAAATCATTTATAATCATTTAGGGGGGGAGGGTCAAAAAATGAACATCTAGGCCCTTGAACAAAACTTTTAGTCTTCTCACTTACACCAATACCTCACTTTGCGTCGGGGTTACGTTCCAAAAAACACGACGAAAATTGAAACTACGCAAAGTGAATTAAGATTTTCTATAGCAAACCATGTAAAAATCGAAGATAGCTTCCAGGGTTACGAAAATACTACTTTTTAAAAAGAAAATTGAACAAAGTAAACATTTAAAAAACAAAAATAATATAAAATTTTATTACATACATACAAAAAACAAAAAAATTGTATTCAATTAAAACAAAATAAACTATTCAATTAATTTGTGGCTGTTGTCGTAAGTCGGCTTTCTTTCACAAAAAATTGGTCCAATGTTTGCTGAACAGCTTTTTTCAACGTAAAATAAATTTCATTTGCATTACCACCAAGAAGAAGAGTCAGTCTATCCTTGCTAGCTTTAAATCCTGTGTAAATTTTTCTGTTTTAGATATGAAAGTTCTGTTAGGTAGACGATTTCCAAAATAACCCAGTCTCGTCAACATTAAAGACTTGTTTCGGATCATAGCCACCTTCATGAATTAATGCTTTTAACTCTGTCGGGTAGCGTAGTGGTGCCATCTTTTAGAAAAAAAAGAAAATTTCAAAAAAAAAAATTAAAGACTCGAACCCAAAACAACGCAACCTCGAAAATCTAACGACGCACAGTGAAAATTAGTACTAATTAAGCAGCGACGCAACTTCGAAAAAAACGCAAAACGAAACGACGCAAAGCGAGGTATTGGTGTATTTTGTAAACAAAATTTGGTTTGGTCCAAAGGCCTAGATTTTTATTTTTTGACCCCTCCCCTCCTCCAATTTTGGCCCCAGAAAATTATAAAAATCTTTTCGTTATTATAATAGTCATTTTATAGTATATTTCATTTTTCTTGTTTTATTAGTTTGAAAATCTTATAATTTTAATTTTGGGTCCGATTTCAACCAAAATCTAATCAGTTCTTAATCTCAATGCACCAAAACTACATGTTTTCGAGCTAGTGCGTCCACAAAAATTTACTAAAAGTTATTATCTCAAAAAATATAATTTTTTCGATGTTCACTTATTAGGGGCTTTTTTGTAGACCGAAATGCCATGGTATCGCCCAATTTTTTTAATCAAAATAGTTTCAGCCGTTTTTGAGATATTTCCAAAAAAACGAAGGAAAAAAACACATTTTCCATGCACGATTCCAATACTTGACCCTATATGGTAAATTAAAAAATTATAGTAAATGATTTTTCTCTGTTTCTGACAATTCTAAAAAAATTGAAATTTATTAGTAAATTGAAAAAACCGGTATGAGAGTGAAAGTTTGAAACCGCTGGCAAAAAAGTTTAAAAATATTTACAAAGTGAAAATTGTCATTTATGGAAGATCTAAAATGTTTTAAAGGCAATTTTAATAGCGGTCTAAATCAGCTCACTCTCCCTTAAATACATATATGGACGTTTAACTATAATGGATTTTTATTTTTAACGATAATAAATAAAATAACAAATACTCAGGTGGAAAAATTATTTGCAAATAAAAATTATTAAGTATTTCACAAAAATAAAGGGTAATAAAATTTTTATATAGTCATTAATTTTCACAAAATACATTGTAACTTTTTTGCCACTAAAAACAAGTTTAAGTATTTGAATTTTATGACTTAAGTTCAGGAGTTGTATGTCAGAACACAAACATTCGCGATCGGCTAATTTAATTTTTGTTTTTTTGATTCTAGTTCGTTAAATCGATTATAAAGATTTTAATCCCTGGATAACACATGTTAGGGGCAGAATGACGGGGTTACCTTAGACATTGTTTCTTAAACTGTGGTAGGCGGAACACAAGTGGACCGTGATAAGGAAGCAGGAACACCCCAGGCGAATATAAATAAATAAAACTGTATTTTACTGAGGACAGAAGAGGAGGAATAAATTAAAGATTATGTCTACAGCTTAATATACTATATTTTCATATGTTCAAGTCTGTAGTTTCGGTTGTTTTAAATATCTTTAGTTTCAAATAAATTGTACAAATAGATTGTGTGATTGATGAAATTTTAATCATTATTGAATTTTGTATTATAGTGTGTTTTATATTCTACTATTAGAATGCTAATTTAGAACAAAAGAGCTGTTTATTCTAAATTAAGCCAAGTCTGACGACAGGGTCACCATAGTAAAAATGGGAACTTACATTTCACCTAAATGTGGGGCTAAAATATATTTTTAACTATTTTGTCTTTTTAAAAAGTAATAGGACCTTGATAGAAATTGTTACTCAGGGGTTTGAAAAAAAATTAAAATAGGTACCTAGTTCAGCAGGGTCGGCAACCTGCGGCTCGCGAGCCACATGTGGCTATTTTGATATGAAGATGCGGCTTTATTTTAAATCAAAAATCAAATTTATTTATATCTAATCCTAATCAAATACCATAATATTGAATTAAATATGTTAGTGGCTCTTTAAAAACTGGGAAATTTTGTAAATTGTAACTTTTGGCCTTTCCGTCTCAAAAGGTTGCCGACCCCTGACCTAGTTGATTGGATCACGGAAAATACCAATATTTAAATTTCATCAAGATCGATTGTCCAATTGGAAGAGAATGACACCAAGCACATATCTATAGGAGTCGTTTATCAACTAATGAGCTAAATCTACGATATAATATTATATATGGTGGCCCTTATTTTGGGTATTTTCGAATTGTTATGCTCCCAGAGGCTCATATGGTCCGAAATGAATAAAAAAATATATCACAAGTTTCAAGTCTCTATCTCAAAGTTAACCTTTCCCGAACAGCGAGTTTTTGGCATAGAACGATCAATTTTTTATTCCGGACAAAGTAGTGGTTTAAAGAATTAGAAACTGGGTAAACTTTTTGCTTATAATAGTAGCTATTCCTCAGAATTTTTACAGATTTTTAGCTATTATAATTTTGGAGTTACAACGAGATAAAATACTGCTATTTCTTAGCGTTAGTAATTTATAGACTACAGAATTATAATAGCTAAAAATCTGCAAAAATTCTAAGTGATAGCTACTATTATAAGGATAAAGTCTACAGAGTTTCAAATTTTTGAGCCATTACTTTGGCCTGAATAAAAAATTGATCGTTCAATGTCAAAAACACCAGGTAATTTTGATAGGAAACTTCTTGCATTGCTGTTCTGCAAAGGTTGAATTTGATATAGAGACTTGAAACTTGGGTGATATGTTTTTTTATTCATTTCGGACCGTTTGAGCCTCTGGGAGTAAAAAATTTGAAAATATCCAAAATACAAGCCACCTTAATTCATATTATTATTTTAAAATAATTAATTAAGTAAAACTACATAAATTGTAGTTTATAATTATAAAACTCAAAGTAACTTTGAGGTAGTGTAAAGATGAAGGGCTAGCTAGACTTGAAGAATACCTATGTATTCTTTTAAATAATTATAAATAAATAAATATATTTTTATATGAAAAGTAATTGAAGGCAGTCCAAGTATGGTGAATAAAAAACATTACATATTACATTTTTAAATAAGATGTATTTATTGGACTGTCATTATTTTTTCCCCCTTTCCTTTAAGCTAGTTGTTTCGCCAAATGGGTTTTCTTAGGATTTTTTTGAATTTAGACAGATTATTATTTAAATACTTCTGCATCGATTGGTAGCAAAACGAAATTTATGAACAATACAATTCCGGAGATATTAAATTTCAAAAATCGATTTTTTCAGGCCCTTTAACATTGCGCTATACGGAATATCGGAAATTTACATACATATTTAATTATAATTAACAAACCCTTCTTACCATTTATTTAAAAAACAAAAGCAACATTAAACAATAACCAATACATATTTTAAGACAATTTTGATTCATAGTTACAACACAGTTTCTGAGATAATAAGGAATAAATAATGAAAAATGTATAAAAAAAATTAAATTAAAAATAATTTGGCAACATCGCATTTATTTAACCAGCAAAAAGATGCATGCGCTAGATTTTTTCAAAATTATAATTTTCATAAGGTGTAACTTAGGCGTTGATTACATTTGTTAAAAAACAATTTTTATAGAAATTTAAAATGTATTTTATCTGAAATTTTAATATAAAAATATTCAATCTCTTACAATGGTGCCAAATTTGTCAAACGAGCACGGGATTGGCTAGAAATGGTACATAAACAGCAAAAGGTTTTGGGCTTATGAACTATGAATCCTTATTGTCTGTTCTATATACTCTAGCATTAACTTTTTGCTAGTATTGTCGCGAAACAACTACCTTAAAACCAACGATTCGAATGATGCTTCACTCCTTCTTCATGGTCTATAAATCAATCATCCTAGGGCTTCCTTCCATTACTTTTCAACTAAAAATTCTACAAGTCCGTCACTCTCTAAAAGAGAAAATTTCTTTAATTATATTTTTATTATTTAGACAAAAAAAAAAAAAATAATAACTACTATTTCAACAGAGTTATTAAGTCATCTTTCTCATAGATATATGTACCTATGTATAAAGAGAATTTAAATTTTATAACTCACTAATATAAATTTGCTACAATCTAGGGTTATTGTGTGTGTGTATTTTTTTATTTTTTATTCAATAATATTTAATAGTCTACTATTATATCTCTTGCATGTTAATTTTTCAACATCATCATCATCATTATGAGAGTGAGTATTTTTACTTTATCTTCTTCTTCTTCCACATCTTCTCCTTCATATCTTCTTCCTCTTCTTTTTCTACTCATTATTATTATTAACTCTAAGATGAAGAGAAAGTAATTACAGGATGGATGGACCATCTATAATCATTAATCTGTAATCAATTTATTAATTTTTTCTTTCTGCATGTTTCAATTTATATTCATTATATTAAGATGCAACATGCATGCAATTATGCATTTAAAGATGCAATTTTTAATAATATTTTTTTCTTCAATTTATATTTATACATGAATTATTAATTAAAGCATTATTAATCAAATTAAGTGATAGGACATAATAAATAATTAAATTTATTACATGAAATATTATCGTCATCGATCAAAATGTAAAAAGTATCAATATCAATGAAATCGTTTTACTTAATTGAAAAAAAACCTTTTTTGTGATTAATAATCTGTTTATCGGCTTTTCAAAAGAAATTATCTTATCAAAATCTATAACAACAATTTTAAGTGATAAGGCATCTGAGCCAAAGAAGAGATTTCATAAAAATATCTCAGCGGTTTTTATGCCAATTTTGCGAACAAAATTTACTAGAACACCAGGAAACAAACAGACATGAATTTTGTCGATGGTGTTTTCTTTCATAACTTTGCTTGAAACGTGTACTTTCTAAATTTGGAACAAATTTTGAATATTTTATTTATTAGTTCCAAAAAGAATATTTCATGGTTTTTTCGATTTTTAAATTCGTAGTCTTTTTAAATAAACTTGTCTTATTGCTTTTTTTATTATTTAAAAAATAATATAATATTATTTATTCAATACTAAAAAGAAAATAAGCTGACGTGTTCTGATGTGGCCATCCACTTGACTTTACCATACAACCTGGCCCCTCACTTATATTTAATATTTGATAAAATTATTTATATTCATGTAGGGGGGTAAGTTTTTGCATTTTAAGACTCCTGGGGGTCCACTGATTATGTATACAAAATTTTGTTGAGTTTGCTCAAATGGCCTAAATTTTTAATTTTTAACCCCCCTCCACCCCCTTAATTTTGGGTCGATATGCACCAAAATCTAATCAGCTCTTAATATCAATGGACCAAAACTACCTGTGAAATTTGGTTTTGATATTCAAACTAATTTTTGAGCTAGCTCGTCCACAAAAATTTGGTAACGCACAGACTAACGGACACCTAACCATACAGACAGAATAACTAACAGACATTTTGACAAAACAATTATTATCTCGAAAAATATAATTTTTTCGATGTTCACTTATTAAAGCTTTTTGTAGAGCGAAATGCCATGGTTTCGCTCAATTTTTTAATCAAAATAGTTTTTGCCTTTTTTGAGATATTTCGAAAAAAAAGTAGGAAAAAAAACACTTTTTTCATGCACGATGCACTTGACCATACCCTATATGGTAAAATAATAAGAAAGATTTTAATTGATTTCAATTATTCCTGCTGAAAAAAGGAAACCTATCGCTAGCTCCTGGATACTCCTAGCTTACTTCTAAAATCCCCTGTATGGTAAAGTAATATTTGTCTTCGGAGTCCTGAGCCCCTGGACCGAGCCTTTCTTATTACGCCCAGTGCTGTAGTCGTATATTTTATTGTATCGAATTTGAGAATATTTGAAAAGATTAATTTATTTAAAAAACTGTAGATTGCTAGTACCAATTTGATGAAAAAAAATCCATAACAAATAATGTGGGGACTGTCTCTCGTCCGGGAAAAACCTCTCTCAATTAGAATTATAAATAAGAAAGAGAGAGACCTATTTCATCAATTTTAATTATATCAGGTTCATAATACCGTGCTTTTATAATAAAATAATAAATAATTTTTATTAAAGCTTTTAATTATTTAATAACTGAAATTATTTGTTTATAAAACTAAATATACGATAATGTAATTAATAGGTTTGCTCTGCTCTCTGAGTCTTGTGTCCGTGGTTGCCAGCTCAAGGGTTTTTGTATTTAATATATATTTTTCTTATATTATTTTATTTATTTATTATATTATATAATCGTACGTAAATATATTAAATTATAATGTTAAAAGATATATCAATATTGCGGACTGAATGGATTTGTTGAATCCATAACAAATGCGTCGATCATGTCGGGAGGCTTGCGACCCAACCTCTTGATAAAATTGACCAAAAGAATTGTAAATTAGAAAGAAAACAATCTTATTTTATCAATTTCATCTATCTGAAGGTTCACAGGATGTCTATTATATAAGAAAATAGCATTTTGATTAAGAATTTTGTAGTTTAAAAGAAATTGTATGAAAAGATCCAAATTCTTCTCTCTGGGAACGAATCAGCTAGATATTCCAAAAAGTTTTATGTTTTTCTCAATAGATATTTATTCAAATCTATTGAAATTTCATATCTTAGTATTATTTACTTTTTTCTTTTATAGTAAATTATTTTTATTAGGATATTTCCATTTTAAAGTGTAGTTTATTTGAAGCAAAATTTGTAAAAACGCTAATAACTAATTTTAAATAATTTTTTAAAAATATTAAATTAATATATATTATAAAACAATTAATTATTAATCATTTAATTTAGTTTTGAACGAAATCGATGCAGTACTTTTTGAGAAAATGGTCAAAAACCATCTGAACCGTCTAAAAACGATGTTTTTTGAAAGCACGAGATGCCTTTGAAAAAAGTTAAAAAAGTCATATGAAACAAAACATTGACTTGTGACATGGAAGTGAATTTTAAATTGTTTCTAAAACGGCCTTTCAAAGACGGTTTTCGGGGTTTTTGACGATTTTCTCAAAAAGTATTGAACCGATTTCGTTCAAAATTGATTCTAAATTATTAGTAATTAATTGTTTTATAATATCTATTAATTTCATATTTTTAAAAATTATTTAAAATTAATTATTAGCGTTTTTACAAATTAGGCTTCAAAAAACTACCCTTTAAAATGCAAATATCCTAATAAAAATAATATTATATAAAAGATAATTGTAAATAACGCACAGATATGAAATTTCAATAGATTTGAATAAATATTTATTGAGAAAAAAAATAAAACTTTTTGCCATTTCCAGTTGATTCGCTCCCGGAGAGAAGAAATTGAATCTTTTCATATAATTTCTTTTAAAATAGAAAATTCTTAATCAAAATGCTATTTTCTTATATTAAAAAGTTACTATGAACCTCAAGATAGATTAAATCGATAAAATAAGATCGATTTCTTTCCCATTTTTGGTATGTTATATCAGGAGGATATCTCGCCCCATCACATTAGACAAACATTTCTTGTTGATTCAAGTCCATTCCCTCTACAATATTGGATTTTTTTTAACGCATAAACTATTGATTTTAGACATTTCAGTCAAATTAACTTTTCTCTTTTAAATTAAATGATTTTAATAATTGTCATTTTATAAATTTGTGTATCTCAAAGGGTTAGGCTGTAATGGTGAAATTTATGTGAAAAGTCGGATAAATATTGCTCTAACGTTCTAGATATTCTACATATAAAAAATTATAATGAAGATACATGTTGATAATTTAATTTACTAATAGAAAGTTCATTATGTATAATTATCTCAGATGACTATTTAAATGTGAGAGGTTAAACATTAATAATTAAGTATTTTTTCTGAGAAAAGTAAACATTATTTTACAAAAATAAATGCTGCTTTAGATCCGAGCTCTAACCAAATTCCTTATGTTTTGAATCAAAAATAATCTCGCTATTCCTTTGGGTTTGAATGTTTATATTGAAAAATATTTACATTCCGATAACTTGTAAACTATTGACTTTTTACATTTCACTCTTTAAATATTCTGTTAGAAAGTAATTCTTCATTAATAAAGGTCATTATATAAATTTGTGTGGCTCAAAGGGTTAGGCAGTAATGATGAAATTTATGTAATAATAAAACTTGAGTAAGATACGAGGTAGGTTTCACAAAAAAAGAAATAAAACAAAATTGAGTTTTGAATTCGATATATTTCGGGGGTTAGCTCATCATCAGGAGTCTAAGAAAAATGTTTTCTTTTTTTTGTGAAACCTACCTCGTATCTTACTCAAGTTTTATTATTATATTAAAATGTTTCACCTAGAACCAACACCAGAACTCCTTAAAAGTTATTGATGAAATTTATGTGCTATTGCTCCAAATCGCCCCAAATTTTGGATGTACACGTTTCAAGCAAAGTTATAAACGAAAATACCCTCGACAAAATTAATGCCTGTCTGTTTCCTGGTGTCCGTGGAAATTTTGTTCGCAATTGGCATAAAAGAGTTTGAGGTATTTTTATGAAATTTCCTATTTGGATCAGAAAAAGATCTCTTAAAATGGTTGCTATAGAACATTTTGATATTTTCACCCCAAAATGAGGCTATAAGGGGATAAATTCAAAAACTAACCCCCCAAAAGGAGGGAATGGTAAAAAAATACTAATCCTATTATGCCTTTGAACAAACTAAGCCAAATTACCACTAAGGAACTAAATAATTAATCCTCCACACGCGTTCGTGGTGGTTCGGATGGTGATCCAAGTTAGGGGAAGAGGAGAGAGTCCAGAGGGTATGTATAGGGTTCGCGGGGTGAATGATGATCGGAGGTTGGTCCAGGGGGAAGGATAGGGTCGGATGGCCTCCTCTAATCCCCTTCCATCCCACCGAGCCTATCCTTTCAAGCATTTTGAAAAATGTTATGCCCTAATATTTTGAAAACTAAAAAAATGTTCAATAAATAGTCAGAATTTTTTTTACAAGATTTAAAAATTATTTTTAATGAAAAAGAAATTACAAAGACACATCGCACTCCGTGTTCGAATCTTTCCAATTTTTTTTTAAATTTTCCCAGCAAATTAGTCTATGTGTGTTGTGTGTGTGTTATTGTACATATTTACACACATTTCTAAAAACTGCTGACTATGAAATATCAACTCGGAGTGAATCAAAGAAGATAATAAATTATTAATTTTTTTCGCGAATGTCAAAATTAATGAAATTCCTTTCTCGAGAGGAAAATAGCGGATTATCAAACTTTAAAAATTTGAAAATATTTGTTAATTCTTTCAAAATAAAAATAATAAAAATTCCATCGATGTTATTTTAATAATAAATTTTCAAGAATTTATTATAGATGAGATTGTTAGTTTTAAGAAGAGTCATTCTTTCTCTGTCTATAGTTATTTATTTTTATATAAAAGTTATATGATTTAGAAGCCAAATTTCTAACTTATTAAATTTTTCTTAATATAATAGCTTATTCATATTATTATTTAATTGGAGATAAAAGGAATAACTTTTTTAAGACTCGAAACAGTATCTGGTAATTTTTCTAATAATTATTTCTCCATGAAATATCCCCAGCAAGGAGGTCCAGTGTGCACCCGGTGGTCCCGGGCCCGGACCCTGCAGTGATACTTTTTTATGGGGGTATGTTAGAAAAAAAACTTTTAAAAATATTTGTTAACTATAAAAATGAATGTTTACCTAATATTATTATTATTATTATTTTTAATTTAGTATCAATGGAAAGTAAAACTAAGTATATAGTTTAGTTTATTTTTTATTTTTAGGAACTTATCCAGGCACTATTTATTTTTTCATTAAAATAACTCTAAAACACCACAGCGATTGGCGAAATAACAACAAATAAAACCCATTCTGACTAACTTTTTCCAATTCATAATAAAAAACACATACCTCTTCCATAATAAGGGGCCCGCTTCAGATTTTGGGCCCCGGGCCCGAAATTTCTTACGGGGCTATGGTCCATGAACAGTTTGAGCTAGAAAGCTAAGACTTGGTAGAAAGTTGAAACTTTCTTTTTTTTTTGGTATATTTCAAAATTTTAGAGATGCTTAGATACAACCTTTCAAGAGCTTCAAAACTATTCAATTTTCTTTCTGATTTTCTGCATTGTTCATTTGATAAAGTCCTCGAAACTATAGTCTCTTTATAAATAAATAAAAAAATATTTTTCCAGCAAAAAATACACACTCATTTATTGTCTCCTTTAATTTATAAAAATTATTATATGTATATATTTATCGTAATAAAATTAAAATAAACTAGTAAATTATTTTCAAAAATACTTGAAATAGCTTAATTATGATTAATACTAGGTGAAAATCCTTTTCAAGATTCACCTGGAATGAGTAAATTGTAGACCTCCGAAAGTTGTTGTTGTCGGTGAGAAAAATAAAAGAAAAAATCACACAACGTGCACGAAAATTCTTTTTCTTTTATTATTTATTTATTTATAGAAACAGATACATGTTTCGACAGGAAACCTTTGTCATCATCAATCTGAAAATTCTTTATACAAAAGCAGAGAATTAAATATAATCTAAAATAATCCCATAAAATAAAGAGGTATGTGGCATTTTGTGAACTATTTTTATTTTATGCAAGGGCGGATCCAGGGGGTGCGGAGGGGGCGATCCCCTCCATACAGGCCCGTGCCTGGCGGGATTGCAACACGTGCGTCGCACGCAGAGGCCAAAAAACGGCGGCCAAATCGACAGGGAATTTATAACAATTTTTTTTATTTTAATGAACTTAAAATATGAGATATGAAATTTGTAAAAAAACATTTATTTTTTTTAAATTTTTAAAAAATAAAAGTTCTATGTGTGTGTGGGGGGGGGCGGCGTCTCGAAACATGTATCTGTTTCTATAAATAAATAAATAATAAAATAAAAATAATTTTCCTTCACGTTGTGTGATTTTTTCTTTTATTTTTCTCACCGACAACAACAACTTTCGGAGGGCTACAATTTACTCATTCCAGGTGAATCTTGAAACGGATTTTCACCTATTTTTAATCACTAGTAAATTATTTTTAATTTAATTATTATTATTTTTTTATTTTGTTAAATATTTTGTTTACTAATTTAAGTATTTTTTAAAATTTTATTTGTGCTTTTATTTATCCAGACTTTAGTTAAGATAATAAATTATACGATTTTTATTTTCACCTTAATAAAACTAAGCTCCTTAAAGAGCCCAATAAGATGGTTTTTAATAGTCTGCCAAATGGAATAGCTATTTGAAATAAAGATGAATAAATATGGTTTTATTATTATTATTATTATTATTTAATTTTTTTCGTATTTTTGTTTCAGTTTGTAATTTATGTGCTTGGCCAAACGCCCTTGGCGGTCAGCTAATTGGCAATTATATGCATGTGTCTGTGTGTGGGGTCTGATTGCAACCTGCCATGTGTACCTGTGGACCCCCCTAGCAAGCCCAAGCTCCTTTCATCCGGGCAAAATGAAACGGGACGGGCGAGAAAAGCAAAAACTCTATTTAGCAAATATGCGTGTGACAGACGGAAAAATACCCCCGGGGGTGGATGGGTTTGACCCCCTCAATGGCAGTTGGCTTTTGCTGATATGCCGCACTGATCAATCCATCTCGAATGCATTGTGCAGGGTCGCTCGAATGCCGACACGACACCCGGTCTTTATTCAATTTCCCAACATACAAAGCAACAAACAATCCCTGTCTAAAACTAACTTGTAATAATCTTCTCAACGGTAGCCCGAAAGTCATCATGGCCACCCCCTCCGGGCATCCAATCGCTTCCCAAATAACTACCCAGCGAGAGGTTTCAAAAGAAAGGAAATTAACGTTTAACTACTAATACGCATTCATTCATTCGATATATAGATAAAGAAAATTAATAATTTTTTTGTGATTGAAAACACTATAACATAATCTCAATTCTCAATTAAATTTTTCCAAAAGTTAATTTATATTAAGTTCCTGGTGGTCCGAGCGTTGCTCAGAAATTTTTTAAAAACAATATTTTAATATTTTTAGATAAATTTCCTTACTTTACTTACTACTTTCTTATTATTTCTTCCTGTCTCCTTATACAGGGTGGGGCATAAAGATCTCCAACAACATTTTGAAGAGGTATAAAAAAATGAAAAAATTGAATATATTTTTGAAAAGAACATAAAATATTTTTTTTAATGTATTTTAAACATTATAACAGACGAAAATTAAAAGAATACTAGGTTTTCAATTTCATTTCAATCGGTGCAACGGTGTGGAAAAAATCGTGGGCCAAAAAACAATAACATACATACATACATCCATACATCCATCCCCACGCACTAAATGAAAATATCGCACTTTTAGCCTCTCGACGAGACCCCATGTAATTTTTGGCAAAACCGCCACGTGCTAAAATTCAACCTAATTGAATACTACAATTTGTGACTTTAATTGAGTCCATGGGTTCCGTAGTCTTTACCTGAGGACCCTTTGAAGCCACGCTTGCCTCGAGAGCGATTACAATACTTTACCCATGCTTTGCATTGGATAAAGTAAAAAAGGAAGGGGCTCAAAAATGAAAATTCTAGCTCTTTCAAATCAAATTTTGTATACATATTCTGTGGACCCCCAGAAGGCTAGAAATGCCAAAAATAACCACCCAAAATAGGGGGAAGGGTCAAAAATGAAAATTCTAGCCCTTTCGACCGAGCTATTTATACAAAATTTGGTTGAGTTTGGTAGAAAGGGTTATCCCAAATCTGAACTCAATAACTTAAAAAACATTAAAGATACGAGGCCTTTTGTGTTTAAGACCCCAAAATCAAAACTTTCCTATTTTTCGGTTCAATGGTCAAATTTTGAAAAATGAAAAAACCTTCCCGAGATATTTCAACAATAAACTTATAAAGGAAAATTAAATGCTAAAACTTAAAAACCCGAGGAGATAGAGTACTTTAAAAATTTCAAAAATTTACCCCATAATGATTATATTTCCTTTTCAGGAACAAATAGAGAAAAATACCCCCAAATTTTTTGTATTTTAATGATTCACCTTTCTAAACTAAACCAAATCTATAAATCTTTTCTGGTTTAAGAGATCTTGAAAAAGTTTGAAAACCAATTTTGAGACCTTTTTCCTCCTTTAGCGTTCGAATTTTAAAAAATCCCTCTTTAGCATGCCCATAAATCTTAGAAAGAGTATATAGTCCAAATTTCATCTTTCTAGGTTCAGCGGTTTGGGATGTAGATGCATGAATGAATGAAACGTCACCTTCTCTTTTTTATATATATAGTTATAAAGAAAGATAATACTACATTCTTCATAATTGACCATTTTGAGCCCTAAAGAAGGAAGCAAGATCCTTCGAAACGTTTGCTTCAAAAAGCACCTGTGATTTACCTTAAATTAAGAAAAAACAATAAAATTAAAATTACTTGAAGATGGGACTATTATAGATCGATTTGTTGACCCCCCCCCCCCCCGACCAGGCATGAAATCCCTCCAGTTATCTAGAATTAATAATTACATGTAAAATTAAACGAATTCACCCTTTCGGATATCTATTGGTAAATAGTTTTGGGGGACAAAGAGAAACAAAGACCTCTGCTTGATGCAAATAAACATACACACATACATATCGAGATGATATATCTGTATATATATTATTTATTTGTTTGAGACTATAGTTTCGAAGACTTGGTCTTCATCATCAGTCTTCGAAACTATAGTCTCAAACAAATAAATAATATATATACAGATATATCATCTCGATATATATGTGTGTATGTTTACATCAAGCAGAGGACAGTCATTTGTTTCTCTTTATGAATCAACAACTCTGCTACTCTCGGCAAAACAAAAACTTTTCAATTAAAGTTTTGAGGAAATAAAATTTTTCTCCCATTTGACTAATAGTTTTACTTCCCGTTAAGTAGCACTTCTACTGGCTCTTGATTTTTGCGAATAAGAAAGGTATACTAGTATATTATTAATTTTTCCCCAGATTTTGGGAAACCTTCAGTATTAGGAAAGTTTAGTGACCATGATAATAAAGATTAAATTATCAGTACGATAAAGAAAAGATTTACAGAACTATATTTACATGCAAGAAGAAGTGTTCCAGAGCTACGTTAGAATCAGATAAACATTTATCACACCCTCCAAAAATGTAAAATAAGCTTATATTGTTTTTTCTTAGAAATAAAAAAAATAAAAAAAATGTTAAATTATAATCTCTAACCGATGTTGCCCCTAAGACATTAACAAAAACCGCTCGTTATATAATTTAATTCCTATCTTTTAAGTGAGACATTGATAAATATTAAATAAAAATTATATTTTCGAAACCAGGGTGGCTATTAATTTAGCGCCCTTCTTGAAACTCGGCGCCCGGGGCATGATCATCCCCATTTTAAAAACATTAAGAAAACCTAGATGAGGGAGTCAAGGGGCTAGAAAAAGACTTTAGGTAAGCGGTTATTTCTAAGAAAGAACATTTTTCGAAGTGAGAAATTAAGTAAATCATAATTTAATAATGTTAAACGATTATAAGAGAGAGGGTAGTTTTGCTTTAAATATTCCTTCAAAGGTATCTTACACCTTTCATATTTCCATTTTTAAATATTACTTATGTTATATTCATGTAAAATTTTAAATTACTAGTAAACTTTTAAACTATCCCTTTTTATTGACGAACCTCGTATGCACGCGGGTTCGAATCCGACTCGAGGCATCCAGCTAAAATCTGACCCCCGGGGGTAGAGACAAATTTAAAAAAAAATATAACTAGTATCATAATTAGGCTTATGGCTAGAAAGGCCGAAAAGTCAAAAAAAAAACCTCATATGCAAATTCGGAAAAATTATGAATTCCTTACCAGGAGGGTCTAGGCAAGGGGTTCTCAATCGGGATAGGATACACTCCCAAGGAGTAATTTTGTTTTATTATTTAAAGAGGGGAATCAATCTGCGTACAAATTTCAAAAGTTTTAATTAACGAATTCAAGAACTAACAAGAAACAACAACCTAAGATTTCTCAGATAAATATTACTTCTCTTTATCTCTAAATTAGAATATGATACCTTTTATTTACAATATTAAAAGCATACTATTTGAAATAAAGTTTTTTTAACCGACTTCAAAAAAGGAGGAGGTTCTCTATTCGACTGATTTTTTTTTGTGTCTATGTTACCTCATATCTCCGCCAATTGTGAACCGATTTTGAAAAAAAAATTGCATTGGGTTCAGTCTACCTTCCGATTGGTCACATCTCTTTTTCATAGGTATTAGACTTTTTTTGTTAGGTTTGTTCAGGCCTAACTTCTTTGTTTATGAACCGATTTCGATGATTCTTTTTTTATTGGAAAGGGGGTATTTTAGGGATGGTGCATTATTAATTTGGTCAAGTTCTGATGATATGATCACTATTAATAACATCACTAAAAAGAAAAATAAAAATAATTTTTAAGAAAAAAATAAAACCGACTTCAAAAAATTAAATGCAACAAATAAAATACACTAAAAGGTATAAAATAATTATTATCTTATTTAGTTACAACTAAATGACGAAATATTAACATGAAATTACTTTTTGATGTCGGTACCAAACAAACTATACCTATAAGCGAGCATACTCTCCAAACGTACTAAGTAAGATCCGTCGAGTGCGATTCATAAAAGGTATATTTTTGACACCTACTTCAAAAAGTAATTTCATGTTAATATTTCGTCGTTTAGTTGTAACTAAATAAGATAATAATTATTTTATACCTTTTAGTGTATTTTATTTGTTGCATTTAATTTTTTGAAGTTGGTTTTATTTTTTTGAGTTAGAAAATCCTGAAAAGGGGTGAATGGAATACATACAAAATTGGAGAAGGGTTCATTGGAAGAAAAAGGTTGAGAACCTCTGATTTAACCTTTGAGATTTCAAAATTATATATATTTGAAAATTTCTGGTCACCATTAATTTATAGCCTCGCCAAATTCGACATTCTTTGCAGGGGGTCCCTGTTAATAAAAAGATTGAGAAACACTATCCTAGAGACTCGGGAAATATGATTAAGAATTTTTTTTTAAGAACAAATTGAATTTCAGTTTTCTAAAACTATTAGTCTTTGATATTTCGAATTTTTGAAATATTAGACAAAAATAAAAATAAATTGTAACATAATATTTGCATCATCATTAATTTGCTGAATAATATAAAATATATAACATACAGTTTATGTATTACTATTGCTTTTTCTGAAAAATTGTAATTTTCTAAAACTTTTCTATGCTTTAAATAAAAAAACCTAATTTTATGAGAGTACTTACATTTAGAAATAGCATAAAATATTATATTATTATATAAACATCTGGGAAATCAGGAGATCGAACACAAGCGTTTGCGTATCCCGTGCAAAGCTCTTTACAAGACAAGAGGGGGGATAAATTTATTACTAAAAATTGGCAAAATAAATTTTTTTAAGTACCAAAAAAATAAAATTGAAGACAAAAAGACTATATATTTGAAGGAGTGCTATGAAAGAAATAAAATGATAAAGTAAGTTATGTTTACAAGTATTTTTCTAAATTATCTTCAGGTTGTTATGTCTACGGTCACTTAAAATTGATTTAGACGACAAAAAGGAGCACCCCACATCCTTAGATGTAATAGGGGCAAATTGAAATTACACTGAAGTAATGCAAATAGCTGTTCCGGGGTAGGGTGAATCGGGGAATGGAGGGTTTTAGTCTGTAGGAGTCCGACACTACCCATGAAGAGGTGTCCATGACGGATTTCCCCTCCACAAAAAACAAAAAAAAAAAAAAAGGGGCAAATTTAAAGGAACTTTGTATATATATATTTTTTTCTTTTTTTCATTCTTTCTCCGAAAATTTACTTTTAAAAAATCTGTATTTCGCGCGAAATAGGGAATATTTGACAAAAAATCCTTCAAATATGCAATTTTATGCAATATCACTCAAATATGCAAAAATATGCAGTATTAAATTTAAGCCACTCTATCCTAGATGCATGATTAGGATAGATAATTGATCTCCTGGGTCGTACGTGGCGGCAAACAAAATATTCAATTGCATAGGAATCCGGTCTCTAGTAATAAGATATATAGTAATCTAGAACAAGGAGATAATCCCCATATGTCCATCAGGAAATACCTATATTTTCATTCAAGTTCTAACCTTTATTTTAAGATAATTCATCATTTATTTGATTTATAAAACTGAAATAAATCCATATTATAAGAAGACTTTTTGTTGATATTAATAATTTTCTCAATAGGGCAAACATACGTAAGTGGAGTTACATGCGAAAAGACACGTACATCCATAGAACAAATGAACTTTATCACTTTATTTTACGACAATAGATGATTTAAATTCAAAGAGACGGTATTATATATTATGTATATAAGTATTTATTTACATTCGAATAAATTATGATTTATTTACATGTAAATAGGCCTACACATTATTTCAAAAAAAGTCACTTGATCATTGCGCTAATCCTATAGGAATATTTATTTTAAATCAATGTCTATATTATACTTGTAGGTAACCAAGGTTAAATGCTGATGTATATTCCGCGAAACCATTAATTATAAAAAGTTTGCGAAAGATAAATAAATAAGAAATTTTGAAGTGTTATCTCATTAAATTTTAAATATATAACTACCTATGTTTGGTGATTTTGATTAAATAAAATTAATAATTGAAATGCTGTGAAATGCTGATTTATGACACAGTTTGTTGGATTTTATTAATTAACCTAAAAAATAATTTCCAAAATATTTCTCATTTGATAGAAACATTACTAGTTATTTTTTTAATTATGAAAGTAAGTTTGATTCTTGAATCCTAAAAGCAAATAAGGGGTGGTAAATAAATCTTTAGGAATCTTCAAGAAGTGGATCGGAGTGGAAGGTATTTTTAGAGGGGGTGAAGAGTTTAGTATTATGAGGAGATGGAAATAAAATATTTAAAAATTAAATGAATAGAGAAAAATTATTACCCAAAATAACTCAAGATCAAAAGTTAGTAGAAAGTTTGTACCAGTCTCAAATTATTCTTATTTTTAAAATGAAGAATTAATTAGATTTTAGGTTTTTATATCATCAGAATTTCCGTTTTGAAAAAATAAATAATTGATTGATCAATTTTTTTTTCAAAAATTTAAATACCTTAAGAAAAAAAGTAATACGTCCTTTCTCCATTATTTGTTTATACTCTAGGCAAGTACATATTATTACTTTACCAAACAGGGTATGGTCAAGTATTGTAATCGTGCATGAAAAAAGTGGTTTTATTCCTTCATTTTTTCGAAATATCTCAAAAACGGCTTAAACTATTTTAATTAAAAAAATTGAGCGAAACCATGGCATTTCGGTCTACAAAAAAGCCCTAATAAGTGAACATCGAAAAAATTATATTTTTCGAGATAATAATTGTTTTGTCAAAATGTCTGTTAGTCTGTCCATTAGTCTGTTATTCTGTCTGTCAGTCTGTGCGTTACCAAATTTTTGTGGACGAGCTAGCTCAAAAACTATTGTGAATATCGAAACCAAATTTCATACGTAGTTTTGGTCCATTGAGATTAAGAGCTGATTAGATTTTGTTGCATATCGACCCAAAATTAAGGGGAGTGGAAGGGGGTTAAAAAATGAAAATCTAGGCCATTTGAGCAAACTCAACCAAATTTTGTATACATAATCAGTGGGAGCCCAGAAGTCTAAAAATGCAAGAACTAACCATCAAAAATGGGGGGGGGGTGTAGGGTCAAAAAATGAAAATCTAGGCTCTTGTAACAAACTCAACCAAATTTTGTATAGATAATCAATGGGACCCCAGAAGTGTAAAAATAAAAATGCAAAAACTAACCGCCCAGAATGGGGGGGGGTGTAGAGTCAAAAAATGAAAATCATGGCCATTTACCAAACTCAACCAAATTTTGTATACATAATCAGTGGGGCCCCAGAAGTATAAAAATGCAAAAACTAACCCCTCCCTACATGATTATAAATAATTTTGGTGGCCAGGTTGTATGGTAAAGTCAAGTGGATGGCCGCATCAGAATACGTCAGCTTATTATATAAAAGTTTGATATTATGCTCTCAATTGGCAATTTATTTGTTGAGTAACCAGATTACGATTAGGTACAACAAAATGAGTTTACCTACATCCAATCGCGTGTTTCAAATATCAGAATATTTTTGATTAAAATGACTGATGAATAAGGTCGAAACTTCGAAACTATAGACTCTAACAAATAAATTATATACTTATCTTTATAGGTATATTTATTGAATTGAATTGTATCTATAGGGCCATCTAGCCCCTTTAATGTACAATTTAAGACCAAAATATTTACAAAAAAAATTAATTAAAACAATACAAGAAAAAACAAAAAAAAATCATTTGAAATTCCATTCCATTGATAAATGGAGAAATACTACCGAAACGTTTGGGTTTAATCGAGGGGTGAACCGCGACCTAATATGCTGTACACCTACTTCCAAATATTTCCAAATAATTCCAAGTAATTCCAAATATTTCCAAGTACTACCAAATATTTTCAAGTACTTCTAAATATTTCCAAGCACTTCCAAATATTTCCAAGTACTTCCAAATATTCCCAAGTACACTTTCAAATATTTTCAAGTACTTCCAAATATTTCCAAGTACTTCCAAATATTTCCAGGTACTTCCAAAATACTTCCAAAGAGGTGTACACCTACTTCCAATCGCGGATCACCCCTCGGGTTTAATTAAACGTTTGATGTTTTTTTTTAAGATTTATATTTATTATATATATTAAGTGGAGAAAATTTTATTGATTTTCTCTTAAGTAGCTGCCTACATTTTAATGACCTGTATCCTATAATATTATATAGCTTTCTAAATGAAATGTTTATTTTTGCTTGATTTATTAAAAATTGATAGCTTCATGCTCATTATCTGAGTGAAATTAAATTTTCCGATTGCACTCTCGATGTGAATTGTGTTGTCTAAACGAAACCAACGAACCAACCATCAGCCAGGTAATCAGTTCTGTTAAGTTGCAGTGTTTGATGCGTCAATGTTCAGTGTTCAGTGAGCAGTGTGTGTGGTCGAGTGACTCCCTGGGTGGTCCTCGGGTTCGTTTGACGAGCTCTCCACAACCTGGGTGGCCCGAGGTGTCATGCCCACCCCCCCCCGAACCCCCCTCGTTCAAAAGGCGAAGCCCCCCTCGGAATAAAAACACACTGATCCAGACTTGTGTCCCTGCTGTCTATCCGTCCCTCCCCCAAGTGTCAAACCGGCGAAAATCCTCATTAAGGCCTTTTATTATCGACGTTTCATTAATTCTAATCAAAAGGAAATGATAAAAATTTATTCCTATAGGTACCATATATTATATGATATTAATGTATCAATTGAAAAATGTAGGTTTTGAAATTTATTCATAATTCTTGTTTTTTAAAGACTCGATACGCTTACAACAAATTTTAGTGATTTACTAGTTTTTTTATTAGAAATTAATTTAGTTTAAGCTAGAAAATTTAATTTAAAAGTTTTAGTAGCAGAGTTGATGATCCACAAGGAGAAATCAATTAGGTTGTCCACTGATTGACGCAAATAAACAAATATCTTATTATAATTAAGTAATGGAGAGGGATTCAGCCAATGGGTAGCCTCTGCTGAATAAAAAACTCCCAATTATGGAAAACGTTTCGGCTTTAATTAAATAATGCCATCATCAGTTCCTAAGAGAGTATTAGCGACACAATTAATTTTATAAATAAATTGTCCGCAGGCAGAGTTGTTGTGGATTTTATCATAATATACAATATATACTATTTGTACTTGAGACGTTGCGCATATCAAGTGAGAGCACACCAAGATTTATGTACCATTTTGTAATTCATATAATTTTGTATATTATGATAAAATCCACAACAACTCTGCCTGCGGACAATTTATTTATAAAATTAATTGTGTCGCTAATACTCTCTTAGGAACTGATGATGGCATTATTTAAATAAAGCCGAAACGTTTTCCATAATTGGGAGTTTTTTATTCAGCAGAGGCTACCATGGCTGAATCCCTCATTACTTAATTATATACATATACAGCCATCAAAATTGTATCAATATCTTATTATATTAAACGAGTAAAGTTTATATATATCCGGTCGGGTTCTCGAAAACGGCTCTAACGATTTCGATGAAATTCACGGGTTATGAGGGTTTTGTGTTGGACATTCGATCTGTCACGGTCTCATCTTCGGCTAAGTTGTTTTTGATGGGTTTTTTGTTAATTGAAACAATTATTCACAGGTGGTTGTCTCGATAAATATGTGTATTTACATTTTTATTCAATTTCCTTTTAATAAATAATTGGTTTTTTAATTTTATATCCCACAATAGGATCATTATAATTATTATTATATATATTAAAAGTTTGAAAATTTAATTGAGGGGTAATTAATGTAAAATAATTGGTTTAATAAAATTTATAAAAAAAAAAAAAAAATTAATTGAGAGGGAGGATTGGGAGAGGAATGAGAAATAACCAATCGACTTGATTGGGGAATAATGGAATTGAAATAATTATCGGAAAAGAGGTTTTTTTATCTAATTAGATTTTTCCTCTTATTAAAAACAAGGACTAAAGATGAATAAGGACACTCGATGGTGGAGAAGCAATCTCCGGAATCGAAGCTAAAATACAAGGTATACATTAATTAATGTAAAATAATTGGTTTAATAAAATTTATAAAAAAAAAAAAAAAATTAATTGATGAGGAGGATTGGGAGAGGAATGAGAAGATAACCAATCGACTTGATTGGGGAATAATGGAATTGAAATAATTATCGGAAAAGAGGTTTTTTTATCTAATTAGATTTTTCCTCTTATTAAAAAGAAGGACTAAAGATGAATAAGGACACTCGATGGTGGAGAAGCAATCTCCGGAATCGAAGCTAAAATACAAGGTATACATTAATTAAAGTAAAATAATTGGTTTAATAAAATAATAAAAAAAAAAAAAATTAATTGATGGGATGGGAAAAAGAATATACCAATCGACTTGATTGGGGAATAATGGAATTGAAATAATTATCGGAAAAGAGGTTTTTTTATCTAATTAGATTTTTCCTCTTATTAAAAACAAGGACTAAAAATGAATAAGGACACTCGATGGTGGAGAAGTAATCTCCGGAATCGAAGCTAAAATACAATGTATACATTAATTAATGTAAAATAATTGGTTTAATAAAATTTATAAAAAAAAAATTGATGATATGGAATGAAGATGTGAATTGGGGAGATTGAATTGGATGGATTAATTTCCGCAATATGGTATTGGAATAATTATCGGAAAAGAGGATTTTTTTCTATAATTAGTTTTTCCTCTTATTAAAAACAAGGACTGGTGGTCCGGGGGGCGAAGGTAGGGGCGAAGGGGTTTCGGGGATTAATATATAGCTTTTAACTGAAGCAAAAAGTTACCGAGCATTGCTCGGTGGCTCCAAGTACTTTACAATATATATAACACAGCTCAACAATAAAAAAATTGTTTCCCTGGATATCTCTTTGCGGGTTTCTATAATTTCAAGTATACAGTTTTCGAATATATTCATGAAAGTACTGAATTGGCTCTGGTTTTTAAGATTTTGGTGTAGCTACCTATAATTATTAAAATAAACTTATAAAAAGCGTTTCTCTAAAATGTAACATTGTTTTGCTAATTGTTCTCTTTTGACATCTATATAAATTAATGAAACACTAAAACAAAACAATTAGTAATATTTTTCGATAAAAAATTGATATTATAGAATATACCTACATGCTTTTTCTTTTTCATATTTACTACTTTATGAAGATAAAAAAAAAAATATAGCCAATATTCCAAAATCATTCATAGTTTCATAAATTTACTCAAAATTATTTTTATATCAAGGCCAACATAAACACTGTTGACCAGTGTAATGAATATATAGTTCTCAAAGAATTGTCGACTGTTCGTTCCGAAACTAAAATGTATTTCTAAAACAGTACAGTATAATTAGATTTATTTAGACTATTTATTTAGCTTTACAGATTCAGTTTATCAATGGGGGAAAAAAATTCCATTTGATGAATATACATATAATTAATTTGTTAGAGACTATAGTTGAGAAGGTTGGACATTCTTTCTAATTGAAAAGACTGATGATGAAGTTCAAACCTTCGAAACTATAGTCTCTAACAAATAAATTATATAGTTGTGTAGCTATGTTTATATACATCAAGCAGAGGACAACCTCTTTGATTTTTCTATATAAATCAACAACTCTGCTACTCTCGGCAAACTAATTCTTTTCAATTAAAATGAATACATACCTATGGATTATAAATTTCAAGTTATGTATATCTTATTTAGTTCAGTGTCTAGATTGCTTTAAGACTGACATACCAACAGATAGAGATAGCACGCTAATACGGTTCCGTTTTACTTTTGAACATATATTTAATTTATCAGTAATGAAGCTTTTATTTTTATGATTAATTTTATTAAGAGTTGAAATTTTATTAAAATCACAAATAATTAATTAAAATTATTTATTGAACATGAATAAATAATACAATAAAACTACGACGTTTTGATCGACTTATTGTGCGATCGGGCTTGCTCATTAGGGTGGTCTTTATTTTGGGCATTTTCGAATTTTTACGCAGCCAGAGGCTCATATGTTTCGAAATAAACAAATAAAAATATCCCCAAGTTTCAAGTCTCTATCTCAATTTTAACCAGTTCCGCATAGCGATGCAAGTTCCCCATCTAAATAACATGGGGTTTTTGGCATTGAACGATCAATTTTTTATTCCGGCCAAAGTAGTGGTTCAAAAAATTTAAAACTCTGTAGGCTTTATCTTTATAATAGTAGCTATCCTTCTGAATTTTTACAGATTTTTAGCTATTATAATATTGAAGTTACACCTAGATAAATTATTCCTATATCTTTTAGTGTTATTAAGTTATGGACTCAAAAATTATAATAACTAAAAATTTATAAAAATTCTGAGGGATAACTACTATTATAAGGATAAAGTCTTCAGAGTTTCAAATTTTTTGAACATTTATTTTGACCGTAATAAAAAATTGATATTTCAATGCCAAATACCCAAAGCGAGGGGTGAACCGCGATTGGAATTAGGTGTACACCGTCTTTGGATTTATTTGGAATTACTTTGGAATTCATTAGATAATCTATTGTCATCTATTGTCTTCCACTTGGAAATGAAAGTCGAAGTAGGTGTATTACAATTTTAGGTCGCGGTTCACCCCTCGACCCAAAGTAAGGAGCCCCTCTAGTGCTTATACTTGAGAAAGATCGCAGAATAAATCGATCGAAACATCGTAGTTTTACCGTATTATTTATTCATAATCACTAAATAATTAAAATTAATTATGTGTAATTTTAATAAAATTTCAACACTTAAGAACTTTAATTCATGATCCTGAAAATATTCTTCCATCTCTTGGACAATTTCTAAAATACAACAACCTGATTCTACTAGCCTGAACTTTGATCACCCCTGGTATGATAGATTAAAATTTTCTCTTTAAATCTACTCTTTCTTAAGGAATACGACTCTACTCTATTCATTGCGCAGCTAGATAGAATGTCGTAAATGAAGAAAGAGCAACGACGTTCATCATCATCCAATGGGAAATAATTCATATGTCCAGCCTGAGACAAGTTTTGAGACATGACAACAAACCCAACTCCTTTATCATCGAATGCCGGAAACATTCAAGTGACAAGATATCAATTTAGATGAAAAAAAAGATGAAGTACTGTAGAGGTCTTAAGGCTAAATCTATGTAAAGAGAAAATAAATTAATAAATGAATAGAGAGAAAAATTTTAAAAATTAAATTCCAATACCAAAAGATTTATAAATGAGAAAGAAACTATCTTATTTTATCGATTTAATCCATGTGAAGGCACACGTAAACATTCTAATTTGAGAAAATAACATTTCAAATAAAAATTTTTCTAGTTTAAATGAAATGCTATGAAAACATTCAGTTTCTTCACTAGGGAGTCGACTAGAATGGCAAAGGATTTAATTTTTCCTCATCAGAAAATAAATTAAATATATTGAAATTTCATATCTATGAAATATTTTCTATTATCTTTTATATCAAATAGTTTTTGTTAGAATATTTGCATTTTAAAGCATAAGTTATTTGAAGAATAATTAAAAAAAACACTAATTACTACTTTGAAATAATTTTTAAAAATATGAAACTAATAAATATTATAAAACAATCGATGATTAATAATTTGTATTCAATTTTAAACGAAATTGATTGATTAGTTTTTAAGAAAATGGTAAAAAGCTAGAAAACCGTAACAAATGACTCGCTGATGCCGGGTGACTTGCGACCCAGCCTCTGGATAAGACAGACCAAACAAATTATAAATCAGATATAAAACGATCTTATTTTATCGATTTCAGCTATCTGAAGGTTCACAGTATGTCTATTATATAAGAAAATAGGATTTTGATTAAGAATTTTATAGTTTAAAAGAAATTATATGAAAAGATTCAATTTCCTCTCTCCGGGAGCAAATCAACTAGAAATGGCTAAAAGTTTTATTTTTTTCTCATTAAATATTTATTCAAATCTATTCAAATTTCATATTTGTGTGTTATTTTAAGTTATCTTTTTTATCAAATAATTATTATTAAGAAATTTGCATTTTAAAGGGTAGTTTATTTGAAGTCCAATTTAAAAAACGGTAAAAACTCCCTTGAAATTATTTTTAAAAATATGAAATTAATAGATATTATAAAATAAATAATTATTAATAATTTACTTCAATTTTGAACAAAATCGCTTCAGTACTTTTTGAGAAAATGGTCAAAAACCATCTGAACCGTCTCAAAAACGATGTTTTTTGAAAGCACGAGATGTCTTTGAAAAAAGTTAAAAAGTCATATGAAACGAAACATTGACTTGTGACATGGAGGTGAATTTTAAAATGTTTCTAAAACGGCCTTTCATAGACGGTTTTCATGGTTTTTGACGATTTTCTCAAAAAGTACTGAATCGATTTTGTTCAAAATTGAACTAAATTATTAATAATTAATTGTTTTATAAGATCTATTAATTTCATATTTTTAAAAATTATTTTAAATTAATTATTAGCGTTTTTACAAATTAGGCTTCAAATAAACTACCCTTTAAAATGCAAATATCCTAATAAAAATAATTTTATTTAAAAGATAATTGTTAATAACGCAGAGATATGAAATTTCAATAGATTTGAATAAATATTTATTGAGAAAAACAATAAACCTTTTTGCCATTTCCAGTTGATTCGCTCCCGGAGAGAAGAAATTGGATTTTTCATACAATTTCTTTTAAACTACAAAATTCTTAATCAAAATGCTATTTTCTTATATAACAAACATACTGTGAACCTTAAGATAGATGAAATCGATAAAATAAGATCGTTACTTTCTCATTTATAATTTTTTTGAATTGTTATATCGAGAGAGTGTGACGCCCGATCAGAGACATGTCTTATTGATTCTAGTCTATTTACTCAACATACAATATTGGAATATCTTTTAACTCGTAAACCCTTGATTTTAGACTTTTCACTCAAATGAACTTTTCTGTTGGTTATTAAATATTCTTTATTAAAGGTCATTATATAAATTTGTGTACCTCAAAGGGTTAGGCAGTAATGGTGAAATTTATCTGAAAAGTTAATAAACACTACTCTATCTCTCTAGATATTCAACCTATAAAAAGTAAAAAACTCTCAGGAAGTATCATTTTGATAATTTAATATCCTAAATTAATGGACATTACTCATATATAATTAGCTCAGATCAATATTTTAGTAGCTAGAAAGGATTTTAATTTCAATATTTAAGAATTTTTCTGGTAAAACTAAACAAGATTTTATGAAATTATAATCGGTTTAATATAAACGGGACTGTCCACTATGAATGTGAAAATTTTTATCGAAATCCGACTCCTCAGTCAAACACATTATTTTCTTATTCAAAAAATTGTTTGTACAAATCATTGGGCCTTAATTCTTATACACGTATTGAAAAATATTTCAAATCTTATAACTAGAAAACAATTGATTTTAGAGATTTCACCCAAATAAGATTTTTTACTAGAAATTTAATGTACTTTATTAAAAGTCATTTGACTAATTTTTGTACGTCAAGGGGTTAGCCAATAATGGTTAAATATACGTGGTACGAAATATTAACACTGCTCTATCGCTTTAGATATTTAACTCATGGCCCCACAAATGAAATTTCGGGCCCGAGATCCAAAATCTGAAGTGGACCCCTTATTATGAAATAAGTATGTCTTTCTTTGTTTATGAATGGTAAAAATTTGGACCCCTTACTCTTTTTTTTATTTTTAAAAAAATGCCTCGCCCTGGCCAGAGGTCCGTGACCCACAGTTGTACTTGGACCCCCCTCTTGTAGGGGTCATGCCACTGGGATTTTAATTTGGGTTGAATCTATAGGAAGTGGGACAAAGAGGGCACGTGACGGTTTATATAAAGGGGACTGTCCACTATAAATATGAAAATTTTTAACGTATTGAAAAATATTTAAATTCTTATAACTCGAAAACCATTGATTTTAGATATTTCATCCATATAAGATTTTTTTGTTAGAAATATAATGTAGCTTAATAAAGTTCATTATTCATTATTATATATCATTTATTGTTTATTTTTCTAGGACATTTATATTTCTGGAACGACTTCACCTAGTGAGTTGAAGTTGAGTGCAGCGGCTCCAGACTTTCATTTTGGGGGTCATGCACAGGACCGTTCCTGACCCATTGTGCGCCCTAATGCAAGTTAGGATTTGGGGCCCTTTATGAAAAATACTAGAAAATAACGGTCTGGAAGGGGTTCTGCCCACTAACAAAACCATTAATTAACAAATACAATAATTTTATCTTATCTCTCTTTTTAACCGACTTCAAAAAAGGAGGAGGTTCTCTATTCGACTGAATTTTTTTTTATGTGTCTATGTTACCTCATACCTTCGCAAATTATGAACCGATTTTGATGATTATTTGCATTGGGTTCAGTCTAGTTTTTGCTTGGTCCCGTTTTTTTTTCATTTGTATTGGATCTTTATTGATATGTTTGTTCAGGCATAACTTCTTTGTTTATCAACCGATTTTAATGATTCTTTTTTTATTGGAAAGTGTACCTTAGGGGTGGTACCATATTAATTTGTTCAAGTTCTGAAGATATGATCAATGACGAAATAACGTAAATCTCCAATTCTTATGACCAAATAATCGAAATTATAATAAATAAAATCTTTTATAAAAAAATCAATCTTAAAACGTTCATTTAAATCTCGCAAACGTTTCTAGAGAGTTTCTATATTTATGAATTTAATTTTATTATCATTTTCTGAGGGAATTGGTGGTGAAAGGATGGGACGGAGGAGAAGACCAATCGACTTGATTGTGGAATAATGGAATTGAAATAATTATCGGAAAAGAGGTTTTTTTATCTAATTAGATTTTTCCTCTTATTAAAAACAAGGACTAAAGATGAATAAGGACACTCGATGGTGGAGAAGTATTCTCCGGAATCGAAGCAAAAAATACAATGTATACATTAATTAATGTAAAATAATTGGTTTAATATCATTTTCTGAGGATGGGTTGGAAAAGGAGGATTAATTAGATGTATTAATTTCCGCAATATGGTATTGGAATAATTATCTGAAAAGAGGTTTTTTTCTTTAATTAGTTTTTTCCTCTTACTAAAAACAAGGACTAAAGATAATCAAGGACACTCGATGGTGGAGAAATAATCTCCGGAGTCGAAACTAAAATACAATGTATACATTAATTCATGTAAAATAATTGGTTTAATAAAATTTTCATTTTCTGAGGGGACGGGAAATTGATTGGATTATGGAATTGAAATAATTATCGGAAAAGAGGTTTTTTCCTCTTATTAAAAACAAGGACTAAAAGATGATAAAGGACAGTCGATGGTGGAGAAGTAATCTCTGGAATCGAAGCTCAAAAACAATGTATGCATAAATTCATGTAAAATAATTGGTTTAATAAAATTTATAAAAAAAAAAAAATTATATCATTTTCTGATTCATTTGCCCGACGATTTCTCTTACGAAATCCATGCAAGGTATTACATTAAGTTACTATTAATAACATCACTAAAAAGAGAAAAATAAAAATAATTTTTATAAAAAAAATAAATAAAACCGACTTCAAAAAAATTAAATGCAAGAAATAAAATAATAAAACTCAAAAATAAAATAAAATACACTAAAAGGTATAAAATAATAATCTAATTTAGTTACAACTAAACGACTAAATATTAACATGAAATTACTTTTTGAAGTCGGTGCCAAACATACACATTTTATCAGTAATTTCATGTTAATATTTCGTCGTTTATTTGTAACTAAATAAGATAATTATTTTATACCTTTTAGTGTATTTTATTTAATTTTTAATTTATTATTATTTTATTTGTTGCATTAAATTTTTTGAAGTCGGTTTTAATTTTTTAAAAAAAAATATTTTTATTACTTCACCATAGTGGCTATGGCCAAGTATTGTCATCGTGCATGAAAAAAGTGTTTTTGTTTTGCTTAGTTTTTTCGAATTATCTAAAAAACGGCTCAAACTATTTCGCTAAAAAATATTTGAGCGAAACCATAGTGTTTTACTCTATAAAAAAAGCCCTAATGATTGAACATCAAAAAAATTATATTTTACGAGATATTAGTGATTTTGTGCAAATGTTTATTAGTAATTTTGTTAAGTATGTTACCAAATTTTGTGTACGCTAGAGCTCAATAACTAGTGTGAATATCAAAACGAAATTTCACATGTAGTTGCATTGAGATTAAGAGCTGATTAGATTTTGGTTGAAATCGAAGCAAAAATTAAGGGGGCGGGGGTTATATTATAAATTATTTTATCAAATTTCTCTATACCTTTCCCCAAACAAATTTGGACCTGGATTTTTGGACAATAGACTTCACCGCTCTTTCCCAGCATATACCTACAAAATGGAACAATTTATCCCATCAAAATTCCAGACGACGTTTCGCTTCGATTAGGGATATTTGGCTTATATTGATATTTTATCGAAAATAAATTTAAATAATATTTTCTTAAAATTCTTGATATTATATCTAAATTTAATTTTCTGGCCTGGACTTTTCAAGTCCGCCCCTCGAGCTTGAGCGCCGTGGTGTCTTATAACAGTGGTTCTTAAGCTTTTTAAGCCGCGACCCAATTTTAGAAAATATGTTCACGTCACAAGCAAAAAAAGCCAATTTTTTTCTTTACCTTTTTTTAGATCATAATTTTGTTCAATTTTAAAATGTTGACTTTTTTTAACTCTCATATAATTTTTTTCACAATTAAGATAAACAAAGGTACTTTTCGACCCAAGGAAAATTTAATGAAAAAGAAGGTGTTTTTGATATTTTTAATTTAATTAGTATTGAACAAATAAAAATAGATTTTTAAACTTATTTAAAATTAATGTAGTAAGATATTTGGTTAACGACTCTGCGCGACCCAAAGAATATGCTTTCCGACCCATAGGTTAAGAACCAGTGTCTTACACTACCTGAACCAGGGTGGTAGGTACGGCCCTAGTTTTACTTACATGTGACCGTAGAATGATGGTTAAAAACAGATTGAAGTAATATTTTTATTTAAATGTGTCCATAAATGAGTTTGTGGACTTGATATTTTCATTTGAGGAGACCGGATTTGAGGTCATTTTTATGAGCATCAAACAACTCGACTACTGAAATTTCAACATTAATCTCTTTAAGTCGGTTTGATCAAAGAAATTTTCTGGAGTAGACCTCTTTATCTTTTCTCATTCCATCTATACTCGGTTCTTTTAAAATGTCTAATCTCTTTTTTCAAAAAAATTAAAACCCCATTCAGAAAGAGGAAGAATCCGGAAAAATAGGATCTGTTAACTTGGAAATAGAACGCCGCCCTTTTGTCCATCCATCCTCAACCTGTTGAATACCTGCAACTGCTTCAAAGTAGCTTCCTGAAAGGATTGCATTTCAATTGTCGGCTTAGCTACACTAATTTGTTGACTGAATGGTTATTTAAAATGACGTTAAGATAGGTTTCCTCTTTAAAAAACGCTCATCTATTTACGGATATAGAGAGGATATCGTTTGCTTCCTTTTAGTATTATTCATCATTGCTATTATTGAAGTCATTAGCAGGCTACAGACATAATTTGGTTTGGATGATATAGACTTAACGAAATCAGTCTCTTTTTTCTGACTACAACGTGTCTTTTTTCTTTAGAATTTCTTCCTGATTTATCCAGAATCTTTTTAAACAACCATCTAACTTTCAGGGGCGTACACCTGGTCTTCTTGTTGAGGGATTAATAAAAAGAGCTTGCTTCTTCAGTCTTTCATTGCCTAATCTCAAAAAATGTGGATGACAGTCCTGGCATTTCAG
This sequence comes from Forficula auricularia, assembly GCA_024734495.1. Classification (NCBI taxonomy): domain Eukaryota; kingdom Metazoa; phylum Arthropoda; class Insecta; order Dermaptera; family Forficulidae; genus Forficula; species Forficula auricularia. The sequence goes on along the minus strand of JALMQS010000069.1, from coordinate 7,887,321 downwards.
AAGTCCCACAGTGTTTTACTTACTTCTTATTTCACCAATCAAACTTAAACTAAGGCAGCCCTTAAATTAATTAATTAAACCGATTTTTAAGATAAATTATAATTCTCCAATGATATAGGGTGCGGCGAGGTCACGCCCTTATTTTAAAAAATCATAACACAAAAAGTATTGGCAGTATCAATTTAATTATTTTTTCTGTATACAGGGGTACATTAAAAGTTTTATTTAATTAGGTTTTAAAAACGACATCTTGAAGGTGGCTACCGTCCTCGTTAATACACTAAGATAGGCAAATTTTGAAATTTCTATTCACTTCATTTCAGTGTATTGACGACGACGGTAGCCACCTTCGAGATGTCATTTTTAAAACCTAATGAAATAAAACTTTAAATGTACCCTGTATACAGAAAAATAATTAAAATCGTTACTGATAATACTTTTTGTGTTATGATTTTTAAAATAATGAGTGAAGCCACGCACCCAGTACATAGGCCCCATTTTAGCTTACTTATACTTCAATTTAAGAAAAGCTTTGCGATTCTTTTACTTGAAGTATCATTGGAAGAAATATAATTTATCATAAAAGGTTCAAGTTTAAGTGCTTAATACATTAGTTTAAATTTGATTTGTGATTCGGGTTTAAGAATTAGAATAATACAAGAGTCTTTTTTATTTCCCTAACATGTAAGCGGTTTTTGGACACTAATTTCAACAAATTAATTGAAATTTTTATTCTTAGAATACCATATAGATTCTTTTATTTAGCGAAGATTTAGGTTTTGATGGGTTGATATTTTCAGAATTTAGGAATTTCATGTCTTTTGAAATAAGTATATTTTTCTAGATAGACCATCCAAAGCTGACGAAACAGGCTTTGGCTAAGGGGGGTAGGAAGGATAACTTCACAGAGCAGCCAAATTGGTGGAAAAAGAAAATTACAATCAATAAAGATCAATTAAAAAATAATAGTTTTTGATAAAATATGGGATGTGGCCAACTCATGACTTGACCACTCTCGGTCATTTTAGAAAGTTGATTTTCGAATTGATATTTCTCTAAGGCCTCAAAGGCTAACTGTACAAAATTTGATCTAAATCGGACAAAGGGTTCAAATTTTTAAAAACACAACCCCCAAATTTTTTTCCGATTTTAACCAAAATCAGCTTTTAACTTAATATAAAATATCTAAATAACAATTTCTACCTTCATTGGTTTTTGAGCTAGAGCGTACATAATATTTGATAAAATACCCGCACACTTACAGTCATTTCGTCAAAATAATTAATATCTCTTAAAATATAATTTTTTTGCTGTCCACTATACAAAGCTTTATTGTAAACCAAAAGGTGAATTAGGTCAAATTTTTTTTATCAAAATAGTTTCAGTTGTTTTTTAGATATTTTGAAAATACTAGGCAAAAAACACTTTTTTTCATCCACGATTATAATACTTCACTATAGTAAAGTAAAAACACTAAAGAATTATACATATCAATTGAAAGTAATGGAAGGCAGCCCAGAGGTAGTGAGGAAAGAAAAAATTAACACATATAAAATAAGGTGTAATTTATTGGAATCCTTCACTCCTTTCCTTTCAAACCGACGTTTCGGAGGATTTTTCCCTCCTTCAGGGTTTCAAAGGGTCAATGAATGAAACAAATAAAATGTTTCCTTCTTCTCTCCACAGTAGTGTTCAAAAACTTTCCTTCATTTGTAACAAAAGGCATAGAAAGACAAAGGTTTTTTCCTTCTTTTCTTAATTAGATTCACTACCTCTGGGCTGCCTTCCATTACTTTCAATTAAAATTTCTACCAGTCCGTCTCTCTCCGAGAAAATTTCGTTGCAAAAAAATTATACATATCTATTGAAATTGATATTAAGATTAATAATATTACAAATAAAGAGCATAGCCCCGGCATGAAATTTCGGTGCCGGGGCCCAAAATCTGAAGCGGGCCCCTTATCTATATATATAAAATTAAGGTTTTGTCTGTACATTGGTCCAAATCACGCCAAATCGGTTGCACACGTTTCAAGAAAAGTTATGAACGAAAAAACTCTCAACAAAATTCCCGTCTGTCTGTATGTATGTTTGCGTGGTTTCCGCGAAAAGTTGCTCACGATTCACGTAAAAATGGCTGAAGGGATTATTATGAAATTTCATATTTGGATCAGATATATTCTAATTTACGTTTATAGCTATATAACGTTTTGACATTTTCACCCCAAAAGGGGGTTTGGGAGGGCGGACGAATGAAAATTATCAAATAACTCCTAAACTATTAACCCTACGGCAAATTTTATTATAAGCAAAGTTGTAGGGAATGTGATTTCTGACAACTTTTCTTTAGAAAAATTCTCCCCAAAAACCACCCAAAGGGGGGTGGGGGAATGTGAATTCTTGCCCTTGGAGCAAACTCAACCAAATTTTGTATACATAATCTGTTAGCCTTTAGAGAGCTAGAAATGCAAAAACTAACCACCCAAAATGGTGGGGGGGGGGTCAAAAAATAAAAATTCTTGCTCTTGGACCAAACTCAACCAAAATTTTTCGGGGGGTATGGTGGGTGGGAGTGTGGTATGAGGGTGGGGGTCCAGGGGTGCAGGCCCTGGCTAGCAAGTTATGGAATAAGTATGTGTTTTTTATGAAGTAGAATATAAAAAAAAAATTGAATGGCCGGGTCCGGGCCCATGTGGAACCCGGGCCCGGGACCTATGGGTGCACCTGGATCCCAGCTTGTGGGGGCTATGATAAAGAGCGGAGGAAGAGCTAGTTCGAATCCATAGAATTAAAACGTTTCGCTCTCTGATTCAGAAATTTTTGATTGAACTTATTAATATTTGTAGACAGTTTCAGATGTAAAAAAATTATTTAAAATAATTCTTTGAATGTATAGATCAATCAGAATTTCTTTTTTCTTTATCCGACCAGTTAATTTTCTGGTAGAAAATGTTCAAAATTTGTCCCTATCCGAATGACCAGAACATGTGCTGCCATCTGCTGCTTTTATTATACACTATAGGAATTTGACTTGGACTTGACTCATGAATCACACAACTTAATGTCAAAATTAATTTCACTTTTTTTCTGAATTTTAAAGAAAATAAAAATATTTTTAAATAATGGAAACATTCGATTGGCCTTGGCAATATAGTTTTCCGCCTTTTTTCACGTAATACATACCTATAATTATTTTTTTCTATATATTTATATTATATTAATTTTAAGGAAAAATCTCTTCATTTTCATTTTAATAACTATCAATTTATTTAAATGTATATATATAGGTAAATACTTTATTAATTTGAGTTAAGAGTTTATTTCCATCAAGCAAAAGACACACTCTAATCTAAACTATTCACAACTTTGATATCCTGTGTATTCCAGTGATGTAAAAAATCTTTCAACTCAAATTAATATCAATTTATTTACTCCTTTCATCAAGCAGAAGGCACACTCTTTGATTTATTCTTCATAAGTTGAATAACTTTGTTACTCTGTGTGTTCTGCGTGATATAAATCAACTATCATAATATAATATCTTTAAATATATTTATACTTATTACATCAAGCTGAAGACACACTCTTTGATCTATTCTTTATAAATATCGTAAAACAATTTCAGCTCCATGTCTCCTCCTTGATGTAAATAATCTTTCAATTTAAATTATAGCAGTATATATTTATTATACTAATTTCATAAAGCAGGACACATTTATTCTTCCTTAAACCGCTATTACTCTGTGTCTTCTGTTTGATGTAAATCAACTTACAACTCATTTGACAAAATATTTACCAATATAAATGATTAAATATGAGCCGTTTATTTTGAAAGCGGCGTAAGTCCATTATTTGTTATTTTGAGTTATTGGCATTTATATTTTTATAAATACATATATTTATATATATTTTGATGTATTTATTTTGACAAATTCATGAGGATATTGTACTCCTTAGGCTATGATATTATAAATTTAAAAAGAAGATATCTATGTCTAACTAAATCTGTCATTAACTCATTTTTTTCAAAATTGGAGTTAGGCCACTTTCAAAATAAACGTCTCATATATGTATACCTATCTATATCAAGCAAAAGACACACTCTTAGATATCACATACTACTACTACTATATCACATAATACTAAAGGGCATTTGTGCCTGTCTTGTAACTACCTACCTACCTAACTATGGCCGCCCCCCAGGGAGGAGGGGTCCAGAGGGGTGAGGGTTGGGACGTGGGGTCCAGGGGGCTACTAAAGGGCATTTGTCCCTGTATCTGTATGTACCTACGTTTCTATGTTTGTATGTCCCCAGGAGGTTGGAGTGGGTACGGGGTCCAAGGGTGAGGAGTCATGGGAGTTGGGATCCAGGGGGCTACTAAGGGGATTTGTGCCTATGTCTGTACCTATATATATATATTCCTATGTGGGGTGGGAAGTGGGGTCCAGGGGTGAGGGATCCAGGGGAAAGGTGGGGGTCCATGGGTGGGGAGTCCAGGGGGTAGGTTTACTGGGTTGGAGGGTGACCAGAGGCGGTGGAGAAGTTCCGGGGTTGGGAAGAGGGTCGGTGTGATGGAGAGTGTTTGGAGATGGAAGAGAGGGAGTGTTCAAGTGATGGGGGGTCCAGGGGCGAAGCCCCTTGGCTGGTAAGAGGCCCACCGAAGGCGGGCCTTGCAGCTAGTATTCCATATAGATTAAACACCTCTACGCTAAAGCCATTTTAACATATTATATTCTTTTAAACATTATTTTTTTATTTCTTATATCCATTTCTTAGCCCTGAAATAGAGAATGCAAGTTTTCATCTCAGTCATCATGAACTAAAACAGACAAACTAAGTCCGGCTAAAGTTTTTATGCAAGTCTTGCCCCAAGTTTTGAAATTGCCTTTTTGGATATATTCGACTTGATTCAAAATTGCCTAGTGTAATTCAGGCTTATTTATTTATTAATTTCATAATTTCTAAAGGTCATTGTTAGTTATTTTATATTAATACATTTTATTCTATTATTTTTTTAGAGTTCAGCCTCAATCGGAGACAAGAAGTAAACAAATTTCAGCTTGGAGACATTTAGTCTTGGATTATCACAAAGCAAATAAAAAGACAACGTTAGATGTCCGAGAGTCAACACCGCTTTTTAATAATTCCACAATTAATAGTATCCTTTATCTAAATTAAATATTATCTTATACACAATAGCCGAATACATTATTTGCCCGTAATATTTCATTCAGGCTTATTTATTTATTAACTCCATTGCAGCTAAGACTCAATTTAAAAAACGTGTTATAAGTATTTCATTCGGTCACTAGGTAAATCCAAAGGTCCATTAAATGTACTTACTCAAAAAGTTGATTTTAACATTCAATTCTTTAGTCCAGTTTTTTTCAAACTATTTGCAGCTGCGACACCCATACTAACTGATTAACTATACTGACTAGAAAAAATACTACTGTATAGTATAATTCTATAGTTTATAAATCTAAAATTATATCTGGGAACAGCAAAAAATAATACATTTTTATTGATGATAGCCCAAGATGATAATAAGAACATTTTCTAACTAAAAGTATTTATTGGAACGGCATTTTCAATCTTTTAGAAACCGACGTTTCAGAGGATCTCTTCAGATCTTAAAAAGTTAAATAAAGGAATCTTGCTCTGCACAAAGTTTTGAACTTAATTGCATTTAAAAATGATATAAATATACACCTCCTTCCCTCATTGGCCTTTTTAAAATTCTGAAGAAGTAGGGATGAATCGTCAGGTTTTTTAAGAGGATGAAAATAATGTTCCAATAAATTATTTTACTCGGAATTTGTGGTTTTCATTATCCTATTCCTTTCTAAGCAACTATTTTTTCAAATTTCTTAAAATTTCCATTGATAAAAAATTTGTTAATTCCCATAAATTATAATAAAAAGAATTGCGTAAAATTTCGTGGTAAGTTTCACAAAAAAAGAAATAAAACAAAAATGAGTTTTGAATTCGATATATTTCGGATGTCAGCCCATCTTCAGTTTTCTCTGACTCCTGAAGATGGACTGATACCCGAAATATATCGAATTCAAAACTCATTTTTGTTTTATTTTTTTTGTGAAACTTACCTCGCAATTTTACGCAATTTTTATTATTATGTAAAAATGTTTCACCTAGTACCAACACATATCTCTTTAAAAGTTACCCATAAATTATATTGAAAGCTAGCTAAAGAACCTTTCGAGACTCATTCGCTCTTGACCTTATGTTAATAATAAATTAACTATTGAAAATAATATTTCCTTAATAATTTAAACAGGAAAATTACCAGTGGATGGAATTTTATTAGTATTAGAAGATTTATATAAAACTGGTAATGCAGAGCCAATAGATAAAACTAAAAACAGGTGAGAAATTAAATTATTCTATTTCAATAATAATTATTACTATTACTTTTTTATAATCTATACATATTATCCACATTTCTAAGATCTTAAATAAATGTGAACAAACTAAATTTTTTCAGAATGAGAATACAAATTTGTAATATATTTTATACATACTCTGTCATCTATGATTTTTCACTTATATATAGAAGAAGTGATGAAAGAATTCAAGGATAACATGGATAATACATGAATTGAATTTCAAGAATAAAACATTACTATTCTTAGATTTGCTGATGATATTGTTCTTTTAGAAGGCAATGAGAACGAATTAGACAATAAGGAGATGCTCTGAACTGAATCAACCAAAGTTTACTAAAAAGAATCAAAATGAAAATAAAAAAGAGCCAAACTAAGTTCTTAGTTTGTACAAATAAATACCAAGATGGGAATAAAAATAAGTGCAGAGAACTTAGAAGATGTTTCCCCTAATCACGTGGGATTTTTTTTTATTTATTGCCTAATTTGGCTCTTGTATACATAAATACAGTATTTGATTTGTAATACAAATATACATATTAACTTAAAAGAAAGATGGGTATAAAAATAAGTTCAGAGAACTTAGAAGAAGTTTCCCCTAATCACGTGGGATGAAAGGAGCCAAAAAGTTATTAATTCCAGAATTGATCAACCTAAGATGGGGTTTAATCTTAAACAAAAATTATTAGACTCATCTTCAATTAGTTTAGAAAATAGAAGATTCTTCTGAAGACATATTTATGGATCATCGTCATGTAAGAATGTGAAACTTAGAAGATTGGAGAGGCAGAGAGAAAGAGATTAAAGGCTTTCGAAATGTTGTGCTACAGAAGAATGTTTAAGATTAAATGGACTAATAGAATTACAAACGAGGAAGTCATTGAAAAAATTAGAGAAAAGAGAATATATATATAGAAATACATATATTCTGAAGAAGAGAAGAGCTCAGTATGATAGTACACACCTTACACATGGTGGTTTGCTTAGAGATATCTTAGAGATCAAAGTGGTAAAGGAAAAGTGGAGGGGAAGACCTTGATTGGAATATTTTCCCCAGTTAATGTATGGAATGTGAGACTTTTAGAGAAGTGAAAGAATTGGCATCGGATAGAGTTGACTGGAGGAGGGTGATTGCGTCAAACTAGTTCTAAGATTGTATACATGATGATGATGAGGATGATGATAATCATGGTATAAATCCTATTTATTTTATTTTTTTCTAAATTTTTATTAAAGTTGCAAAAATTAAATTATAATACTATGCCCAAATATGGCTAAAATGGTTATTACCCCGAAGGCCAAACATTTATTAAAACCATAAGATGGTGTCATCTATGAAATCCGATGGAATGGAATATTAATATAACAATTTTTGAGTAAAATATTTAACGCGTTTACATATGTCAAAGAGGTTCGCACTTCGCATGTGAGCCAGATGGGCCGGATTGCTGTTTCTGGCACACGGGTTCGATTCCCGAGGGGGTGGAAAACAACCCCTCTGACTTGGATTTAACCTGATGGCTAAAAGATATAAAATAAATCTATTTGTTAACGAAACTATTCAAACTATGATCCTCATGAAATGACTATTTTTCTGTTGCAAAATTTCTTTCCTTAATTTAGATCTAAACTCAATTTTAGACTTATCTTAGGCTTAACAAGGTCCACATTCACCTCTATCTCGATTAGAATACAACTTGAACTTGTAACGATGTACTTTCAAGCATTCTCTTTCCAATCTATTGGGTTGGGCTTAAAACAACTATTCAGTTAATTGTTTTACCTACAGTGGATGGCCAAATTATTACACTCAAATGATTTTTATCAAGTAAATTTATTTTATTTAAACTTTTCAAAAAATCTAGTAGTAATCTAGTCTAATAACCCTTTTGGACTGGCCTGCAACTCGCCAGACCTCAACCCGATCAAAAATGTATGGGCGGCCCTAAAAAAAGAAATTTGCAAAGATAAAATAATTACTAACAAAAGAAACTTGATAGTAAATATTATTAAAGCATGATAAATACACCTGCCCTTCAAGAAAAAGCCAAAAAATGCATTGCCAACATGCCGCGGCGCATACAAAATGTGATTGCTCGAAAGGGAGGATTCACTAAATATTGAAATTATATTTTGAATTGTATTTGTATTGTCCTAAGCTAATAAACCTATAAAGATAACAATTAAAACGCCATTATCAGTTTATTTATTTATTTTACATAAATATGGCATATCAACTACTAAGGTCATTTGTGCTACCGAGTTCCTGACTTCTTTTTTCTCTCTTCAATTCCATCTTCATTATCTTCACTCTTCTATACATTAAGAAATGAAGAAAAAAGAGAAACAAAACAAAAACCAAAGACAAAGAAACAACAACAAAAATTCAAAATCAACAATATAGCAAACAGAGAACAACAGAAAAACAAAACCTTCGACAAATCATATTCGGTATACAAAACACACAAGAAATATCTACGAAGCAAAAATACATATAGGTAATAAGAAAATCAACCAAAACAGATAATATTAAAAAAATAAGTCGAAAACTATAATATATTAAATTTGCGAGAAAAACCCTGTTACTTTTAAAAATTGAAATAAATTGTTAAATTCTTTAAATTTCCCTGAATTTTCAATCTATCTATCAGGGTATTGTATAAAGGACACTCTATCAAAAGATGGTGTACATTCATTCTCTTATTACAAGAAACGCAGTGAGGCGGGGATTGTTTGTTGAAAAGATATTGATGAGAGAAGATACAATGACCTATCTTTAGTCTATTTAATATAATTTGTTGTTTTCTTGGTAAAGCCATCAGATTATATTTAGTTATTGTAAGTAACGTTTTCTTTAGATGATTATTTTCAATTTTGAGCCAGTCCTTTTTTCACTTATTAAAAATACATCCGTTTATATAATTTTTTAGGTCGAAATAATTCATAACTATGAAGTCTAAATTTCGTTTTAAAGCACCCTTTTTTGCAAGGCTATCTACTATTTTATTCCCCAAAATATTTTTATGAGATGGAATCCAGAAGAAAATGATCTCCATATTTGAATCTTGTTGAGTTTAATAGTAAGCTAAACCCTTAAAAACGTATGAAAGATATAATTTTTCAAATGATTATATATAATTTGGCCACCCATTGTATAATAATACTATCCATAGATCTCAATCCTTGTAAGGCAATTGTGTATTTTAATTATTGCTTCTTTAATCACTTTGGTATATTTTAAAACTGTAAAGCTGAAAATTTATTGGATTCTAAGCAAAGGAACGAAATCAAACTTGCTTGAATTCCAACTTTCTTATAACAATTTTGCGATCCATTATGATTTTAACAAAATTGCGAAATAGTGAATTTTGAATGGTGCTTAAATGAATCGAAAGAAAAAATCTTCACTTTTCTTTGCCAGAATTGAGTATTATGTAATGTGCTATGTCTGAATAAACTGATATAGATAGTAATCTTGATGGAGCAGGGAATGGAAGTGATGGAATTGGAATAATTATCGGAAAAGAGGTTTTTTTATTTAATTAGTTTTTACTTCTTATTATTAAAAACAAGGACTAAAAAGATGATCAAGGACAGTCGATGATGGAGAAGTAATCTCCGAAGTCGAAGCTCAAATACAATGTATACATTAATTCATGTAAAATAATTGGTTCAATAAAATTAATAAAAAAAATAAAAAAAAGATAGGTAGTAATCTTTTCTCAAAGAAGTGACCCTTTAAAAAGGAAAGAAAAATAAATGAATGTATTAAATGTCAAAAAGATGTTTAAAGTATTCATGTTTAATTTTTTTTCTTATTTATAATTTTTAACCATTCTCATTTTGTAAATTCACATCCATTTTATCATTCATTCTCCAAGTCGTGGGTTTTTTCAAAATTTTCCCACTAAAATTTAAAAAGTGATTAAAATAAAAAAAGACATTGTTCTAAATTTGGACATGGGTTTCTTTTAATTGAACGCTTCACTTGCCAAATCGATTAACTCCACTTTCCGAATTTTATTAAATTTTAATGTCAAAGCACTTGATTGAAAACAAATTTCTAAAATAATAAGTATTATTTTTTATTGTTAGGATAAATAAACTGAATTTGCTTCTTTCCAGTAATTTATTCTGTTTTTCAAATGGTTATTCCAAATATTTCGAGAGCGTTCTCAGCATCTCTTCCTCAGTGGAAACTGTGGGACCACACAATAGGCAAGTCAGTGAGTTGTTATAATTACAGGTGTCAAAAAGTACTCATCCACTCCCCACCAATATGCCGACTCCATCAGTTTGTACAGAACATTGATAAAAAGCTCGATCACACAACACACACATACATATATATACAAATTTAAAATGAGACAACATACGAATATACAATTATTTACATCTTCTTATATGTTGTCTCATTTTAAATTTGTATATATATGTATGTGTGTGTTGTGTGATCGAGCTTTTTATCAATGTTCTGTACAAACTGATGGAGTCGGCACATTGGTGGGGGAGTGGGTGAGTACTTTTTGACACCTGTAATTATAACAACTCACTGACTTGCCTATTGTGTGGTCCCACAGTTTCCACTGAGGAAGAGATGCTGAGAACGCTCTCGAAATATTTGGAATAACCATTTGAAAAACAAAGTAAATTACTGGAAAGAAGCAAATTCAGTTTATTTATCCTAACAATAAAAAATTAATATATCCAGTACACACCAAGCCAGCAAAATTCTTATAAATAAGTATTATATTAACACCACTAAATGACAAATTTTTTTTGGCTATTGAATAATAAATAATGTAATAATGTACATTATTATATATCGCATTGATCCACTTTTTGTTTTATAGAGTTAATCGATTTGGCAAGTGAACCATTCAATTATTACGCGTGTTTACAGTTTATTTGCTAATAAAGTTAGTAAGAGAGAGAGAGAAAGCGTATATCGTCCTCTTTTTCCCTATATGATTGGGATTTTATATGAATATAAAATTCTCCCTTTATCAATGAAAATTTGGAACAATAGTTGCTTTAAAAAAATACATATAAACCCATTATAAACAAATAAATATTTTAAAAATAATTATATCATTAAAGTTTTTATTTCTAATCTTAAATTAACGATTTTTTTTTAGATGGCACATCTATTGGCATTCTTTAGACGAATGGGCAGATCTTATATATGCCTGGGCTCAAAGCAACGCTTTCATCAACACAGTTTGTACTTTGTATGAAATAACAGATGGAGATAATTCCACAGAAGAAGGTGAAGCATTTTTTTTATTGAAATAGTTTATTTATTATTGATTTTTATATGACATGCTCCTGTTTTTATTTGTTTATATTATATGTTTTTATGAATTTTTTTTGAAATTGTAGATGGGAAATTGTTAAATGATGGATAGTATTTTGTTGTTAGGTTTTATTATTCATTAAATGGCAGACAGTTTATGCATTACTGTTTCGCTGCATTTTATTGACTTTCTTCAGTGCCTGTATTGGAACAAAAGATCAACATAGATAATAATTTACCTTTACCAAAGAGATACATCAATTATAATTTATTAATATTTATATTTCTACCTGATGTTATCATATACTAGTATCTCACATAAATATAAATAAATGATCTATGTTAAGGTGACCATTCGTCCCTTATTTAACGGGACAGTTCCGTATTTAGATGCTGTGTCCAGTATATTTTGAAAGAATAAAATTGTCTCATTTTTACTTTACCATACAGGGTAAGGGTCGTGCATGAAAAAAGTGTTTTTTTTACTTCTTTTTTTCGAAATATCTCAAAAACTGCTAAAACTATTTTTATTAAAAAAATTGAGCGAAACCATGGCATTTTGGTCTACAAAAAAGCCCTAATAAGTGAACATCGAAAAAATTATATTTTTCGAGATAATAATTGTTTTGTCAAAATGTCTGTTAGTCTGTCTGGTTGTTAGTTAGTTAGTGCGTTCAAGGGCGGATCCAGGGGGGGGGGGGGGCGACCGCCCCCCATACAGGCCCGTGCCTGGCTGGAGTGCAACACGTGCGTCGCACGCAGAGGCCAAAAAACGGCGGCCAAATCGACAGGGAATTTATAACAATTTTTTTTTTTTTAATTTTAATGAACTTAAAATATGAGATATGAAATTTGTAAAAAAAATTTGTAAAAAAATAAACATTTATTTTTTTAAAAATTTTAAAATTGAAAATAAAGTTCTATGTGTGTGTGTGGGCGTCTCTGACCCCCCCCCCCCTGCTTGGACAATATATATGAGCTTGATCTTATATACATCGGCCACCTTATATACATTCTCCCCCCCCCCCCCCCCCCCCATAAAAAATTCCTGGATCCGCCTTTGTGTGCGTTACCAAATTTTTGTGGACGAGCTAGCTCAAAAACTAGTGTGAATATCGAAACCAAATTTCACACGTAGTTTTGGTCCATTGAGATTAAGAGCTGATTAGATTTTGGTGCATATCGATCCAAAATTAAGGGGGTGGAGGGGGGGGGGTTTAAAAATTAAAAATCTAGGGCATTTGAGCAAACTCAACCAAATTTTGTATAAATAATCAGTGGGACCCCAGAAGTCTAAAAATGCAAAAACTAACTGGTCAAATGGGGAAGTCATAGCTGAAACTGAGGCCTATTTTGGAGTGCTTCCGAAATATTACTTTTCGGATGGGATAAAAAAGTTAAAAAAACGTTGGACTCGCTGTATTGTCTTAAAAGGAATATATATTGAAAAATACAACCAAATTTGGCCAAAAAATGTTTTCTTCTTTCACTTATTCCAGACTTTTTGATCTGCCTAGTATATATACAAGAATTGGTCCTTTAATATAATAAGAAAGATAGGATTATTCATACATAATTCCTTACGGATTTAGCAATTTACCATCTCTAGTAATCTTCACCACCCCTATAAAAGAATTGATTTAAATTTATTATTACTAATTTTCTTTCTTTCTTTTTCAGAATTCCATGGATTGGATACCACTATATTAATTAAAGCTTTAAAACAATTAGAAACTTCAGAAAAAGCAGAATTAATCCAATTCGATGATAATCAAGGCGTAAAGTTTTTTTAATATTATATATACAATAATAAAAATTGTAAAAAAAAAAATAATATTTATTTAAAAAAGTAAATTTATTTTACATTGAAAACAAATCTTAATGATAAAAATAAAACTGAAAAATTGTTTGCATGTACCTACTCTTTAAAAAAATCAAATTAATGTATTTTATATTAAATTTTTTTTTATAATTTATATATATTTTATTGATTATATATTATAAAAAAGAGCTAATTACAATAAAATGAAATAATTATAGTTTTATTTAAATTTTTTGTTTATTTTGAAAGAGAATGTAATATATATATCCTTTAAGGTAGTTGTTTCGCGACAATACTAGCAAAAAGTTAATGCTAGAGTATATAAAACAGACAATAAGAATTCATAATTCATAAGCTCAAAACTTTTTGCTGTTTATGTACCACTACTAGCCAATTCCGTGCTCGTTTGACAAATCTGGCAACAGTGCCCGAGCTTGTATATATTTTATCATAGAAATGTCAGATAAAGTAAAAAGATTTATAAAACAAAAAGTTCTTAATAAGCGATTGAAAGCTGTTACGACAGTGGCTGAAGCGAAAAAACGTCAAAAAAATTACTAAATTTAGCCTAATTTTTAGGTTAAATAAATGCGTTGTTGCCAGCTTGTTTTGAGTGTAAATTTTTCATTACACATGTTTCATTATTTATTCATTATTATCTCAGAAACTGTGTTATAACTATGAATTAAAATTTTCTTAAAAAATTTATTAGTTATTGTTTAATGTTGGTTTAGTTTTTTATAACAATGGTAAGAAGAGTTTCTTAATTATAATTAAATTTGTATGTAAACTTTCCGATACCCCGTATAGTGCAATGTATACCCGTCGGAAAAACTCTATCTTTGGAATTAAATATCTCCGGAACTATATTGTTGATAAATTTCGTTTTGCCACCAATCGATGCCCATTTATTTAAATAATAATCTATCTAAATTTCAAAAAAATCCTAAGAAAACTCATTTGATGAAACAACTACCTTAAGTTCTTTTAAACATTAATTGTACACGCATTAGACTGGATATTTGTTGATTTTACGATAAAGTCAACTCTTTATAGGAAATTTTCCATGTTTTCGATTGATAATATGACATTTCTGAAAAACGGCCAAGTGTGAGCCGGGTTCGCATATCGAGGACTCCATACCTATTATTATAACTATTATTAGTTAACATTTGAAGATCAAAAATTTAAACTTATTATAAATATACTGATGTGGCCATCCACATGACTTTGCCATACACCTGGCTCCTCTCTTATATTTAATATTTAATAAAATATTCCAACTTATATATGGCATGTTCTTTTTTATTTTATATATTTCTAATCAAAACCAGACGGCAATTATAAATATTGGAGATGAGCAAAGAGAAGCCAAAATAAAAAAAGGTGTAAGACAAGGATGTGTGCTGTCACCCAAGATTTTCAACTTATACATAGAAGAAGCGATTAAAGAATTCAAAGACAAAATTGATACAGGTATCGAAATCCAAGGTCAAAAGATCGCTATGTTAAGATTTGCCGATGACATTGCCCTTCTAGGAAGCAATAAAAAAGAATTAGAGGACGCCCTGAATGGAATTAACCAAATCCTAATAGAAGAAATCAAAATGAAAATAAACAAGAATAAAACCAAGGTCCTAGTATGTACAAAAAAGAACAAACGAGACAGGAATGCATCAAAATTAACCAAGAAAACCTAGAAGGAGTTAAGGAATTCCGCTACCTAGGAAGTAAAATAACATGGGATGGGAGAAGCGAAAACGAAATTAAATCAAGAATTGCCCAAGCAAAAATGGGGTTTAATTCAAAACAAAAACTACTATGCCCCTCCTCAATCAGCTTAGAAAACAGGAAGTTGCTATTGAAGACATATGTATGGAGCATAGCCATTGACGGGTGTGAAACCTGGACAATTAGAAAAGCGGAGAGAAAGAGATTAGAGGCTTTCGAAATGTGGTGCTACAGAAGAATGATGAATATCAAATGGATGGATAAAATTACAAATGAAGAAGTTTTTGGAAGAATCGGAGAAAGAAGAACCTTGTGGAAGAGTCTGAAGAAGAGAAGAGGTCAGATGATGGGGCACACACTGAAACATGGGGAACTGCTTAGGGATATCTTGGAGGGGGAGGTGGGAAAGAAAAGGGGAAGGGGAAGACCCAGATTAGAATATTTCAACCAAATAATTGGGGATATGGGATGCCAGACATTTAGAGAGGTCAAACAGCTGGAGGGGGACAGAGTCGAGTGGAGACGGATTGTTGCATCAAACCAGTCTTAGGACTGTATACTCAATGATGATGATGATGATGATTTCTAATTCTAATTCGATTATCAGATTTTTTAGGAACCTGAGATGGCTAATAAAATTCAAAGCACTATCTATGTAGTATATTATAATTAGTTTATTAAGGTAGTTGTTTCGCGACAATACTAGCAAAAAGTTAATGCTAGAGTATATATGGTAAAACAGACAATAAGAATTCATAATTCATAACCTCAAAACTTTTTGCTGTTTATGTACCACTACTAGCCAATTCCGTGCTCGTTTGACAAATCTGGCAACACTGTCCTAGCTTGTATATATTTTATGATAGAAATTTCAGATAAAGTAGGTACATTATAAAGGGAGATTTATAAAACAAAAAGTTCTAAATAAACTATTGAAAGCTGTTGTTACAATTGCTGAAACGAAAAACGTCAAAAACTAAATTACTAAAGTTAACCCACTTTTTAGGTTAAATAAATGCGTTTTTGCCAGCTTGTTTTTAGTGTAAATTTTTCTTTAAGCATTTTTCATTATTTATTCATTATTACCTCAGAAACTGTGTTGTAACTATGAATCAAAATTGTCTTAAAATATATATTAGTTATTGTTTAATGTTGGTTTAGTTTTTTATAAAAATGGTAAGAAGGGTTTCTTAATTTTAATTAAATATGTATGTAAATTTTCCAATATTCCGTATAGTGCAATGTATAAGAGTCTGAAAAACTCTATCTTTGGAATTTAAATTCTCGTACTATATTGTTCATAAATTTCCCTTTGCCACCAATCGATACAGAAGTATTTAAATAATAATCTGTCTAAATTTCAAAAAAATCCTAAGAAAACCCACAGGAATTATTTAACGGGTTATAGTGGTGTTTCACAAAGAGGAAATAAAATTAAAAAATTAAAAAATCTTTTAAATTATTTTGGAGATTTTTTTATTTATTCTATACATATTTCGGGCTATGAACCCTTCATCAGGAGGTTAAATAATTCCTAAATTGTAAAAATTTTATATTCAGTTTTCTGTTAAACCTCCTGATGAAGGGTTCATAGCCCGAAATATGTATAGAGATAAATAAAAAAATCTCCAAAATAATTTAAAAGATTTTTTAATTTTTTAATTTTATTTCCTCTTTGTGAAACACCACTATAACCCGTTAAATAATTCCTGTGTTTAATATGTTTCACTATAAACCAACACCGCTTTCCCTAAACTTTACTAAGAAAACCCATATGGTGAAACAACTACCTTAAATCCTGAAAAGACAAACAGTCCATGATTCTGTTTCACTGACATATTTTTTTATAACAGCATCCTCAGTGCCCGTCTGAGAACAAAAAAAGATATTTACAGATAATATTTTTGGATCAAAATTTTTTTCTTAAAAAGACATTGATTAATTATAATTAGTAAATATTCAAACCTGTGTGAGACATGTTATGATTAGATGGAAACTGGAGTTATATTAGCATGTTTTTATTTTTATTTTTACATACCTAGTTCAATGATTAATACATACGAACCAATGAAATATTTCGGCCATATTTTCAATTATTAGATGTAATCGGTGTCGAAATTTATCAGTAATTTCGGTAGATGACCGGTTAACCGGTTATCGGTAATGCAAACACTAGGTACAATAGCGCTTTGTTCTTCGAAAGGACACGCTAAAAATTGGGTGAAGAGTATGGGACGTCCCGTACGTGCAGCATTGAGACAAATAATGCTGCAGTATATTTAAATATTTATTATGACAATCACTCGGACAATTTTTTGGGGGGCCCTAAGCTATAGCTTGTGTAGCTTATAATATGTAAATTGAGTTGGTTTAGCCTTTAGGCGGCTTATTTGTAAATCCGCCTTTGATTGTTTAACTATAAGATAAGTTTATTAATATTTTTGAAAGTGAATTAACGAATTATTACTAAAGAATATCAATCTGTATTGAAAAAAACTTTTTAAAATTTTTGACCCTCCTCCAATTTTAGGTGGTTGACTTTTGCGTTTCTAGTATTCTAGACGTCTACAGACTAAGTCAAGAAAATTTGGTTCAGGTAGGTTCAAAGGCTTATAATTTTCATTTTTCTCTCCCCCCCCCCCCTCTCCATTTTGGGTCGTTTGTTTTTGCATTTCTAGTTTTCTAGAGTCTCTCATCGTAAGTATAGAAAATTTGGTTCATGTAGGTCTAAAGGCTTATAATTTTTATTTTTGACCCTTCCCCCCATTTTGGGTAAATGGTTTTTACATTTATACTCTTTAGGCGTTCAGAGATTAAGAATACAAAATTTGGCTCGTGTAGGTCCAAATGATTAGAATTTGTATTTTGCCTTCCATTTTGGGTGGTTGGATTTTATATCGCAGTTTATTGTCTGGGGAACTAAATATGTATGCAAAATTTCAGCTGGATCGGATAATAAAAAGTGAGTTAAAATTCTGAAACAAATTTGAAACCAGTAATCAAGCGGACCCGGATTCGAATCCGACTCGAGGTATCCGGCTAAAAATCTGATCCCTACATAGAAGACAAAATTTAATAATGGAATCGTAAATTGGCTAAAAAGGCCGAAAAGCCAAAAAAAATTGCAACCAGATAAATAGTATGACATACTATTCTAAGCCGATTAAGATTATCTCGGAAGATAAGCTAAGAATTGCTTACACTAATTGCTCTCTAGGGGTATATAAGAGGGAGAGAGGGGAAGGATAGGGATAGTGGTTGGTATGCAAGGGGAGGGGTGATAGGGAGAGTGAGGAGGGGTATAGAAGGTGGGGGGTAGATAGGGACAATGGTTTTGAAGAGGGTTATAAAAGGGGGGGAGTGATAGGAAGATTGGTAGTGTGACTCAAGCAGTGGCGAATGAAATATCGACTGGGAATATTACAAAGTGGCCTCTCCATCTTCATCCACCCTATCAGCTGACCACCCCTCACTAATAAACAAGACTTAATTCCTTATATTAATTATATGCATAGAATTACGTGAATGTGTGTTTGTAGTGAAAGTTAATATATTTTGAGGTTTCAATAACTGAATTAATTCCTACATCTGTCCAATTTAAAAATCAATATATTTCACGTACCTTCATTCTTTTTTACGCATCTATGCATATAATATTTTAATTTTTGATTTATCAATATTTTGTTTTCTAAATTAATTTAGACAAGTGAATCAAATATTGAAGGTGTTTGCGACTGTGTGTGTATGTGTGTTGTGAAAGTAAATATATTTTGTAGTTCTGATAACTCAATTATTTAACGATATATGTCTATTCAAAAAATAAATATACTTGCAGGTAGCTAATTTCATTTACCTATAGGTATCTACACAACACAATCTAATTTGTAATTTATCAATAATTTCACATTTTTAAAATGTATTTATTATTAATCAACCTCAATTAGAGACAAAGGTATCAACAATTGATTAAAGTATACAATAAAAGAGTGTGTCTTCTGCTGGAATTATAAATTTTATTTATTACGAGATTATAGTTTCAAGGGCTATGCCCTCTTCATCAATCTATTACAATTGATTCACAGGAATTAATGTATGGATGGAAATTTATAATTCCAGCAGATACACACACTTTTATTGTCTCCTTCAATATATAAAAATTCTGCTACCCTCAGCAAAAAACTTTCAATTCAACAATTGATTGTTGAATGTGCGTGGGGGTGTGATTTTATTGGTTCACTATAAATTACGTTAATATATATGTAATTTTATTTAAGTATCGATCTATGTTAGGTGCCTTGATAGATACTAGATATTATATATATCCTTTTTGGTATTGAAATATTTGAAGGTTCGTTGATTTACAAAATAATATCTGGGTAACTAGTAGGTGTGTACTTCTATGATATTATTTATTTTTATTTATTATTTTATTTATTTATTATTATATATAAAGGCTAAATGCCTTATACATTAATATAATACAATAATTATTGAATATAACAAAATTAACAATAATAGACAAAGTAATATTATTAAATTAATATAATAATGATAGAGTATATGTTAAATAACAATAGAGAAATAAAAATAATATAAGATAATAGTAATGTGATGAAATATAATAATAAAATAGTTACTTGTAGACTAGGGTCAACATTTTGAACAAGACTGCGACTCTATTAATGTTCAATGAGAAATCCAAGGGGTTTTCTAGTTGTTTAGATAAATTGTTATAACAACTACTTAATCTGAATATTGGATTAGCCTCAGAGTGCCGGGTGGATGGTACTTCTGGATAAAAAGGTAGTCTATTTCTAAGTACATAATTTGAGTTATGAATTGGAAACAGGTTTTGAAGATCAGGACAATTCACCTTGTTGGACTTAATCTTGTACACAAATAAAACATCGGAGGCAATCAATGAAGATGTAACAGAAGCAAGACAGAAAGTTTCAGCAGTTGAAGTGTAATCATGGTCATATCTCGACAAAGGATTGCCCGAAAGGTATGCTAGATGTCTTAACACTTTGTGCTGAATTCTCTCCAGTCTGTCCATGTTATTCTTTCCGATTGGCCTCCAGACTGTTGATGCATACATTAGCAAAGATTTGATTAGAGTCAAATATAAATATTTAATTGTATTAGGATTTTTAAATGATTTCGTGTTTCGAAATACAAATCCCCAGCTCCGATTAGCTTTACCTACAATGTAGGCCAGGTGATCGCTGAATGTGAGTTTCGAGTCAAAAATGACTCCCAAGTCTTTAATAGTGTCGACTCTACCGCAGTTTATGTTAGTCGAGAGTAAATAATCAAAAGTAATTTGATTAATACCTCTTGAAAAGGTAATAGTGAGACATTTATCGAAGTTGAGGAACAGCAGGTTCATGTTACACTTATTATTACACTTATTATAGAGTAAGAAGTACAGACCTACTTCAGGGGTTAGCCTCCCTGCCCACGTGAGCTCATGATTCTTTTATCAAGAGAATCATGTCCTTTCCATAATACTTACCAAATTTAATCCGTGTTATCTCATATCCTTATTCCTTAGAAACCGAAACATAACGCGAATATATTTTTACTTGTGCGTGAGTGTTAATGTGTTCCTGTGGAGTCAGCATCTCAGCTCCAGGCACTACACGTTAGATGTTAAGGTAAGATATCTATTGAATACTCTATTCTTATAATAAAATAAACAAGAAATACTCTAAATTTTCCATTCCTATTAATTTTTTAAAAATTTTACTAAAAAGATCAACTCAAATAGATATACCTTGTATATTAAATATAATAAATATTTGTATATATATATAAAAAAATATTTTAAATTCACTATATAATTTTACTAATATCATGTTTTTTTCTTTTTCAGGTAGGTGCATCCTACTAATACTAACATTTAGATTAAGTATTTGATTTTTTTATTTCAGGAAAATCATATCCTTTATCTTTTTCATCCTGTATCCATTTTACCTTTAAATTCCTACTCTTTCGTCTTTCCACCCTCGAATCGAATCGCGAGTATATTTTTACTTGTGCACAAAAGTGAGTGTGTTCCTGTGGGTTCGGCATCGCAGGTTCATGCGCAAGACGTTGGCTGTCAAGGTAAGCTATCTATTTAATACTCTATTCTTAAAATGATATAACTAAGAAATACTATAAATTTTTTCAAAATTTTCTAAAAAGATCAACTAAAATTGATAATATATTAAATATAATTTTATTACGAATATTTGTATTAAAAAAATAATTTAAAATTCACTATATAATTTTACTAATATCATGTTTTTTTTGTCTTTTTCAGGTAGGTATCGTCCTATTGGATAAAAATACTTGGTAGGTTTCACATTAAGAGTTAATGTGAAACCTACCAAGTATTTTTATCCAATAATTTAAAAATGTTTCACCAAGTACCAATACCAAATTCCTTAAAAACTATTTAGGTATTCGTCCTACTAATAGGTACTAACATTTTGATTAAATAGTAAATAAATAAATTAGAATTGCAAAATATCTATATGCAATTTTATATTCTTTTCCTTTTTTCGAAATTTAATTTGAGATATTGGTCTGAAACAATTTCGCTTTTATATTTTTTTAATAAAATTATTTCACATGGATAGATAATAAAATTTCAATTTCGGTCAAAAAAATGCTCGTCCTACTAAAACTAACATTTAGATTAAGTATTTGATTTTCTTCTGTCCTAGAAAAATCAAATCCTTTATCTTTTTTAGCCTTTTATCCATTTTCCGTAAATTCCTTTGTCTTTCCATCTCCCGAAGCGAATCGCGAGTATATTTTTCACTTGTGCGCGATGTGTCAGCGTGAGTACTGTGGGGTCGGCATCGCAGGTTCGAAGCGCGAGACGTTGGCTGTCACAAGGTAAGCATATCTATTTAATACTCTATATAACTTTAAAATATACAATCTGAAAATATTATACTAATAATTCTCTTCTAACAATTTTCCAGGTAAGTGTTCGTCCTACTAATATTGATATTTACTAGATTAAATATTTGATTTTCTTATCCCCTGCAAAATCAAATTCGTAATCTTTTTTAGCCTTTAATCCATTATCCCGTAAATTCCTTACTCTTTCCATCTCGAAGTGAATCGCGAGTATCATGTTTTTATTGTGCGCGACTGTCAGAGTCTTACTGTGGGGTCAGCATTCGCAGGTCGAAACACGAGACGCTGGCTGTTAAGGTACTATATCTATTTAATACTCTATATAACTTTAAATTCACTAAATTATTTTACCACGCCATTTCTTTTTTTTTCTATTTCCAGGTAAGCTGCTCGTCTCTACTAATATTAACATTTACTAGATTGGGTATTTGATTTTCTCTGTCCCCTGCAAAATCAAATACATAATCTTTTTAGCCTTTTATCCGTTTCCCGTAAATTCCTTATCTTTCCTATCTCGGAGTGAATCGCGAGTATATTTTTCATTGTGCGCGAGTGTCAGAGTGATACTGTGGGGTCAGCATCGCAGTGTCGAAACACGAGACGTTGGCTGTTAAGGTACCATATCTATTTAATATCGTATATTACTTTAAAATCACCAAATTAGGATTGTCACCAACAACTTCTTTTTCATTTCCAGGTAGGTGCTCGTCCTACTAATATTAACATTTACTAGATTAAGTATTTGATTTTCTTATCCCCTGCGAAAATCAAATTCTTAATCGTATTAGCCTTTTATCCATTTTCCCGTAAATTCCTTACTCTTTCCATCTCGAAGTGAATCGCGAGCATATTTTTTTATTGTGCGCGACTGTCAGAGCCTTACTGTGGGGTCAGCACGTCGCAGGTCGAAACACGTGACGT
>JALMQS010000069.1:7709572-7864131 GCA_024734495.1 Forficula auricularia | reverse complement strand
TTTTAAACTGATGGCTCCAATCGATTTTCATTAACCAGGCAAATTTGAAATATAATTGTAATTTTGAAATGAAAGACTCCAATTCATTTTAAATTAAGAAACATTAAATATATTTTTGTAATTAATTAAATTAATTGAACCGCGTAAATTTGAATAATTTCCATGATTCAGCCTGCGAATTTTTTGCAGTTCATAAATCATTTCATTATTTTTGTTTTGAAAAGGAAAAATGAAATTTAAATTTAAATTTTAAATTTAAATATATTCATAATTATTCCTCCCCCCCCCTGCCACTCCAAAAATTAAAGAGGCGAAACTTTTAAGAGACGATGTATTTTCGGTAGTTTACGGGTATACATTTGGAGTGTGGTTTTTTAAGAGGAATAAAATTTTTGACCGAGACGCTGCCCGCCAGGGCACCAGCTCGGAGGGCCGAGCTTGAGGCGTGCCGAATGGCACGCACGAAAAGCTCGTTAAATAAACAAATAATATTTAAAATATAAATCAAATAAGATGTGATTAATTTCTTTTTCTGTGCGCAAAGAAAAGCGAATTGAATATTTAATTTTTGAGCGGTGAGGGGGGGGGAGGAATAATTATCAATATATTTAATGTTTCTTAATTTAAAATCAATTGGAGTCTTTCATTTCGAAATTCGAGTTCAAATTACAAATTATATTTCAAATTTGCAAATATACGCAAATATACCGACGGCATCAGCGCTCCCTGTCGGCAGCATTCTCTGAGCGTTGTTGCAAATTAATCTAGGCTATTATATATAGTATATATTATAAATAAACTTTTATTTTAAACTTTTTTCATATAATGCATCGTTTTGAGTTATAAGACTGTCTCAATATAAAAAACTCACCCGGTATATGGAAAAAATCAGAACCTTCACAAACTTTCCCCCATAGGGGTACATTTGAGCACAATTTGGCTGGACTATTGATGCAAAGGCAGATTTAATATGAATATACATGTGGATATTTAATTTATTTATAGGAGACTATTGTTTCGAACGTGTGATTTTATTCATCAGTCATTTTAATATTAAATATTTTATATTTCATTTCTCATGGACTCAAATACCCAAAGTTTGGGTCCCCATTAATGCGATATCTACCAGGATTTTTGTTGATTTTGAGTTGGGTTCACATGGTCCCTGTCCATATAACTATTCTCTATAAATTGCACTGGGTATTCTCAATGACTATTAATTTTATTTACTTGAATGCTAATATATTTTCTTTCAGAAATCACGGAATCTTTATTATATTATTACTTAAATAACAAATATTCAAGTTTATATGATTTCGTGACGTAATTACGTATTATTCCATTTAAATATCCAACTATTAAATTTAACTATTCCACTATTTTACTCAAATAACAATATTTTCATAATTTACTTATTGGTGCTTGGTTCAAATAGCGGCATCTTAACTATTAATATATCTAGAGTTGCTCCAAAAATATGAGAATACTTAAAATACGTATATCATTTATTCACATATTGAACAGAGATCGATTTCGGCGTATAATTAACTTCACCATCTATTCATATCAAATATAATTTCTTAACTATATACCGGGTGAGTTTTTTATCTTGAGACAGTCTTATAATTCAAAAACAGTGCATTATATAGAAACAAGTTGCAAATAAAAATATGTTTATATCAGTGGGGTAACTAGGCTATTGTTTTGTCGACTCTAGAGCAAGCTTTCAAGGAGTATTTCAATGTCAAGGTTCTGTTTTTAAATGGAACCCTATATTTTTCTATACGTCAACTTAAGCTACAAAAAATAAACTGAACAACTGTAGCATTAGAACTATTTTTTATACGACATCAAATAAACAAAATACATGAATCAATTAAATCTCAAAAAAAAATTAATTTTTAACAATTATTTAACTTAATTATCAAATAATAATGATTAAATAATTAATTATTAAATAACTAACTTAATAATAATTAATAATTTAATAATTTTTTGACACTGTTCTGAGACATTCCAGAGGGTATCGACAAGTCTTCTGGATGAATTCCAGTTTCTTCGTAGCCTTTACATTACCTCAATAAAATGAAGCTTTTTGAGGTGTATTCCTAACAGGAAAACGCTTGGCATTCATTTCAATGACATCTCCTTAACATTTCTTCCACATTCACCATAAATTAAGAACATTTTAATTCTGACTTCAACAATAAAATACTCCATTTTTATTGTAGTAATATATATAATATATATATTTATCTAGATTAATTTGTAACAACGCTTAGAGAAATTTCTCTAAAATTACCCTCTTGCCTAGAATCGAACCGACGAACTCTTGAACTATGGTCATCAGCTCTAGCCACTAGACCAATGTCATTAATATTTATATCTTGATTTCTTTTACTAAAACTATATATTTTTGATTTAGACTTTGTGTCTAGATAATATTGTATTCATTTGAACTCGAATGAAAATGAAAAAACACCAATAGATTTTAAATTAAAACATTAAATATATATTAATTAACGAGGCAAATTTGAAATATAATTCTCAGCTCGGATTTTAAACTGATGGCTCCAATCGATTTTCATTAACCAGGCAAATTTGAAATATATATATTCGAATTTTGAAATGAAAGAACTCCAATTCATGTTTAAATTAAGAAACGTTAGCTCATATGTGAATAAGTTGCATTCCTCCACACCATCGCCACTCCAAAATTGAAGAGGCGAAACTTTTAGAAGACGATGTATTTTCGGTTAGTTTACGGGTATACATTTTGGAGTGTGGTTTTTAAGAGGAATAAAAAATTTTGGACCGAGACGCTGCCCGCCAGGGCGTCAGCCCGGAGGGCCGAGCTTCGAGGGCGTGCCGAAGGCACGCACTGGCGCTCGTACAATATAACAATCTACTGGATGAGCCGAGAAATAAACTTTTTTAAACTCAAGAATTTCAAATAGTTCTAATAAGTAGAAAATAATCTCTTAAATCTGGGTATAACGAAGTTTTAATAATGTTATAAAACTTTATTTTCATTGTTGTGACTTTTCAATTTAATAATTAAATATTTGTTAATTAAGTTAAATGATTGTTAAAAATAATTAAGAAAATTTTTTTTGAGATCTAATTGATTTAATATTTTTTTTTGTTTATTTTATGTCGTATAAAAAAATTGTTCTAGTAAGTTGTTCAGTTTTTTCTAGATTTAGATAATAATACAGAAAAATATAGGTTTCTATTTAAAAAACAGAACTTGACATTGAAATACCATTGAAAGCTTGTTCTACGTTGACAAACAATAGCGTAGTTTAGTTTCTCCCCTGATAGAAATAAACTTTTATTTGAAACTTTTTTAATATAATGCACTGTTTTTGAGTTATAAATAAGACTGTCTCAAGATAAAAACTCACCCGGTATATATCGTTTTTTCAGTGTATAGAATGGAGTCCCCTGTGTTATTAATCTTTGATCTTCATAGAGAAATTAATTATTAATTTCCACGTTTAATTATTTTTTTTTAACTTAAAATAAATGACTTTGCTTTCACTAACTTGTTGTTTTTGTATTATTGTATTTCTTAATATCCATTTGGATTTCCCTCTAATGATCATTGGAATAGGTTTGCTTGCCTGTCGGCTCTTCGGGGACTGTCGACAGTGCTCTCAGTGCCAGTTGATCAGTCCAACAGCCAACATGTTTATCAGAACCCACCACTCTACTCTCGCTCTGATTTTTCTCTTAGGATTATCCACCGTAAATCAAACCGAATCCAAAGGTCTTATTGGTTCGACCTTTGATTTGGTTTTCCACAAAAAAACAACCACCACCGAGTCTCCTATCACCATTACAACTACCCCTTCTGCCGCAGAAACCACCCCAAATGATCAGCTTTCTAATGTTGCACCACCAGTAAGTAGTAAACATCTCCAGATGGCATATTTTATAACCAGCTGCGAAAACGGCCTTTAATTTTATTTGTCATTAACTATTAGTGGGGTTTAAAATTAAAAATCTTTTTACTTTACCATATAGGGTATGGTCAAGTATTGTAATCGTGCATGAAAAAAGTGTTTTTTTTCCTTATTTTTTCAAAATATCTCAAAAACGGCTGAAACTATTTTGATTAAAAAAATTGAGCAAAACCATGGCATTTTGCTCTACAAAAAAGCTCTAATAAGTAAACATCGAAAAAATTATATTTTTTGAGATAATAATTGTTTTGTCAAAATGTCTGTTAGTCTGTGCGTTACCAAATTTTTGTGGACGAGCTAGCTCAAAAACTAGTGTGAATATCGAAACCAAATTTCACACGTAGTTTTGGTCCATTGAGATTAAGAGCTGATTAGATTTTGGTGCATATCGACCCAAAATTAAGGATGGTCGAGTCCAAGATTGTTGATTAATTTGAGCCAGAAATATGTTATAAACAAAGATTAATGATGTTTTGTCGTATAGTCAAATTGTTTTTTGATAAAAATTGATAAAATTGGGCACTGAAGAAGTCAAAATAAATTGCTAAAACGTCTGGTTCATTTGATAAATTTGGTACAAATTATTTTAAAACCCATTACAGAGTCCAAAGCGCGTAGCCTACTGGCCAGGAAGATGCCCGCTGAAGTCGGACTTCTCAGCTGGTTACTTATAATTAGAGACAGGATTTTTATGCAGTAAAAACTGCCAAAATATGCCATAAAATATTTAGTTAACAAGGCTGAAATATGCATCATACGTTTAAATATGTAAATATGTATATGCAGTAAAATTTGGTATTTTATAACCAGCTGCGAAACCGGCCTTTTAAACATTTTATTTGCCATGAACTATTAGTGGGTTTTAAAATTAAAAAACTCATGTCGGTGTCGTCGTGCAAGCTGATTATTATAAATATAGATTTAGATGGATGAGTTTTTTACAGCGATATCACACACATACTACTACTAGGGTGGAAAAAAATCCACTCACCAATAAAAACTTGATTAAATAGAAAAATTATTTTAAAATTTTTACAAATAACGATATAATTTTTTCTATTAAATCTTAAACTAACATATTCAATAAATATTGTTGATAATTTTTGAATTTTATAAAAAAAAATGTATATCCAAAATGAAATTTTGTAATAATAATTGTATCTTGAAGGTGGTCGTTGATGGCCATAGAAGCATAAAAACGACCTTAAATAAAGGAAAAAAAAATAAGTAAAATTAAATTAACAGATACAATTACAAATTATCATACTTTTTCAATATTACTTTGATTTAAATAAAGTTTTAATAAAAGATCAAATTCCATTTGAAATATCAATCAAATAAATAATTTTGAATTAAGCATCATTGATAGAAAAATAAAATATACAAAATGGATATTTCTCAAGTTCAAGCAGTTCAAATTGTGTGTACCTAATTAATTAATCAATGGCTAAATCAACAACAAGTGCAACAAGTACACTTGCAATACGCAATAATGTATGGGAACTTGTAAAAAAATTAAAAACGATTTACTATTTAATAAAGTTTTTATTGGTGGCTAGAATTTTTACACTGCAGTGTATAATATATTAAAATATTAATGGAAAACAATTGTTCTGCGAATAGTTGTAGCTAGAAAGTTCTAAAAATTTGGTATATTCATAGTTTTTAATAAAAATTTGTATGCCAAATTTCAGCTCATTACAATCGTTCAAAAACGTTTCTCTTGTAACAAATTCAATTATATTTTTTTGAAATTAAACTTTTCTTATTTCTATTTATTTGGTTTGTTTTTGGAGAGACCAAATTAAATTAAATTTTCTATTTATATAATAGAGCTAATTTCAATTGAATATGAATTATTAGCTATTAATTTATATTATATCCAAGATAAGTTATAGTTAAGCTTGCCCGATCAATGACCTGTTTCTGGAACACCAAATACGCTGAAGCTCTTTGAACTCGAATAATTATTTTATTTCTACTGCCAAAAATAACTTATAAATAAATAATTATAATTGGCTTGCCTGACGGCGCCGACGTGATTTTTTTAATTTTAAAACATATTATACTTAATAGTTCAATAATTATTAATAATAAATTTTTAGTACATGGAGGAACAGAGCGATGCTCAGTAACTTCTTCCTTCAGTTAAAATCTTTATTTTAATATTATTTTTAATTTAAAATTCTGATAAAAAGGTCGATTTTTATTTGAGAGCCGTTTTCAAATTAAAAAAATACAATAAAAATGAGAGAGTCTTCTGTTTTTTAAATAAAATAATTTTTAATTATTTCTAGAGACTATAGTTTCGAAGGCAATTGCCTTCATCATCAGTCTCATCACAAATATTTCAAATTAGTTACAAATTAAGATTTATTTTTATATCTATTTATATAAAAATAATAAAATAACTATTTATATAAAAATAAATCTTAATTTGTAACTAATTTGAAATATTTGTGATAGACTGATGATGAAGGCAATGCCTTCGAAACTATAGTCTCTAGAAATAATTAAAAATTATTTTATTTAAAAAACAGAAGACTCTCTCATTTTATTTTATTTTTAACCTAAAATAAAAACAATTCTGTTACCATCGACAGTGAAATCTTTTATTCAACTAATAAAAAAATACAAATATATCTATATAGTATTCGACCACTGTACCCCCCCACCTCCACCCTGCTCGACCTTACCCCCTAAACCTCGCCCTACCCCTACCCCCGGATCCCCCGCCACTTCCCCCCACCTTCTGCACCCCCCACATCCACCCCCGCTCCGCATCAAGATCGCTTTCTCATCCTCAAAACTTGTTAATAGAGTTTGTTTCATCAAAATCGTTAGAGCCGTTTTTAAAATAAAAAAAAAAAAAAATACAAATACTTATATATATATATATATATACCTGGAAGACCGAGCTTTGTTCGGGTTTAGTTAATGCTTGACAACAACACACCACAATCACAATAGTTTTTCAAGGCCTTTGAGAACAATTAACCCAACCCATTGTCTGTCTGGGTACAATAGTAAAAGGAAAACCTTTTTTTAAACTCCAAGATTTGGATCTGTCTACCTGAGAATAATTAATTTGATTACGAAAAACCCCATCAAAAACAATTTTGTCAAAGATCAGACCGTGACAGATCGAATTGTCACCCCAAAAAACCCCTAAACCGTGAATTTCATTAAAATCAGCAGAGCTGTTTTCAAAATAGAACTAAGATACAAATATATATATACAAATATACAATTTTTGCTCGTTTAATAATAGTAGATAGATTAGCTTCTATGATATACCTACACTGAAAAAACAATTTCTTTACAATAAATATATTGATAGAGTTGAGCATTTTTAATAAGCTCTTAGTTATTCCAAAGATATTTTATTAATAATCAAGATATATCGAAATCATTACAAATATGATCAAATTTTTAGGTATTTAATCCAATTTTTTTTATCATAAAACGACTTAGATTATTTTCAAATAGTGGTATCTTATTAATTAATATATTTAAAAAATAATTGATAAAAATTTTGTTTACATTATTAATTGTTTTTTTTTATTTTTAAAACCCACTCTAAGATTAAAAGAAATATTAATATATATTAAAATTAGTTAACTGTGTACCTTAAATCAAATATAATAATTCAAATATTTATCTTAATTCATTCAACCAAATGAATAATTAAAATAATTATTATATATATTTATTTGATTGATTATAGTAGATTCTACATCAAATGAATAGCTAATAGTTCTTGGATGGGTAACCATTTAAAACGTTGTGTGTTCATCGAATTTCTCTTAAATTATTTGAAATCATTGAATTGTTATTTAGCATATTATAATACCTCCTCCGCAAGGGTGGATCCAGGAATTTTTATGGGGGGGGAGAATGTATATAAGGTGCTCGATGTAGGTATATAAGATCTACTTTTTATCTCGAAAATTTGTCGCGATCGAAT
Source organism: Forficula auricularia (assembly GCA_024734495.1). Taxonomy (NCBI): domain Eukaryota; kingdom Metazoa; phylum Arthropoda; class Insecta; order Dermaptera; family Forficulidae; genus Forficula; species Forficula auricularia. The sequence goes on along the minus strand of JALMQS010000069.1, from coordinate 7,856,196 downwards.
TTTCCAAGCGGTACCCCCCCCCCCCACACACCCATAGAACTATATTTTCAATTTTAAAATTTTTTAAAAAAATAAATGATTTTTTTTTCAAATTTCATATCTCATAGTTTAAGTTCATTAAAATAAAAAAAAATAAATTGTTATAAATTCCCTGTCGATTTGGCCGCCGTTTTTTGGGCTCTGCGTGCGACGCACGTGTTGCACTCCCGCCAGGCACGGGCCTGTATGGGGGGGGCGATCGCCCCTCCGCCCACCTCCCCTGGATCCGCACTTGCTCCTCCGTTTTTGATATGTATGTTCACGCATAACTTCTTTGTTTATGAACCGATTTCGATGATTCTTATTTTATTGGAAAGGGGATACCTTAGGGGTGGTCACATATTAATTTGGTCGTCGATTTCTTTTTACCATGTGGACCGATTCGATGATTTTTTTTTTTGAATTGGGATCAGTATAGTCGCCGATTGGTCCCGTGTAAATTTCATTGGTATTGGACCTTTTTTGTTCATTGTGAACTTGAAAATGAAATAAATTGAAAGTTCAATTTTTTAAATGTTGCCTCGTTTCGCAGTATATTTTTTTGTTTCCTCAGACAATCTACAAAACAATAACAACAAAAATGTAAATCATTAAACAAAATTTCATATTTTACTAAATTTCCTTTTAAACTCCTGCGTGAATTCTCCGAGGGCACCCCAGGCGGTAGGCGCTATCAATATAATATATGTTAAATTCAGTATTAAATTTCAAATATATACAATCCTGGTTGCAAAATAATTATATCTACTTAATTAAAATTGTTTAATCAATAATAAATTTTCTGTTTATTATTATTTATTGATTATTTATTTGTATTGTTGAAAAAGTAAATAAAACTTAACCTATGAGAGTTATTTTAACTCTTGTTTATTTGAATAAATTATAAAACTGGTTAGGAATTTTGAAGCAAAACTGTGACAGTAGTATAATTTTTGTATTTAAATGCAAAAATACAGAAATACTATTTTATTGGGTTAGTGGAAAGACCCCTTTCAATAGCCTTTCTAAATCCGGTACTGTTAAAATATTTCCCTCATATATTACATGTGCTGAAAAATAAATACAGGGGATTCTATGGTAACTGTGGCCCCGCGATCTGACGATGTATTCATAGTACTCACCAAAATAAGACGAAAATGAAGAATACCATTTTTTGAAATTTCGCTTAGTTTTCGAGATATCCAGTTTGAAAAATAATGTTTTTTGAATTTATTTTATTTTATTTTCCATTTGTTACTTTATCCAATGCGAAGCATGGGTAAAGTATTGTAATCGCTCTCGAGCCAAGCGGGACTTCAAAGGGTCCTCAGGTAAAGACTCACGGAACCCATGGACTCAATTAAGGTCACAAATTGTAGTATTCAATTAGGTTGAATTTTAGCACGTGACGGTTTTGCCAAAAATTAGCAGGGATCTCGTCGAGAGGCCAAAAAGTGCCATTTTTTTTGGAAGTGCGTGGGGATGGATGGATGGATGGATGGATGAATGTGTGTGTGTGTGTGTGTGTTATCGTTTTTTTCGTCCACGATTTTTTCCACACCTTTGCGCTGATTGAAATGAAATTGAAAACCTACCATTAGTTTAACAAAATGAAGCGCTGATTAGTTTTTGGTACATATCGGCACACAAACATTAGTACTTTATTTCAGTACTTTTTTAGTTTTTTCTAAATATCTTGAAAATGACTTAACCAATTTTGATGAAATTTAAAATCCTAATTAAGTACCTTGGGGACCACAAAAAAGGTTAAAAAAAGTTTTTAGTAAAAGTATATTTTAAAGTACTTTACTCTAGAGTAAGATTTTACTTTTTTTTAAATTCCTTATTTTACCAAAATTTAAAAAAAAACTTTAAAATTTATTCATTTGATCGGTAATATAGCTCATTTAATCTTGTTTAAGTAAGAATGGTTAGGCTTCTCGCTGTGAAATGATAAAAATTTATGAGGAATTTTATAAGTAACCATAGCAACTGCGTTGTTTTTTTATCCGTTACCTTTGCTGAAGACATATAGGTATCGAGTTAAAATCAAAAATAGTGATTGATTCTGATCTAATACTTGTAGAATAACCATTCTATATTGGATTTTTGACGTTTCGGTTTTTATTGGTAACCATTGCTGAAGACATGGGGGTATAGAGTTAAAATCAAAAATAGTGATCGATTCTCATCTAATACTTGAGGAATAACCTTATTGCATTCCATTTTTGATGTTTTGGCAACCTCTACTGATAACGTGGAAGAATCGACTTAAAATCTAAAAGACTAAATTCATTTTTGGTAAACAACTCATGCTTGAGATTTTTTATTTTAACTCGATTCCTCCATGTCTTCAGCAATGGTTACCAATAATAACCGAAACGTCAAAAGTCCAATATAGAATGGTTATTCCTGGACTATTAAATGAGAATCGATCATTATTTTTGAATTAAAGTCAACATGAACTGCAAATAGCAAGTGATATCTGATTAATAATAAAGGAATAAACATATTAATATTTCAAATGAATTTGGATAAAGTTTAGCAACGATCCGTTGCAGTTTATTTTTATTGAAATCTTGGAAATCATAGTATACCGGGGGTTCCGTGTGGCGCCGCTATCTGATGACGGATTCTTTTAGAACTAGACAAAATAATTAGGAAAGTAAAAATAAAATTTGATGATTGTGATGTCACAAATTGTCTCAAATGAGCGCCAGTGGGGGCGTAAATAGCAATTTTCAATTTTAGAACTTTTCATAGGTTCCGTTCTATTCATCATCTCGGTTCATTTAGATAAAAAAATGGGTTCCCAAACAAACTTTGAAAGGTTCGGTTAAGATAAATTCAGTTCGGCTCGGTTCGGCTCGTATATCTTCATTTCGAACTGGCTTTTTAGGCGATTAGATTGGCGTTAGCTGAACTGAATATATCTTAACCGAACCGGCAACGACTTTTTACATATATTTGAATTTTTTGGGCATTTACTAATTATTTTTTAAATAATATTTATTTTTAAAAGAATCCTTCATCAGATAGCGGCGCCACACGGAACCCCCGTGATACTACGGTTTCCGTGGTTTCTATAAAAAAACAATTGAAAAATAAATAAAAAAACCATTTTTTAAACTGGATATCTCGAAAACTAAGGGAAATCTCGAAAAATGGCATTCTTCATTTTCGTCTTATTTTAGTGAGTACTATAAGAATCCATCGTCAGATCGCGGCGCCACAGTCACCGTAGAATTGCCTAAATACATAATAATAAATTAGTGAAAAATATTAACCTTGTTTTTTTATTCAGGAGACAAATGAAAAATTAGAAGAAAAACTGGAGGAAATCGATCCATTGCCTGAAACTACAACAGCCACTGGTACTGGAGGTGATTATTATTAGTATTACCTTATCAAAATCAACAATGATAATAAATAGCTCTTATAAAATCCAATTCATTTCCCAAATACACCTAAGCCCCGATTTTTTTTTTTTATAATGATATTGATACAAGAAGAGCAGCTTTATATAAATTGTTAAAGTATACTTGAAAAAAGTAGGTACTTGAAATTTTTTTATATATAATATAAACTAAATACTATTAATATATTTAAATTTAAAAATAAATATATTTTACATAAAATTTGAGTTATTAATTTTTTTCTGTTTTCAAATTTAAGCTTTTAAGTCCAGTCAAATTGTGTTTTTATCAGGAAAGTTTTGGAGTAGTTCTGATTTTTTGTATATATATATTTTTTCGGGGTGTTGAATCCAAATCTGAGATCTCCCACCATCATTTCTTGACGCAACATTGTAGAAAATACAAAAAAAACAAAATTTCCATTTTTTTGTCGGATTTTCGCTTATAACTCGAAAACTATCATTTTTTTCTAAATAACCTTCCTATGCAAAATAAATGTTCATAAAATTTCCTACAAATTCCATTATTTAGGTTTTTTCTCCAACCAACCGTTCGGGCTCAAGCGCTAGTTGAAAATTGGCCTATTTTTTTGTTTCCACAATTCTCCAAAAACTCGCACTTTTTTCGATTTTTCCCCATTTTGACCTTGAAGGAGCACGTTTTTGACAAAGACCAGTCTATACATTTTTAAACTAGATTAAATTTGCTACAATTAATAATTAGATAAATGGTAATCCATGCCGCAATGAGGTTGAAGCTTTTAAAAAACTTCAATTTTTTGCAAAAAATCGCAATTTTTTGTTCATAAAATAAAAACCACTCATCCTAAAAGCTTAATTCTTATCTCATTCTCTAGAAAATTTTGCTGTCTTGAACTTTTATTTGGACTACTTTTTTATAAAAGTCTTAGATTTATAGATATCTAGCATGACATTTTCTGATTCGGACAATATTCTGTTATGAAAAATGGTAGATATCTATAAATCTAAGAGTTTTATCAAAAAAGATGTTCAAGTAAACGTTCTAGTCACTAAAATTCCCTAGAGAATGAGAAAAAAAGTTTCTAGGATTACTGGTTTTCATTTTATGAAGGAAAAAATTGCGATTTTTCGCAAAAAATTGCAGTTTTTTAAAAGCTTCAACCTCATTGCGGCATGGGTTACCATTATCCAATTATGATGAAACTTTGTATAGATTGTAGAAAATGTAATCTAGTTTAAAAATATATAGAATGGTCTTTGTCGAAAAAGTACTCCTTCATGGTCAAAATGGGAAAATATCAAAAAAGTGGGAGGTTTTGGGTGATCCGGGGGTGCTGCTGAGGTCGAAAACCTGGATTTTGCGCTTGAGTCTTTGAATAGGAAGGTTATTTACGAAAAGTTGATAGTTTGGAAATTTTCACTTTTTTATCCATTTTCTACAATGTTGCGTCACGAAATTTTTCTGGAAGACTTCAGATTTGGATTCAGAGCCCCAAAAAACATATATATGCAAAAAATCAGAACTACCCCAAAACTTTCTCCATAGGGTCCTATTTGAGCACAATTTGACTGGACTACTTTTTCCAATGACTTCTAATGAATCGATATTTCGAGATATTTGAAATTTAAAACTATTATATAATTTTCCCCGGAGCGATTGATCATCCATAAATAATTTTTTTCCAGATTACAATTCATTAGAAGTAATTGAAAAATCGTTCATCAAAGCTCCAAACGCATCATGCCCCTCCGGAAAAGTATTCATTAATGGCCGGTGTCGAAAATCAATTTAATTATAGAGCTATTATTTTGACTATGTAATTAATAAATACCTATTTATTTATTATTTTTATTTAGTGATTATACAATAGAATATAAGAGTAAATTTCAATAATCTTATCTTATTATATTAAACGAGCAATTCTTGTATATATATATATATATATATATATATAGAATCGGTTTCTCGAAAACGGCTCTAACGATTTGGATGAAATTCCTGGTTTAGGAGGGTTTTGTGTTGGACATTCGATCTGTCACGGTCTCATCTTCGGCCAAGTTGTTTTTAATGGGTTTTTTGTTAATTGAAATAATTATTCACAGGTGGTTGTCTCGATAAAAATGTATATTTACATTTTTATTCAATTTCCTTTTAATAAATAATTGTTTTTTTAATTTTAAATTCCACTAATAGATCATTATAATTATTATTATATATATTAAAAGTTAATTGATTAAAAATCGAGTTTTAAATCCCACAAATGTATATTTTCTATATTAGAATTTGGCAATTTAATTGATGAACTCAAAAATTTTTATTTAATTAAAAAAAATTATTATAGGGTATTTATTTATATACCTATACATATAAACACATAATCTGAGGGCCACTACAACGCTTGAAATGCAAAAACTGGGTGAGGGGGCGAGGGGAGTGGTTTCGGGTGAAATAGGGGTGGGGTGTAGGTCCGGGGGCTAGGGGGGCGATTAATATATAGCTTTTAACTGAAGCAAAAATTTACCGAGTAACGCTCGGTGACCAGGTACTAATAATAATATATCAGAATTACGTTTGGTACTTGATATACCGTATGAGTTTTTTATTTTGAGACAGTCTTATAACTCAAAAACAGTGCATTATATTAAAAAAAGTTTCAAATAAATGTTTATTTATATATCAAGGGGGAAAATAAACACTGCTATTGTTTTTTTGACCTAGAACAAGCTTTCATGGGTATTTCGTCATCAAGCTCTGTTTTTTTTTAAATAGAAACCTATATATTTCTTTTCATATTCATAATCTACAAAAAAAAAAAAAACTAACCAACTTTCATAAGAACTATTTTTTTATTGGACATCAAATAAAAAATAAATTGAAGGAGACAATAAAAGAGTGTGTCTTCTGCTGGAATTATAAATTTTATTTATTTATAACGTTATAAATAAATAAAATTTATAATTCCAGCAGAAGACACACTCTTTTATTGTCTCCTTCAATATATACAAATTCTGCTACTCTCGGCAAAAACTTTCAATTTAAAAAAAAAATATTAAATAAATTAGGTTTCAAAAAAATCCTAATAATTATTTTTAACAATTATTCAACTTAATTATCAAATAATAATGATAAAATATTTAATTATTAAATAAATATTTATTAAATCGAAAAGTCACAACAATGAAAATAAGTGTTTATAAAGAAATTAAAACTTCGTTATACACAGATATAATTAATATAGATTAAAAATTCAGTTTATTGGACAAAGTTTTTTTATTGAAGTTCTTCTTCAATTTTTGTACAACGTTTCGTCTCTCTCGAGACTTTTTCAAGTACTCAATTGGCTAGAACAACATTGGTTGAAATAAAGATAAAAATAACTGAGACATAGTAGAATTTTTCTTTCTAGATTGATACCATAAAACAATATAAGTATAGATGTCTACACATCACGTCTAGACATCTATACTTATATTGTTTTATGGTATCAATCTAGAAAGAAAAATTCTACTATGTCTCAGTTATTTTTATCTTTATTTCAACCAATGTTGTTCTAGCCAATTGAGTACTTGAAAAAGTCTCGAGAGAGACGAAACGTTGTACAAAAATTGAAGAAGAACTTCAATAAAAAACTTTGTCCAATAAACTGAATTTTTAATCTACTAATTATAATAGACATTAATCAACATAATTTATCAATAATTAATATATTTTCTACTTAATAGAACTAGTTAAACTTTTTGAGTTTAAAAAAGTTTATTTCTTGTGTCAATCCAGTAGATAGTTATATTAACATAATAAAAAAATTTTGTTGAAGAGAGAATTGAAATGGTTTTAATTCATGAGGTGAATGTGGAAAAAGTATGGGTCTGCCATTGAAATGGGTTCCTAGCGTTTTCCTGATTGGAATACACCCACTCAAGCTTCATTTTTAACCGACTTCAAAAAAGGAGGAGGTTCTCTATTCGACTGAATTTTTTTTTTTTTTTTTTTTTTGTGCCTATGTTACCTCATATCTCCGCCAATTGTCAACCGATTTTGAAAAATTTTTTTGCATTGGGTCCAGTCTAGCTTCCGATTGGTCCCATTTTTTTTTCGATTTTTTTTCATAGGTATTAGACCTTTTTTATTAGGTTTGTTTAGACCTAACCTCTTTGTTTATCAACCGATTTCGATGGTTCTTTTTTTATCCGAAAGGGGGTGTCTTAGGGATGGTGTCATATTAATTTAGTCAAGTTCTGATGATATGATCACTATTAATAACATCACTAAAAAGAGAAAAATAAAATAATTTTTAAGAAAAAATAAAAACCGACTTCAAAAAATTCAATGCAACAAATAAAATACACTAAAAGGTATAAAATAATTATTATCTTATTTAGTTACAACTAAACGACGAAATATTAACACGAAATTACTTTTTGAATTCGGTACCAAACAAACTATACCTATAAGAGAGCATATCCTCCAAACGTACTAAGTAAGATCCGTCGAGTGTTCATAAAAGGTATATGTTTGGCACCGACTTCAAAAAGTAATTTCATGTTAATATTTCGTCGTTTATTTGTAACTAAATAAGATAATAATTATTTTATACCTTTTAGTGTATTTCATTTGTTGCATTTAATTTTTTGAAGTCGGTTTTTATTTTTTTGTAAATGTGTTGTAAATCTGTTAAAAACACAGGAAGTGTAAAGGCTACGAAGAAACTACAACAATATAACGAAATTGGAACTGGAATTGATCCAGAAAATTTGCGATACACTCTGGAATGTCTCAGGAGAGTGTCGACAAATTATTAAATTATTAATTATTATTAAGTTATTTATTTAATAATTAAATATTTGATCATTATTTTTTGAAATAATTTTTAAAAATAAAGATCTAATTGATTTAATATTTTTATTTTTATTTGATGTCATATTAAAAATTAGTTCTTATGTAAGTTGTTCAGTTTTTTCTGAAGATTAAGAACCTGCAAAGAAATATGTAAGTTTCCATTTAAAAAAGAGAACTTGACCTTGAAATGCCCTTGAAAGCTTGTTCTATGTCGACGTAGTTTCACCCTCGATATAAATAAACTTTTTTCTATATAATGCACTGTTTTTGAGTTATAACACTGTCTCAAGATAAAAAAACTCACCCGGTATATATTAACTAATTAATTAATTCTAATTAGGTTACCATGGCAACAATAATATAATTATTATTATTGAAATAGAAAATAAACAAACATGTTCTTCGATATAGCTAATAGGTTATGTACGTACTTTATAATTGATTTACTAGTATAATAAATTAATTATTAAAAGTTACATCAGTATTATTAGTATATTGATATACAAATAAATAAGTTATTAATATTTTATCAATATTATATAAACAAAAATTAATCCAAACTTATCTAAATTGTTATACAATAAGAGTAAAAAGTGAAAACTTTTTCAAGACTTGGTATGCTGTCTTCAATTTTAATGAACACTTTGACCTATAAAATTGAAACGTATTTATCAAGATGCAGTTTATTATCAGAAATTTGTGTGATTAAGTTCATTTGCTAAGGTACGTGTGATAGCTTACAAAATAATAATTCAATTAATTTTAATTTTCTAAAATTTAAAATCGGAAATTTTGAGATTAAATTGTGTAAAATCTAATCAGTTTTTTTTTAATATAAATATTCCGTTCGTGGACAAATCACTACTATTTCTACTTCTACTACCTTCCGTCCTTGAGTTATCGTGGATATCAGACAAATAAACACATACACTTATATAAAAATTCAATGGCTCGCTGTAGGCAGTATGCCTTCATTGCCGGGAAGGAAAGTATACTTCTGTTCGCTCCTGGTATCCGGATACAAATTTTAAAAATTTTAAGAAAATCAATAGTTAACGCTTTATTTCAAGGCTCCAATTGCCAGCTCAAATTATACAGATTAAAAAAATATATTCATTGATTTATTCAAAAACTCGAGTAGGAAAAATTGTTTAAAAAACCATATGAAAAAAAAACGATGATTCGTGAAATGAAACTCGATTCTACTGCTGCTTATTGATTTCTTTCATTTCACCTACTCTTAAGATCGATAAAATTTTTGTTCACAAAAAGTCGGTGAAAATTAAATTGGCGGGAATGAAAGTACACTCCTGTTCGCTCCTGGTATCCGGATACAAATTTTAAAATTTTTAAGAAAATCAATGGCCAACGATTGATTTCACGGCTCCAATTGGCTCGCTTTAATACTAGATTCATTGCCAGCTCAAATTATACAGATTAAAAAAATATATTCATTGATCTATTCGAAAACTCAAGTATGATAAATTGTTCAAAAAACCCATATGAAAAGAAACGATGATTCGTGAAATGAAATTCGATTCTACTGCTGCTTACTATTTCATTTCACCAAGGGTGATGACTGACCAGTCTTGAAAAAGATTCATTTTTTACTCCAATTTGTGCTAAAAATTTTAATAAAAAACAAACTGAATTTTTTTATCATATTTAATTTAAAATTAATGAGTAAGAATGTTTTTGACTGATCATCCACATATCTGATGAATATATATTGGTTTGTTTTTTCAGAATCAACTACGAATTCTTCAAAAAAAGCTTTTATGAACGCCCCTAATGCTTCCTGTCCAAGTGGAAGAGTTTTAGTAAATGGACGATGTCGAAAAGCATTTTAAAAATATTATTCCCCCCCCCTACTTCTTTTTTTTCTCTAACAATAAATACCTAGCTAAAATTTTATAAATACCTACTAATTTATGATATCTTATTACCTATACCTTAAAATAAATTCTTAAATTGTTTTATTGTATTATGTAAATACAAAATTCTTTATAAAAAATAATTGAAAAATGTATATTAAAAAAATCAAGACGTTTCGGGAAAATTTCTCCTTTTATCAATTAAAAAATTAGTAGTAAAAATTTAAATTTAAACACCTTTGTTTTATTTGGACCAAATTGTGTACCTACGGTTGATTCTCTCTAGGAACATTTGATACTATTGGGTAAAAATGTGGAGCTGGGGGGATTAAAAAATCAAAACCCTAAGATGGTTGTTCATTCGAATAAAATATTGCACACTTACTCTTTAAATACCGCATAACCATTGGAGAACTATACAAAACGCGGAGAAGGGGGGGCCGTAAAAATCAATAAGGGGGAAGTTATATGGTATAATGTCATGAGATAGCTATATCATATATTTTTTTTTAATAAAAAGAAAAATATAAATTAGATAAATCTGTAAGACAGGGTTAGCTTTTCTATCATCGATAGGGTTTCCTTTTTTTAGCAGACACCAGCCTGTTCTAAAAGCTATTAAATCTAGAATTTTATGATTAGGCATGTTTTATGATTCATAGAAAATTTACAATTCACTGCTGGCTTTTTTTACGAATAGATGTTTTAAATAATAATAGTAAGTACTTATTTCCATATATAGATGTTTTAAATAATAATAGTATGTACTTATTTCCATATATAGATTTTTTTCAATAATAATAGTAAGTACTTATTTCCATATATAGATGTTTTAAATAATAATAGTATGTACTTATTTCCATATATAGATTTTTTTCAATAATAATAGTAAGTACTTATTTCCATATATAGATCTTTTAAATAATAATAGTATGTACTTATTTCCATATATAGATTTTTTCTAATAATAATAGTAAGTACTTATTTCCATATATAGATGTTTTAAATAATAATAGTATGTACTTATTTCCATATATAGATTTTTTTCAATAATAATAGTAAGTACTTATTTTCATATATAGATGTTTTAAATAATAATAGTATGTACCTACTTATTTCAACATATAGATTTTTTCAATAATAATAGTAAGTACTTATTTCCATATAATATAGATTTTTTGAATAATAATATTAAGTACTTATTTCCATATATAGATTTTTAAATAACAATTGCAAGCATTTATTTCCATATATATATTTTTAATAATAATAGCAAGCACTTATTTCCATATATAGATTTTTAAATAATAATAGTAAGTACTTATTTTCATATATAGATTTTAAAATAATATTAAGTACTTATTTCCATATAAATTTTAAGACCGGGTTGATAATGACTATTTTTTCGATTTTCGATTTTTGATTTTGATTTTCTTTCAACAAACTAAAATACCTACTAATTATTTATTTTAAACACCTGTTAACGATAAAAATCAATTCAAAATAACTAAAAAAAAGAGAACTCATTACCAATAAGTGGTTTTAATAATGGTTGATAGCGAATAAATTTTTTTCGAAATTTTGAAAAATCGAAAAAAATAGTACTTAATTATTATCATAGGACCACAATCAACTCGGTCATAAAATTTGTATAATGAATAGAAGTTTAAAATAAAAAATTAACGATAAAATCGAAGAGTACATATGGTTTCAAAAACAAAATTAAAATTTTCAAACTCAAAAATCGTATTTAATAACACTTTAAATAATTTTTTGTACAAAAAGTAAAAAGCGAGGGGTGAACCACGACCTAATATTCTTCCATATACTTCCACTTGTACTTCCAAATATTTCCAAGTAATCCCAAATATTTCCAAGTAATCCCAAATATTTCTAAGTACTTCCAAATATTTTCAAGTACTTCGAGAGATTCCCAAGCATTTCCAAATATTTCCAAGTACTTCCAAAGAGGTGTACACGTACTTCCAATCGCGAATCACCCCTCGGTAAAAAGTATGTAAAAAAACAAAAATTTCAAAAAAAAAATTTTTGAATTGGACCATTTTTGAAGAAGTTATCAGTGAAAACCCGAAATTCGATAACTTTTAAACCTGTTATCAAAAAAATTTCAAAATTTACATTGAAGAGTTTTTTAAAAGGGTAGGTACTCAAAAATGTCAAAAAGTGAAGGAAATTAAAAATTCAAATTTTTCAAACCGTCCGATTTGGAATGCCACATTTAGATACTAAATAAAAGTAATGAAAAAAAACTACTTTTTCAATTAATAGTTTTAAACTGTGTATAATAAGGAATTACTTGGGATATAATAATTTTATATTCGTTTTTTTTTTAAATTCTAGTAATACAGATAATAATCATCTTTTCATAAAGAATACTTTACTTATATTAATAAATATGTGCGGTATATCTATCATCATGTATTTGTTTTTAGAAAGATAACGAGTAAAAAAAAACCCAGGTAAACAACCTAGATTAAATTACGAAAGAAAGTAATGAAAAGTGAGTAAGTAGTCTACTGCACAATGCAGCCAGAGGCACACCTGTTGATTGTCTTCTCGGTTCTAATTGCCCTGTTTTCAACGTCCATTGCCGGTTATTTTATTCCACTAAGGGATGTGATGACGCCGGAATCGTATTTGTGGTCGCCCACAACCTTTTACAATCGACCCTGTTGCGCCAACTTGGGTTATTATAATTATCCCCAAGAATGGGGTCAAGTGTACCCGATATATGTTTACAATCCGGAATACTTTTACGGTTGGAAACACATTTACCCCACGCAGAATTATTATATTAATTGTTACCCGTTTGGCCAAAATCCCACTGTGTTTTCATTTAACATTATATCTAATCAGAAATGCTGTTGTTGTTACGATGTTAACCAATCAATCCCTCCAACTTCTTCACCTGAAACGAATTATACTATAATATCAAAATCTGGTACATCGGTGAAGATAGACGATGGTGATTTAAAATCTTCCGAGTCCGGAGAAAAACAAACCCAATTACAAGCTGAAACCACAACAATTTCTACAACAACGTCGTTATCAGTAAGTGAAAGACCTGCAAATGAATCAGATTCAACAACTATTTTTATTCCTCCAACTTATTCAATTACTTCTTCACCGGAAATGAATTATACTATAATACCAAAATCTGACACATCGGTGAAGATAGACGATGTTGAATTAAAATCGGAAGAAAAACAAACAAGCCAAGTACAAGCTGAAACCACAACCATTTCTACAAAACCTGTGAATGTAACAGATTTAACAACTAGTGATGATACTAAGGCAACAACAGAAATTACTGAAGCGATTAACGAAAGAACTGAATCATATTCAAGTGATAGTTATGAAAGTACTGAATTTTCTACAAAGGCAGGGATTGAAGAAGACGAAAGTACTATTAAAGAAGAAGATGGTGAGTTTTCAACAATGCCCGAAATTTCCGACAAAGTAACAATTCCAACTGAAGAAGAAGTTAAAACTACTATTCCAAATACTTCACAAACTCCAATATCAAGTACAATAAGAAGAGGGGATATTAATGTCGATGAGTATGATTATGATACATCGGCAAATTATGAAGATAATTCTGAAAATTATATCCAAGAAAATAAAGAAACTGATGATGGTGATGATTTCCACTTCGATCTGGATACAACTTTACCTCCAAAAGATTCATTTCTAGAAGAAGAAGAAGAAGAAGAAGAAGACAGGGTAATGGAATTTAGAGGGAGTGGAAATGGATCTGGCGATGATGAGTAATTTTAAATTAAATAATTTTTAATATCAGTGTTTTTTTTATACTTATACAAAAAATAAATAAATTAATAAAAAAAAATTTTGTTTATTTTTTTATTTTTACTGTTTTTTTTTCATCATTTTTTCGAAATATCTCAAAAAAGGCTGAAACTATTTTGATTAAAAAAATTGAGCAAAACCATGGCGTTTTGGTCTATAAAAAAGCCTTAATAAGTGAACATCTAAAAAATTATATTTTTCGAGATATTAAATATTTTGTCAAAATGTCTGTTATAGTACGTTACCAAATTTTGTGTACGCTCTAGCTCAGAAACTAGTGGGAATATCAAAACGAAATTTCACATATAGTTTTGTTGCATTGAGATTAAGATCTGATTAAATTTTGGTTGAAATCGGTTGTAAAATTAAGGGGGGGGGGGGGAGTTTAAAAATTAAAATTATATGATTTTCAAAGTAAAAAAAAAAAGAAAAAATGAAATATACTAAAAAATGAACTTTAATAACGAAAAGATTAATACTTTTTTCTAGGGGGGGGGGGGTGTCAAAAAATGAAAATCTAGGCCCTTGGATCAAACTCAACCAAATTTTGTATATATAATACGTAATCAGTGGGCCGCCAGAACACTAAAAATTCAAAAACTAACCGTGCAAAAATAATTTTTAAGAAAAAAATAAAAACCGATTTCAAAAATTAAATGCAACAAATAAAATCCACTAAAAGGTATAAAATAATTATTATCTTATTTAGTTACAACTAAACGACGAAATATTAACATGAAATTACTTTTTAAAGTCGGTGCCAAACAAACTATACCTATAAGCGCGCGTACCCTCCAAACGTACTAAGTAAGATCCGTCGAGTGCGATTCATAAAAGGTATATGTTTGGCACCGACTTCAAAAAGTAATTTCATGTTAATATTTCGTCGTTTAGTTGTAACTAAATAAGATAATAATTATTTTATACCTTTTAGTGTATTTTATTTGTTGCATTTAATTTTTGAAGTCGGTTTTTATTTTTTTCTTAAAAATTATTTTTATTTTTCTCTTTTTAGTGATGTTTTTAATATAGTGATCATATCATCAGAACTTGACCAAATTAATATGACACCATCCCTAAGACACCCCCTTTCGGATAAAAAAAGAACCATCGAAATCGGTTCATAAACAAAGAGGTTAGGTCTAAACAAACCTAATAAAAAAGGTCTAATACCTATGAAAAAAATTCGAAAAAAAAATGGGACCAATCGGAAGCTAGACTGGACCCAATGCAAAAAAAATTTTCAAAATCGGTTGGGAATTGGCGGAGATATGAGGTAACATAGGCACAAAAAAAAAAAAAAAAAAAAAAATTCAGTCGAATAGAGAACCTCCTCCTTTTTTGAAGTCGGTTAAAAAACGTAATTCAAGATTTTTATAGAATGTAGTATATTTTGTACTTAATAAAAATAAATTAGTTAATAACATTAAAATATTTTTTTTCGACTTATAAGGGATAATTTATTTAATTACGTCATGTAATTGGAATACTTACTAAATATATTTAGCGTATAGGTATGGCAAATATTTTGATTTTATTCATTTATGGTATTTGTTTTTTCAATACTAAATTAATTATTATTTTAGGACATTATTTTCTTAGATAATTAAATAAATAATAGTATTTCAAAATTTTTGTATATTTTGTAATTAATTTGAATGAAAAATAAATATATAATAAATAAATAAATCATTGACGATTTGTTCTTGTATTTTTAGTCTTCTGGGAGCCCACTGATTACAGATACAAAATTTGGTTGAGTTTGGGTAAAAAAGGGTCTAGTTTTTAATTCACAAAGAGATACAAAGAGGTTGTCCTCTGCTTGATGCAAATAAACATACACACAACAACCTCTTTGTTTCTCTTTGTGAATCAACAACTCTGCTACTCTCGGCAAAACAAAAACTTTTCAATTAAATAGTTTTTAATTTTTTGATCCTACCCCCCCCCCCCCTAAATGATTATAAATGATTTTATTAAATATTAAATATAAGAAAGTTGCCAGACGTATGGTAAATTCATGTGGTTGGCCACGTCAATTTATTTATTTATTAGTTGACCAGAATAAATATTATTATATTAAACAAGCCTTCGGCACGCCCTCTACAGCTCGGCCCTGCGGGCAGGTGGCCCTGGCGGGCTGCGTCTCGGCATGTGATTATTAGGTCTCCAAAATTCATTTAAAAAAAAGCTCAATTCCCAAAAAAGGGGGAGGGGCCGGATTACAAAAAAATCTTGAAATTATTTTTTAGATATTTGCAAATAAATAATCCACAGTTTTCTAAAGAGTAAATGTACAAAAAAGCTAAAAATTTCAATATGTTGCCCCCCCCCCTTCGCCCCCATACAGTCAATTTTGATAGTTGATTTTTACAGGAATAGTTTCTTAAAGTAATAAGGAATAACTCTACAAAATTTGATCAAGATAGGAGAGTGTTTTAATTTTTGCCCCCACTCACATTTTGGATAGTTGGGACCCAAATTTCAAAAAATCCTGAAATTACTTTTTAGATATTTGTATTTAGAATTTTATTAAGTAAAAATTAAGTAGATAACTTATCGTTGTTAATTGAAAATGCATAATTAGTGTAAACACATTGCAAAGATATTTTGCCCCTTTTGACCCCTTTAGGGGTCGAATTTCAAAAAATCCTGAAAGTACTTTTTAGATATTTTTATTTAGTATTTTTATAAGTAAAAAGCAAGTAGATATTTTATTGTGCTTAAGAGATATCGCATATTCAGTGAAAACACACTTTGCCCCCTTTAACCCCCTTAGGGGTCGAATTTCAAAAAATCCTTTCTTAGTGATCCCCTATGTCATAGATGTAATATCCTCTCCAAATTTCATGTCTCTATGTCCAGTGGTTATGGCTGTTTCGATGATGAGTGAGTGAGTGAGTGAGTGAGTGTATCGGGCAAAGAATTTTATATATGTATATAGATAAGTAGGATCAAGGGTGGATCCAGGGGGGGCGGAGGGGGCGACCGCCCCCCCCATAGAGGCCCGTGCCTGGCAAAAAAAATCTGTAAAAAAAAAACATTTTTTTTTTATTTTTTTAAATTTTAAAATTTTAAATAAAGTTCTATATATATGTGTGTGTGGGGGGGGGGCTTCTCTGATCCCCTCCCCCTCTTGGACAATTCAATTGCGACACCCTTTCGAGATAAAAAGTATATCTTATATACATCGGGCATCTTATATACATTCTCCCCTCCCCCATAAAAAATTCCTGGATCCGCCCTTGAGTAGGATGGGTGCGAGGTAGATGAAATTCGTGTTCCACTGAAATGTGAAGTGTTTATTAATATATACAGATATTTACAATGAGTTTTATATTAGTTACCTGAAATGTGAAACTCGAAATTTCAGGTCCTTTATTTAGTTTTAACAATGATGTTTATTACAAGTGATTTTATATAATATCTGGTTATTAAATATTGTATATTAACAATTGTGTTTGAATTGAGCGTTTTAATTTGACTCTCTACTGCTTGATGTCTCAATCTATTATGTCGCTTCTTGTCCTTGTCTTCCCCTTCCACTCGTCTTCATGTATGGGTGTTTCGAGCTTACATATCTTATTATATTAAAGGAGCAATGTTTATATATATAAAATAAGTCTTGTGGTCGAGGGTGTAAGTTTTTAAAAAGAACTTTTAAGACTTATTACATTTATTTGTTTATTGAAGAAAGATTACATACACTTGTAGTCACAGTCAAACAAGGATTTAAGTAGTTATTGTCGGTGATTTATAATTAAATCCCGAATTTAAGCAAACGCGTACAATGAACGTTTGGGTTTAATTGAAATGAGTTTACAACTTATATTGAATTTATATGGAGTTGTATTGAATTTGTCAGAGATTTAAATAAAATCCTGAATTTAAGAAAAGGGCGTTAGGGCATAGCCACCGGCCGACTTTAATGGAGCAAATGTTCCACGAGCGAGTGAGCGGCCGACTTATATAGCAAAAGACCGCAGGCGTCAGCGTCATGACTGACGTCATGAAAAGTGCTTAGGTCCGCAGTAATCGCCACTATAACTCGTCCCTCCACAAGACGAAAGTTTAGGGGTTGATTTCCTCTAAACTTTCGTTAGCCTCTTTAACTTCACTGAGTGGTTCTTTGTAAATTTTATAAAATTTTATGATCTTGGTTTTGACAAATAAAATTATAATTCCAATAAATAATATTATTATCAATAGAATAGTTATTATATTATTCGTTTTGTGGGAGAACCATTCAGCGTTGTCGATTTGGTCTAACTTAACATCAGAAATTTCAATCTTTGTAATGTTGTGGAATGTGATCTCCTTATTTTGAATTTCAGTTAATTTGTTTAATTTTATATCAAAGGCAGGTAATACCTCTACTTGGTTTTTATATGTCATTATATTATCATTATCAATTTTACAATTTGAATTTTTTGTTTTATATAAACCAAAACTTAAGTATTTATTGATTCCATCACATTTAACGAGTGTTTGTTTCCCGTTGGTTACAAAGATTATTATTTGGTTCGAATTTGGTATGACAATATGGCTAGGGAAATGTTTTAATTTTAATAATTCACAATTTTCGTTAGTTTGTCTTAAAATAATATTTTTTATACAATTTGATTTTACGATATTCAATAATTTACAATAATTAATATTGTTATTTAAGATACAATCAGTTACTGGATATAATTCCTTTTCAATTATTATCACTGTCTGGAGTGGCTCGTTTAGCAAGAAGGTTTCATTTTTTTTGATTATTGGTAGTGGTATTAATTGGATGACATTGTTTTTTGTTTTTTGGTAGGTTGGTATTTCTAATATGATGTCGATGTAATTTTGGTGAGTTTTACAAATGGGGCGAATAAAAACTATAGCGTCCCAATAATTTTCTAATTTAATATTTGAATTGTTAATTTCCAAAATTTCTTTCAGGTCATTGAAAGTGATTATCGATTCGTGTAGGACATTTATTGTACAGAATGATAATGCAGTTTCAATGTTTTCAATGGTAATCAATATTGAATTCAAGGTGCCAATTAGTTGGGAGATTAAGTTAATCAGTCCCTGTTCACTGTTTCTTTTCAATTGCGAGTCTACTAATGACAACATATTTTTGAAATTTTCTTGGTTTAGATTAATTTTGTCCAATTGGTGGTTAAATTTTCTCTGTTTTTGTTTCTATCTGTGGTAGTTTTTTCCTTATTCTCCTCTAATTTTGCTTTAACTATTTCATACAACTTTTTGGTTTTTTCTATGTGGTTTTGAACGTAATTTGAAGTTATTTTTTCTTCTAAGTTTTGTTCTAAATAATTTTCGGTATTAATATGACCGTTTACAATTTCGAGGGGTGTTAATTTTGTTATTGAATGGGTGGTGTTGTTATAGGCCATTAATGCGTAAGACATTTTTTCTGAGATGGTGTTATTTTTAAATTGGGGCTCGGAATTTAGAATATTTAAATGTTCACCTATAGTGGAGTGGAATCTCTCAATGTTTCCATTAGATTGGGGGTGCTGACTACAGATGAAGTGAATTTTGATTTTATAAGTTTCAAGGAGTTCCTGGATAGTATTATTTTTAAATTCGTTCCCATTGTCGGATATAATAATTTGGGGTATGCAATGGTTACTGAAAAATTTGATTAATTTCTTTGTGACATCGAAACGAGTTAAGGATTTTAATTTATAAGCTTGAGCAAATTTTGAAAATGAATCTATGATTGTGAGAAATTTTTGGTTTCCGATAGTGAAGCTATCAATGTGGATAATCTCAAAGGGTTTGGATGCGGTGGGCGTTATGTTTAGTTTAACATTAAGGGGGTGTCTATCATATTTATTTATTTTACAAATTTCGCATGCATTTATGAATTCGCTGATCATATCTTTCATCTTTGGCCAATAATATTTGAGTTTTAGTTTATCGAATGTTTCGTTAATACCGCGGTGGTTGGTTTTTCCTAGGTGATAATTTTGAATTTCTTCCAGTTGTTGCTCATTTGTTTGCAAATCTTTCAACAACGTGATGCATTCATATAATTTTAGGTTTGTTTTATCGAAATGTTTTTGGATAATGGATATGAATTTTTCTTGGATTGGGGATTCAAAATATATGTGGTATTTAATATTAGGGACTAGGTATTCCTTAATAATTTGGCAAATTTCCTTTTCAATGTTATTTTTTATTAGTTTAATATGAAATCGTTGTTTTTTGTTTCCAAATAATTTTTCGATTTTTATTAGTTGAGTAGAAAATGGTACTACCTTTATTATTAGTTGGTTTTTAAATTTGTTTAGGGGCTGGTCAAGTCGGGGAATTTCTAGGATTTCGGTGGTTGCGTCTGAGTCTGAGGAGTAGTTGCTTTCTGATTCTGATAGATTTCCGGGTTCGGGTTCAGGTTCGGGTGTTGCGGGAACATTTACTGGATTCACAGGATTTGGTTCGGGTTGAGTTCGGAAGTTTTCCGGGTTAGTTGCCCAGTCGTTAAATTGATTCATATACTCTTCCAAATTGGGTTCAGGGTCGGTTACTAGTGGGTTAAAATTTATTCTGGAAAGTGGGTCAGCTACGCGGTTTAGTTTTCCTTTTTGGTGTTCAATATCGAAATCGTATTCGCTGAGTTTTATTTGCCAGCGAATGAATTTGGCATTAGGGTTTTTCATTGATTTTAACCAAACGAGGGGCTTATGGTCCGTGATTATTTTGAATTTTCTGCCGAATAGGTAGGGCCTAAAATATTGAGTTGCCCAAACTATCGCTAGAAGTTCGCGTTCGACCGTAGAATAATTCTGTTCATGGGAATTTAGCGTGCGAGAGGCGTACGCTACCGGTAAGTCTGAATTTTGATCATTTTTCTGTGATAGGACCGCGCCTAGGGCGAAATTGCTCGAATCGGTGGTGAGTGTAAAAGGTTTGTTAAAATCGGGATAGATCAGGATGGGTTCATTAGTTAAGAGAGTTTTGCATTTTTCAAAAGCGTTAATGAATTCGGGGTCTTTTGGGTTAATTTTGTTTTCTTTTTTCAGAGTTCGAGTGAGGGGTTTCGTTATTCGGGCGAAATCGCTAACGAATCTCCGGTAATACCCGAGTAAACCTAGAAAAGATTTGACCTGTTTCTCGGTGGTAGGTAGCGGGTAATTTTGTATAGCGGAAATTTTATCAGGGTTTGGTTTAATTCCCTCAGGTGTGACTATATGGCCTAGGAACGGGACTTCCTTCTGCAGGAAATCACATTTTTCGATTTTAATTTTGAGATTGGCTTTACGAAGCCGGTCGAAAACTGTTTTTAAATGGGTGATGTGTTCCTGGAGGCTTGGGGAGAAGACAATAATGTCGTCTACATAGACTAGACAAAATTTATTAAGGATACCCTGGAGGACATTGTCCATGGCTCGCTGAAAGGTGGCTGGTGCGTTTTTAAGACCAAAAGGCATTCGCAAAAACTCGAAGTGCCCTTGTTCCGTGTTGAAAGCCGTCTTTTCAACATCCTCGCTTGCCATCTCGATTTGGTGGAAGCCGCTAGATAAATCTATTGTACTTAAGTAACGACTTCTGCCTAATTTATCAAGGAGGTCGGTGATATTGGGTATTGGGTATTTGTCGCTTATTGTCTTCTTGTTTAATTGGCGGTAGTCAATGACGGTACGATATGTTCGTTTGCCGTCTTTGCTAAGTTTTTTGGGCACTACCCATACAGGGGATGACCATGGGGAGAAGGAAGGTTGAATAATTTTTTGTTCGAGCATATCCGAAATTTGTTTAGAAACTACTTCTCTATAAATTTGCGGATAGCGGTAGCTTTTTGAGTAAACTGGTTCATCATCGGTGGTGCGGATCCGATGTTTAATTTGGTTTGTAAATGTTAAAGGTGTGTTTTCGCGATAAATTATGTCTCTATAATCTGTTATCAATTTTTTAATTTTGTATTTTTCTTCACTATTCAAATTTTTTAACGTTTCTTCAGGAATGGCGGCGTTTGACGCTTCAATCGCTGCCAGGTATTTGTCTTTAGATTGAGTATTTAAAAATTTTAATTCGAAAGAGTTCCTAGAAGTTATTAAGCGGTTGTTTTTTATATCAATTTTTGCGCGTAATTTTTTCAAATTATCTAGCCCGAGGAGATAATCGAAATTATCGTGGAAATCGAATATATGGAAATTTAGAGGTGTGTTTGTTCGAAAAATTTCAAAGAATGGGCTATTTACGCAATATTTTCCTTGGCTAGTGCCATGTCGAGTTCGAATGAGAATAGATTTTTTTTTAATAGAGTCCGCGTGAAAATAGCTAGCAATTTCTGGTTGAACGAAAGAGTTTGTGCTACCAGTGTCGATAAAAATTTTTTGGTTTGTTGTTGGATGGAGGATGTATGGTAGGGAAGGAGAATCGAGAGAATCTATCTGCTCTAGTTCTCGTCGGTCGTAGGTGGGTCGGCTGTTGGTAGATTTTCCGAGGCTATTTCCTCTAAAAAATTACCGGGATTGTGTTCGGGTGTATAATCTGATGTGTAGTCAGGTGTATATTCATGTGTGTATTCATCGAAGTTTACCTCATTTGGGTCGGCTTGTGCCTCGTGGTGGTTCAAATTAGGTCGATTGAATTTTGAGGGGAAATGGCTGGGGCTTTGGCTGCTAAATTTATTGGTTGGAGGAGAGGGTCTTGGTGAGAATAATTTCTTTGGGAAGTGATTTTGTTGTGTGTGGGGTGTGTTAGATAGGTTTTGTTGGTTATGCGGAGTCCGGAAGGGTGGGTTGTTTGGTGTAGCAGGACCTCTGCTAAAAGGTGTTGAGGTTCTAACTGGATTGAATGGTGTGTTTGGTTTTTGGTAATATTGTTTATTAGTAGGTGTGTTATAAGGTCCAAATTTTTGTGTTGTTAGCCTGGCTTCATATTGGAAGTCGTTAGTGAGCATATTTAGGGCATCTCCTAAGCTTTGGGGGTTTTTAGTCCTCATAGATTGGCCTACTGGGTCTCTAAGTCCTCTTAATAATACTCGCAAGGCTAAATTTGTGGTAAAGGTTTGCAATGATCTTTTCTCATTTTCGTCGAAATTTAATTCTATTTTTGAAATAATTTGCTGTAATTTTGTAGACACTTGGTCATGGAATTCGAAAGGTGTTTGGGTTTGATTTTGTCTGGTGGATGTTAACTCTAGAGTGAGTGTATAAATGTCCTTTTTGTCCGAATAAGTCTCGATTAAAAAGGTTTTTAAATCTTCCCAGTTTCGCGAATTATAGCTATTGATTTTGTTGGCAGCTTCCCCTTTTATTTTTGAAATTATGGAGTGAATGATTACTTCGTTTTGAAAATCGTCTGTATCTGAGTAATTAAAAAATTTTGAAATAATTTTATCAGAAATCTCGATAAATCTGGGCAGAGTCTGTTGATCGCCTGTAAAATCAGGGATCATATCTAGGTATTCCCTTTTAAAGGGTTGTTGTGGAGGTTGCATTTGGAGGGGTGGTGCTTGAGGGGGTGAAGGTTGAGGGGGTGAAGTTTGAGGGGGTAGGTTTTGAGTGGGGAGAGTTTGATAAGCTTGGGTGTTGGTTGTTGATGTTGTCGGTAGATTCAGTGAAGAAGGTCTGATAAGGGGTTGGTTAGGCATTTTTGATTTGTTTCTTTTAAATGAAAAAAATTTTGGAATTAGGGCTAGAAGTCCTTCCTATCTAAACGAACAACGAACAGTGATTGGAATAAGTTATTATAATACTAGCAATGTATTTTATTATAATAATTTAATATTAATTTTATTTACTTATTCAATATTAATTTTATTTACTTAAATTTACTTTAAGAAAAATATTTATTAATGTAAGTTTTGAAGATTTGATTTGATTTTTTTTTTGATGATTAATTATTAATTATTAATTATTTATTTTGTTGAAAAGGCTGTCGGTGTTTCAGTGATGAAACCCGATTATTTTTATTTAAAAATAAAGTTGAAGTTATTTATTTAGTTTTTTTTTCAGTATTTCGAAGTGAAATCTGAGTTTTTATATAAATTGTATTTATTTATATTTTTATTTTTTTTTTTTATTTTCAAGGATATTCCTTGTATTTGTTTGAAAAGTTTAAAGTTATTCTATTTATTTAATTGTGACTCACATTGGCTGGCTGCTTAATCCAATTTGCACTTGACACTTTGCACAACACTGATAACAGCTGGGTGTTATTGTCCTGGAAGACAGGCAAGCTTGTTGTTGTTCCCTGGGAGGTGACGTAACTCGTCGCTAGGGATGATGTCAACTCGAAGCGATGTGTGCGTGGGCGTATGCTGGTTTCTTTCTTCGTAGGTGGGGTACAAAGATTTGAAAATCTCCGAAATTTGGGTTTTTTGGTGGCCCAATTTCGTCACCCTATCCTACCGCGACTGCGCCAAATAAGTCTTGTGGTCGAGGGTGTAAGTTTTTAAAAAGAACTTTTAAGACTTATTACATTTATTTGTTTATTGAAGAAAGATTACATACACTTGTAGTCACAGTCAAACAAGGATTTAAGTAGTTATTGTCGGTGATTTATAATTAAATCCCGAATTTAAGCAAACGCGTACAATGAACGTTTGGGTTTAATTGAAATGAGTTTACAACTTATATTGAATTTATATGGAGTTGTATTGAATTTGTCAGAGATTTAAATAAAATCCTGAATTTAAGAAAAGGGCGTTAGGGCATAGCCACCGGCCGACTTTAATGGAGCAAATGTTCCACGAGCGAGTGAGCGGCCGACTTATATAGCAAAAGACCGCAGGCGTCAGCGTCATGACTGACGTCATGAAAAGTGCTTAGGTCCGCAGTAATCGCCACTATAACTTATATATATCCGGTCGGGTTCTCGAAAACGGCTCTAACGATTTGGATGAAATTCACGGGTTAGGAGGGTTTTGTGTTGGACATTCGATCTTTCACGGTCTCATCTTCGGCTAAGTTGTTTTTGATGTGTTTTTTGTTAATTGAAATAATTATCCACAGGTGGTTGTCTCGATAAAAATGTCTAATTACATTTTTATTCAATTTCATTTTAATAAATAATTGGTTTTTAATTTTATATCCCACAATAAGATCATTAGAATTATTATTATATATTAAAAGTTGGGCAATTTAATTGATTAGAAATCGAGTTTTAATTCCCACAAATATTAATTTGACTATTTAATTGATGAACTCAAAAATTGTTATTTAATTAAAAAAAATAATTAATTAATTAATTAATCGGTGGGAGGTACGGGGATTCGGGGGCGGGTGGTTTATGTGGTTTATGTGGGAGTTACGGTGTGAGGGTGCAGGAGGTGGGGTGAAGTGGTGGGGGTCTGGGGTTCAAGGGGGGTTTCGGGGATTAATATATAGCTATTAACTGAAGCAAAAAGTTACCGAGCATCACTCGGTGGCCCAGGTAGTATATATATATATGCGGCCGGGTTTTCGAAAACGGCTCCAACAATTTGGATGGAATTCACTGGTTAGGAAGGTTTTGTGTTGGACATTCGATCTGTCACGGTCTCATCTTCGGTTAAGTTGTTTTTGATGGGTTTTTTGCTAATTGAAACAATTATTCACAGGTGGTTGTCTTGATAAAAATGTGTATTTACATTTTTATTTAATTTCCTTTTAATAAATAATTGTTTTTTAATTTTATATCCCACAATAAGATTATTATAATTATTATTATATATTAAAAGTTGGGCAATTTAATTGATTAAAAATGGAGTTTTAAATCTCACAAATATTAATTTAATTGATGAACTCAAAAATTGTTTTTTTTTTTTTTCCTACCCCTTGGCCTCGGGAACTTGATGCCCATTTAGCCAGTCGTCACAGATTCACGTCGAATAGGTGTATAAACAAATAAAATAAAACTAAATAAAACAAAATAAACTAACAAAACAAATAACTAAAGTCGTTGGATTATAGTTGGAAACCAATGGAAACTAAATGTTTAATAAAGGAGTCTGCAGTTGGCCCTCCTTGGTCTAGAGATGCCAATAGGATCTCTGCACATGTGGGTAAATCATTTCTTCCTTTCATATTCAGGTATAAAGGATCAATTTTTTGACTGTGTGTCACACAGCCCAGAAGTACGTGGTTAATATCGCCAATAGAGATGGAATCACAAGAGCAGTATGGATTATTTCTCTGGCCGATTTTGTGTAGGTATGCAGGTGTTATTGCATGTCCTAGTCTGAGTCGTATAATGTCAACTTTCAGTTTTCGATGAAGATCGAAGTTTTCAAACCACGGACGAACCGGGATTCTCGGACATACATTAAAGAAATGACGACCTTTTTAACCGACTTCAAAAAAGGAGGAGGTTCTCTATTCGATTGAATTTTTTTTTTTTTTTTTTTTTTTTTGTGCCTATGTTACCTCATATCTCCGCCAATTGTCAACCGATTTTGAAAATTTTTTTTGCATTGGGTCCAGTCTAGCTTCCGATTGGTCCCATTTTTTTTTCGATTTTTTTTCATAGGTATTAGACCTTTTTTATTAGGTTTGTTTAGACCTAACCTCTTTGTTTATGAACCGATTTCGATGGTTCTTTTTTTATCCGAAAGGGGGTGTCTTAGGGATGGTGTCATATTAATTTGGTCAAGTTCTGACGATATAATCACTATTAATAACATCACTAAAAAGAGAAAAATAAAATTTTTTAAGAAAAAAATAAAAACCGACTTCAAAAAATTAAATGCAACAAATAAAATACACTAAAAGGTATAAAATAATTATTATCTTATTTAGTTACAACTAAACGACGAAATATTAACACGAAATTACTTTTTGAAGTCGGTGCCAAACATATACCTTTTATGAATCGCACTCGACGGATCTTACTTAGTACGTTTGGCGGGTACGCTCGCTTATAGGTATAGTTTGTTTGGCACCGACTTTAAAAAGTAATTTCGTGTTAATATTTCGTCATTTAGTTGTAACTAAATAAGATAATAATTATTTTATACCTTTTAGTGTATTTTATTTTTTGCATTTAATTTTTGAAGTCGGGTTTTATTTTTTTCTTAAAATTTTTTATACCATACTTGATGACGACCACATATTCTGCCAACACCAGTAAATTCTCTTCTTGATTATTGATCGGATATCATTGGGCGTTAGATCAATTGAGTGTGGAATACCATCGGTTAGACAGGCCGGCCTATCAACCTCCTCATTTCCCGTAATGCCAGTGTGACTAGGTATCCATAGAATTTCCCATCAACCCTGAGTTTATTTAATTCCTCTATAATATCTAAAATAATATAGGAAGGGTTTTTGTTTTTGGGGAAACCATTAATTGCCTTTAAAATCCCCAACGAGTCAGTACAGACCAGAAATTTGTTATAATCATGAACATTGTTATTTAATTAAAAAAAAAGTAATTATACCGTATTTATTTCTATACCTATATACACATAGTCTGTGGGCCACTGAAGGCTAGAAATGCAAAAACTGGGTGCGTGGGTGTGGGCGGGGGTAGATGTGGGGGTGCAGAGGTGGGGGCGAGGGGGGGGGTTAATATATAGCTATTAACTGAAGCAAAAATTTACCGAGCATCGCTCGGTGGCCAGGTACTTTTCTTTAAATGACATAAAAAAAAATATTTACTTGAAAGTTTTTGTGCCGAGGGTAGCAGAATTTTTATATATTGAAGGAGACAATAAAAGAGTGTGTCTTCTGCTGGATTTTATTTATAACGAGAGTATAGTTTCGAGAGATTTGCCCTCTTCATCAGTCTATTACAATTGATTCACAGGAATTAATTGATGATGAATATCATACATTACATATTCCCAATAAATTTGACCATATATTATGAACCTCTGGTCATACCATAAATCATTTGTTTTAGAGATATCACAGTTTTTTTTCTTTAATTTCCGGACCAATAACTGCTAATTGTAAAAAAATAAACTGCAACGGATCGTTGCTAAACTTTATCCAAATTCATTTGAAATATTTATATGTTTTGCTGGCTTGGTGTGTACTGTAATCAGATATCACTTGCAATTTGCAGTTCATGTTGACTTTAATTCAAAAATAATGATCGATTCTCATTTAATAGTCGAGGAATAACCATTCTACATTGAATTTTTGACGTTTCGGTTTTTATTAGTAACCATTGCTGAAGACATGGAGGAATCGAC
This sequence comes from Forficula auricularia, assembly GCA_024734495.1. NCBI lineage: Eukaryota > Metazoa > Arthropoda > Insecta > Dermaptera > Forficulidae > Forficula > Forficula auricularia. Next base: position 7,828,114 of record JALMQS010000069.1, on the reverse strand, counting down.
TTAAAATCAAAAATAACGATCGATTTTTATCTAATACTAGAGGAATAACCTTATTGTATTCCATTTTTGATGTTTTGACTATTAATGGCAATCTCTACTGAAAACGTGGAAGAATCGACTTAAAATCAAAAAGACTAAATTCTTTTATGGCAAACAACTCAAACTTGAGTTGGCACTTTTTGGCCTCTCGACGAGATTCCAGCTAACTTTTAGCAAAACCGCCACGTGCCAAAATTCAATCTCATTGAATACTTCAATTTGTGACCTTAATTGAGTCCATGGGTTCCGTAGTCTTTACCTGAGGACCCGTTGAAGTCGCGCTTGCCGCGCGACCGATTGCAATACTTTCTCCCATGCTTCGCATTGGATAAAGTAATGATTGAAAACTGAGACCCCTATGGACCGGGGGTAGAATAGGTCCATAGTATCCCCTGCTTGTCGTAAAAGGCGACTAAAAGGGGTTGGATGTGAGACTAACAAGCTCACTCCGTAAAAAAACCTCCCAACAGGGAGAAGAATATTAGAAGACACCTTGAAGTATATAAAAACAAAAATAATTATAAGAAACTTGGATCATATGTTTACTTGGCTGCTTCGCAGCCAAGTAAACATATTCTCTGTGAACTCTGAACTCCGATCTGATTGGAGCAAAACCGCCTGGTTTCCATTGGGAGTTGAGGCCTCTCCCTAAGTAAGTTCTTTCACTTCTTAATAATACAAATTTGGAACTCATATATATATTTCATTCATGCATTGGATGCAAACCGCACCTCTTAAGCAATTTTTTATAAGTTCGTAAAAATTTATTCAAGAATTACATGAAAATCCCAATCAGAATTCTACTCAATAGAATTTTTTGCAGATATTAAGTAAAATAGAATCGGAATTGATTCTAAAATAACAGAGAAAAAATTTTTTGATTAATTTCGCTTGGCAATCATCAACTAATAAACAAATCACTTAACCAATAAAATGTCAATTTGATTGTTTAAATCGCAACAATGGACATATTTAAATTCAAATTTATTATATTTGAACTGAATTTTGAATAAAAAATTCCAATTTAATTACATATTTCTATTTGCTTGGTGTCATTCTTAAACCCATTTTTTTAATGATTTTAATCAAGGGATGATTGTCAGAGGGCGTAGAGGCCTCGCTGCATAATTAATTGTTTGCGTGGGCGATGGCGACGTCTCAGGTTCAAGACCCGTCGATGTTTTTATTATTTTAATTCTAGAAAATGTGAATTATTTTTTTAACTCCACTGTGTGATATATATTTATTTTGAAAACATTAAAATTTGTTTTTTTATTACTTTGACCTTATTTTTTTACTTTATCCAATGCGAAGCATGGGAGAAAGTATTGCAATCGGTCGCGCGGCAAGCGTGACTTCAACGGGTCCTCAGGTAAAGACTACGGAACCCATGGATTCAATTAAGGTCACAAACTGAAGTATTCAATGAGATTGAATTTTAGCACGTGGTGGTTTTGCCAAAAGTTTCCTGGAATCTAGTCGAGAGGTCAAAAAGTGCCATTTTTTTTGGAAGTGCGTGCGGATGGATGGATGGATGTATGGATGGATGGATGTTATCGTTTTTTTCGTCCACGATTTTTCCACACCTTTGCACCGATTGAAATGAAATTGAAAACCTACCATTAGTTTAACAAAATGAAGCGCTGATTAGTTTTTGGTACATATCGGCCCACAAACATTAGTATTATACAACATTATTTATTTCAGTACTTTTTTAGTTTTTTCTAAATATCTTGAAAATGACTTAACCAATTTCGATGAAATTTAATATCCTAATTAAGTACCTTGGGGCTGACATAAAAGATCAAATAAAGTTTTTAATAAAATTATATTTTAAAGTACTTTACTCTAAAATAAGATTTTTGAATTCTTTAAAATTTATTCATTTGATCTGTTTATGGTAATATAGGACTCATTTAACCTAACTAAGTAAGAGTGGATAGGCTTCTCTCTGTGAAATGCTAAAAATTTGGGAGGAAAGTTTATAAGTAACCATAGCAACTGCGTTCTTTTCTTATCCGTTACCTTTGCTGAGGACATGGAGGAATCGGCTTAAAATCAAAAATAACGATCGATTTTTATCTAATACTAGAGGAATAACCCTAATGCATTCCATTTTTGATGTTTTGACTATTAATGGCAACCTCTACTGAAAACGTGAAAGAATCGACTTAAAATCAAAAAGACTAAAATATTTTTTTGCAAACAACTCAAGTTTAGCAACGATCCGTTGCAGTTTATTTAATCTAAAAAATAAATTACTAAGGCCTTAGCCATGGCAGGGATTCGAAAATCCATCCTAAAATTTAATTAATGTTTAATTAATGTTTAAAATAAAAAAGAATTAGGCCACTTATAGATTAATCAAAAAAGTTAACCAATCTTAATCCGTTCAGAGATCAATCTCTAATTGGTTACCGCTCTCTAGAAAGTTTTAAAATATATATATATATATTTTTAATAAATAATTAATTAATCTTTAATCATCAATTAATAAATAAATATAATTTTTGAAAATGTCAATGAATATTATTTATTTCTATATGCATAACGTCCTATTTATTCTCATTTTAATGGTAGCCAAAAGTTTATTTATTTATTTATTTCCAATTGTCTATAAGTTTAGTGTAGGTGTTTGAATTAAAAAATAATTTTTAAGAAAAAAATAAAACTGACTTCAAAAAATTAAATGCAACAAATAAAATACACTAAAAGGTATAAAATAATTATTATCTTATTTAGTTACAACTAAACGACGAAATATTAACACGAAATTACTTTTTGAAGTCGATGCCAAACAAACTATACCTATAAGCGAGCATACCCTCCAAACGTACTAAGTAAGTTCCGTCGAGTGTGATTCATAAAAGGTATATGTTTTGCACCGACTTCAAAAAGTAATTTCATGTTAATATTTCGTCGTTTAGTTGTAACTAAATAAGATAATAATTATTTTATACCTTTTAGTGTATTTCATTTGTTGCATTTAATTTTTTGAAGTCGGTTTTTATTTTTTCTTAAAATTTTTTATTTTCTCTTTTTAGTGATGTTATTAATAGTGACTTAATATCATCAGAACTTGACCAAATTAATATGACACCATCCCTAAGACACCCCCTTTCGGATAAAAAAGAACCATCGAAATCGGTTCATAAACAAAGAGGTTAGGTCTAAACAAACCTAATAAAAAAGGTCTAATACCTATGAAAAAAATACGAAAAAAAATGGGACCAATCGGAAGCTAGACTGGAACAAATGCAAAAAAAAATTTCAAAATCGGTTGAGAATTGGCGGAGATATGAGGTAAAATAGGCACAAAAAAAAAAAAAAAAAAATCAGTCGAATAGAGAACCTCCTCCTTTTTTAAAGTCGGTTAAAAATGAAATTTGCCATGTTTTTGGGGAAAATTAAAATCTCAACCAAAACATTCTGTTCGAAAAAGTAGTGAAATCTAAGAGGGTGTAGGCAAGTTAAATTCATTAAATTAATCTTTAAGAAATTCAAAGATGTTTTTATAAAGCGAAATTTTAGAGAATACTTAGCCAGACTACCGTTTTATAAGAACCTTTGAGGTCCAGCTGATTCTCCATCCTGAACCAAGAGAGCGAAAAAGATATGGTCCATCTAGGTGTTACCCGGTATCAATCCGCGTATAGCCCGCATGATACCCCACCACGGACCACCCAGAGGGACATGGCATCTCAAGTTCCTATATATTACTCCCTCGATCCAGACGCTTTTTACAAGTCTATTCTTACATAGAGAGATGATACAAATTAATTTAGAATTCCGCGGAGTAAATTTGGCTATACGCGGATTGATACCGGGTAACACCTAGATGGACCATATCTTTTTTCGCTCTCTTGGTTCAGGATGGAGAATCAGCTGGACCTCAAAGGTTCTTATAAAACGGTAGTCTGGCTAAGTATTCTCTAAAATTTCGCTTTATAAAAACATCTTTGAATTTCTTAAAGATTAATTTAATTAATTTGATAATTTCTATATTTGTATAAATATACTAGAAAAACAAATTTACTTATAATTTGTTAAAAATTCCGTTGAGTGGATTTGCTCGCGAATTTACTCCGCGGAATTTAAATCAAGTTAAATTCGCCAAGAATAATTAAATTGAGAGATCTACTATTTTCTCAACTTAATTATTCTTCGCGAATTTAACTTGGCTGCACCCTCTTAGATTTCACTACTTTTTCGAACTTGGCCTGTTTTTACTTTACCATACAGGGTATATGGTCAAGTATTGTAATCGTGCATGAAAAAAGTGTTTTTTTTCCTTCTTTTTTTCAAAATATCTCAAAAACGGCTGTAACTATTTTGATTAAAAAAAATGAGCAAAAGCATGGCATTTCGCTCTACAAAAAAGCTTCAATAATTGAACATCGAAAAATTTATATTTTTTGAGTTAATAATTGTTTTGTCAAAATGTCTGTTAGTCTGTGCGTTACCAAATTTTGTGGACGAGCTAGCTCAAAAAATTAGTATTAATATCGAAACCAAATTTCACACGTAGTTTTGGTGCATTGAGATTAAGAGCTGATTAGATTTTGGTGCAAATCGACATAAAATTAAGGGGGGGGGGGGTTAAAAATTAAAAATCTAGGCCATTTATGTAAACTCAACCAAATTTTGTATACATAATCAGTGGGACCCCAGAAGTCAAAAAATTTAAAGACTAACCGCCCAAAATGATGGAGGGAAGGGGGATCAAAAGATGAAAATCTAGTCCCATTTATCAAATTCAATGAAATTTTGTATACATAATCAGTGGGCACATAGTAATCTAAAAATGCAAAAACTAACCGCCCAAAATCGGAGAGGGGGGGGGGATCAAAAAATGAAAATATAGGTTCTTGTACAAAACTCAACCAAATTTTGTCTACATAATCATTGGAGCCTCAGGTTGTATGGTAAAGTCAAGTGGATGGCCACATCAGAACACGTCAGCTTATTTCACAGAATGTTTTGATTGAGATTAATCTTCTTTTTGTAAGCTATGAGGAAGCCCGTTAGTCCAAAGGGTTAGAATATTTATTTTTGACCCCTCCCCCCATTTTTAACCGACTTCAAAAAAGGAGGAGGTTCTCTATTCGAGTGATTTTTTTTTTTTTTTGTGCCTATGTTACCTCATATCTCCGCCAATTCTCAACCGATTTTGAAATTTTTTTTTGCATGGGTCCAGTCTAGCTTCCGATTGGTCCCATTTTTTTTTTCGATTTTTTTTCATAGGTATTAGACCTTTTTTATTAGGTTTGTTTAGACCTAACCTCTTTGTTTATGAACCGATTTCGATGGTTCTTTTTTTATCCGAAAGGGGGTGTCTTAGGGATGGTGTCATATTAATTTGGTCAAGTTCTGATGATATTAAGTCACTATTAATAACATCACTAAAAAGAGAAAAATAAAAATTTACTTTTTGAAGTCGGTGCCAAACATATACCTTTTATGAATCGCACTCGACGGATCTTACTTAGTACGTTTGGAGGATATGCTCGCTTATAGGTATAGTTTGTTTGGTACCGACTTCAAAAAGTAATTTCGTGTTAATATTTCGCCGTTTAGTTGTAACTAAATAAGATAATAATTATTTTATACCTTTTAGTGTATTTTATTTGTTGCATTTAATTTTTTGAAGTCGGTTTTTATTTTTTTCTTAAAAATTATTTTTCATTGAATTTGAGCGTATGAGTATAATCTTATTTGGGAGACCTTCCTCGCCATAATTGCCATTCTAATCTTGACCCCTTGAATGAAGATCATGGATGATGATAATACTGAATAAGTAAGTTGGCTGTCCAATGTTCAGTTTTGTAAAAACATCTTCTTTGGAATCATCATAATGCGTCTTTTTAAGCTCCTTCTCTTTTGCCTATATTTTATTCTATTATCTCTGCCTGGGTAAGTATTATTATTTCAATTAATTTAAAAAAATCATTCTCAGTTTGTTTTTGCCAGTAAAATTTGAAAAATCTATTAATTTTGAAATACCTAGTCAATATTTTCTATTTAAGGAGATTTATTGAGGCATTCCATGCCAAATCGGACGGTTTGAAAAATTTTAATTTTTTCATTTCCTTCATTAACCGACTTCAAAAAAGGAGGAGGTTCTCTATTCGACTGAATTTTTTTTTTTTTGTGCCTATGTTACCTCATATCTCCGTCAATTGTGAACCGATTTTGAAAAAATTTTTTGCATTGGGTTCATCCTACCTTCCGATTGGTCCCCTTTTTTTTCATAGGTATTAGACCTTTTTTGTTAGGTTTGTTTAGGCCTAACTTCTTTGTTTATGAGCCGATTTCGATGATTCTTTTTTTATTGGAAAGGGGGTATCTTAGGGATGGTGTCATATTAATTTGGTCAAGTTCTGATGATATCATCACTATTAATAATATAGGGTCTTGTTCCAAACTCAACCAAATTTTGTATACATAATCAGAAAAATACAAAAACTAACCCCCCCCCCACCCCCTTACATGATTATAAATAATTTTAATAAATATTAAATATAAGTGAGAGGCCATGTTGTATGGTAAAGTCAAGTGGATGGCCACATCAGAACAAGTCAGCTTATTTTTAACCGACTTCATAAAAGGAGGAGGTTCTCTATTCGAATGAATTTTTTTTTGTGCCTATGTTACCTCATATCTCCGCCAATTGTCAACCGATTTTGAAAAAAAAATTTGCATTGGGTTCAGTCTACTTTCCGATTGGTTCCATTTTTTTCATAGGTATTAGACCTTTTTTATTAGGTTTGTTTCGACCTAACCTCTTTGTTTATAAACCGATTTCGATGGTTCTATTTTTATCCGGGGTGTCTTAGGGATGGTGTCAAATTAATTTGGTCAAGTTCTGATGATCACTATTAATAACATCACTAAAAATATAAAAATAAAAATAATTTTTAAGAAAAAAAACCGACTTCAAAAAATTAAATGCAACAAATAAAATTCACTAAAAGGTATAAAATAATTATTATCTTATTTAGTTACAACTAAACGACGAAATATTAACATGAAATTACTTTTTGAAGTCGGTGCCAAACAAACTATACCTATAAGCGAGCGTACCCGCCAAACGTACTAATTAAGATCCGTCGAGTGCGATTCATAAAAGGTATATGTTTGGCACCGACTTTAAAAGTAATTTCGTGTTAATATTTCGTCGTTTAGTTGTAACTAAATAAGATAATAATTATTTTTATACCTTTTAGTGTATTTTTTATTTGTTGCATTTAATTTTTTGAAGTCGGTTTTTATTTTTTCTTAAATTTTTTTTTTTGGACATTTATTAATACCCAAGGGGTGAACTACGACCTAATATGCCAGGGCTACTTGATAGTCCGAGCCATTTTTCAAAATTTGAAATGGTTCGCTAGCCGCAATTAAATACGTATTTTTTTTTTAATATGTGTATTGAATTTAAATATTAAAAATTAAACACATTTATTTCACTTCTCTTGATAAGTAATTTTTGAAAATTTGGTGAATAGTTGGTGACAGCACTTCTCAGTAATTCTGGTTAGTTAATACTGATCGGTGTTTGGGTTTCATGAATTTTAAAGTGGAATAAAATGATTCACATAAGTACGTTGTTCCGAATATTGAAATAATTCGACAAGAACCCTTTTTTAATTCAGGATACTTCGATTCTGGTACAAATTTCCAAAATTCGGTAATCGTCGTCGACTTATATTTTAATTGTAGAGCTTGATCTTCTTCTATTAATTCTAATTCTCCAGATCCTTTTTGGGTCATAATTATACTGGAAATGGAAAACTCACCTTGAAGTATGTTAATTTCAAATGGATTCAGAAAAAAATCTAGAGACGATTTAAAATATTTCAAGTCTTGAAATCTATATCGAGGGCCACAAATAATCGTTTAAAGAGCCGCAGGTTGGCCACTTCTGTAATATGCTGTATATACTTCTAAATATTTCCAAGTACTTTCAAAGAGGTGTACACCTATTTCCAATCGCGGATCACCCCCTTTTTTTTTAATGATATTGATGTGAGAAGGAGATACACCAGAAGGTGGATCCCCTAAAGGCCTGTATGGACTGGCCCCTCCATCGTGAAAAGAACAGAGTAGAAGGAAAAGAAGCCGGGATCACGAGCCAATCTCAGAAACTTAGATACAATTCAATATCCAATTTACTAAGGTTTTAGGGGCTTCGAGCAGTGGTAAATTCTCCGCGCGATAAATTCGGTTAAATTTATCTCCCACTTAATTTTTATTACCAGACCCTATACTTACAGAAAAAATGTCTCGGGTATAGCCGGGAATCGAACCCGAGACCTCCGGGTTGCCAGTCAGTTACTCTGACCATTAGACCACGGAGGCGGACGACCCGCTGGTTAATACCCATCAAAAAACACTTCCTGGTAAATTTTGAAATTTTTTTTATCACCAGTTTAAAAGATATCGAATTTTGGTTTTTCCTTTATAACTATCTTCAAAAATAATCCAAATTCATTTTTTTTTACTTTACCATACGGTCAAAAAAGTGTTTTTTTCCCTCTTTTTTTTCGAAATATCTCAAAAACGGCTGAAACTATTTTGATTAAAAAATTTGAGCGAAACCAATGGAATTTCGATCTATAAAAAAGTCCTAATAAGTGAACATAGAAAAAATTATATTTTTCGAGATAATAATTGTTTTGTCAAAATGTCTGTTGGTTAGTCTGTGCGTTGCCAAATTTTTGTGGAAAACTAGTTCGAATATCGAAACCAAATTTCACACTTAGTTTTGGTCCATTGAGATTAAGTGCTGATTAGATTTTGGTGCATTTTGACCCAAAATTAAATGGTTTGGAGGAGGGGGGGGGGTTAAAAATTAAAAATCTAGGCTATTTGAGCAAACTCAACCAAATTTTTTATACATAATCAGTGGGACACCAGAAGTCTAAAAATGCAAAAACTAGCCCCCCCCCCCCCTATATGATTATAAATCATTTTAGGGGCCAGGATGTATGGTAAAGTCAAGTGAATGGCCACACCAGAACACGTCAGCTTATTTGACATTTTTATATGCTTTATATTAGCTTCACGTGTATCTATGTATCAATGTGACTTTTGTTCTGTTAAATCCGCAGACATTTCTCTATAAAAATAATTAAGACTAAAAAGTAAAAAAAAACAAAATATATTAAAAAAAAAAAAAAAACTAAAAAACTCTCGCTTCTAAAAATTACAAAATAATGTAATACTTAATCAAAAAGCGTGGGCTGCATAAATATGTAGTTTTATTTAATTAACTTTTTAGAAGCATGTTTTTTTTTAGTTTTTTTAAATTTATTTTATTTTAATACCCATCTAAATAAACTCTTTCTGGTAATATTTGAAATTTTTTGATCCCCAGTTTAAAAGATATCAATTTCGGTTTTTCACTCATAACATCTTCAAAAAAGGTTCAAATTCATTTTTTTATTTTTATTTTTATTTTTTATAAAAAATTATTTAATGTGTTTTTATATGCCATTTTGAGTTTGAAAATTTTAATCTTGTTTTTGAAACTGTAGCTAATATAAAACCAAAGATTTGGACGCCAATTTGTGTGTAAAATTTCAATCTCATTGAATACTTCAATTTGTGACCTTGAAAATTGATTGATCTATAAGGGTTTCCGTAGTCTTTACCTGAGAGACCCTTTGAAGTCGCTTGCTTGCCGCGGGACCCATTACAATACTTTCTCCCATGCTTCGCATTGGATAAAGTAAAAAAAAAGTTGCTCAAATCTTTGGTTTTATATTATATACAGTTTCAAAAACAAGATTAAAATTTTCAAACCCAAATATCGCATATAAAAACATTTTAAATAATTATTTTCTAATTTCTTCTAAAATGTATGTAAAATAAGCTGACGTGTTCTGATGTGGCCATCAATTTACTTTACCATACAACCTGGGGGGCCCTCACTTATATTTAATATTTAATAAAATTATTTATAATCATGTAGGGAAAGGGGGGTTAGTTTTGGAATTTTTAGAGTTCTAGGTCCCACTGATTATGTATACAAAATTTGGTTGAGTTTTCTCAAATGGCCTAGATTTTTAATTTTTAACCCCCCCTCCACCCCCCTTAATTTTCTGTCGATATGCACCAAAATCTAATCAGCTCTTAATCTCAATGGACCAAAACTACCTGAGAAATTTGGTTTCGATATTCACACTAGTTTCTGAGCTAGCTAAATTTGGTAACAGACACCAGACTGCAGACATTTTGACAAACAATTATTATCTCAAAAAATTAATTATTTCGATGTTCACTTAAAAGAGCTTTTTTGTAGTCCTAAATACAATGGTTTAGCTCAATTTATTTTAATCAAAATAGTTTCAGCCGTTTTTGAGATATTTCGAAAAAAATAAGGAAAAAAAGCACTTTTTCATGCACGATTACAATACTTGACCATACCCTGTATGGTAAAGTAATAATATCTTAGATCAAATTGAGAGCACCCCTAACTTTTAAGGAGATAGGTGTTGGTTCTAGGTGAAACATTTTACTTTACCATACAGGTTATGGTCAAGTATTGTAATCATGTATGAAAAAAGTGTTTTTTTTTCCTTATTTTTTCAAAATATCTCAAAAACGGCTGAAACTATTTTGATTAAAAAAATTGAGCGAAACCATGGCATTTTTCTCTACAAAAAAGCTTTAATAACTGAACATCGAAAAAATTATATTTTTCGAGATAATAATTGTTTTGTCAAAATGTCTGTTAGGTAGTCTGTGCGTTACCAAATTTGTGGACGAGCTAGCTCAAAAACTAGTGTGAATATCGAAACCAAATTTCACACGTAGTTTTGGTCCATTGATTTTTCGTTTATTGGGCCACGCAGGTGGGGGCCTCCACTAACAAGAAATATTTACATAATCGGGTGAATTTAATTACAGGATTATTTACATAATTATAGGAATATTAACATAATATATTTACAAAAAAAATTTCTTTTTCTTTTTTTCTTTTTTATATACAATTTCTAGCGCATGGCGATTTCCCTATAAGTTCTCCTGTTGAAGCTGTAAAAATTCATTAATGAACCCCTCATCGCCCTGAAGGTCATATCGCATAAAGTTCTCTGAGAAATTCCCAGGGCGACAAGGGGAGGCACCGCTTTATGCCACCACACTCCCTTCCACGAGAGTGTGATGGCTTCAACTCTCACAGAACCCGAGCCCACCCCAAACCTTGCCGCAATGTTGCTCACCAGACTGGAGATTAAGAGCTGATTAGATTTTGGTGCATATCGACCAAAAATTAAGGTGGGTGGAGGGGGGAGGTTAAAAATTAAAAATCTAGGCTATTTGAGCAAACTCAACCAAATTTTGTATACATAATCAGTGGGACCCCAGTAATCTAAAAATGCAGAAACTAACCCCCTCCCCCTAGATGATTATAAATAATTTTGTTAAATATTAAGTGAGGGGCCCCCAGGTTGTATGGTAAAGTCAATTGGATGGCCACATCAGGACACGTCAGATTATTTATTTTTTAATTCATCTTCTAGGTTTGAGGCTGTCAAGGCCTATAAGTCGACAACCACAACCACCACCAGTGATGTACTACTGACACCCGAGGCTGGTGGTAGTATGATCAAAGCGCCACAGCGATACAATATACCATGCAACGAAAATGAGAGACGGGACGGAAACGGAAAATGTCGAAAAGTCTGGTGACTCCACTTGTGGATCTAGATAATAATTTATTCAACATGACAACAACACCTAGAATAATAATAATCATCTGTGATAAAATATTAGCCTATAAGTATTTATAATGTTTTGTAATAATCTAATCCCAGGTAACCACAATATCCTAAGAATATTCTCAAGGATATTCTAAGGACATTTAAATCTTCTTAGAATATTCTGAGGATATTGTGTGTGTTACCTGGGATCTATATAATAAAGTTCATATTGATGAAAATCCAATGCTTAATCAATTAATTTGTTTAATTCAGCCCAATTAGGGCAGATACCTATGCCCAAAATCCGTCAAAAAGTCCGATATCTATCTATTTACATTATTATAATAATAATCCGCTTGGCGACGACCAATGCCAACGTGATTTTTTTAATTTTAAAAACCACTAATAGTTCATGACAAATAAAATTAGGAAATTTAAATTATTATTTTTGAATAATAGAACAACTTATTTTGGAACCCACAAATAGTTCATAACAAATAAAATTTATTAAAAGTAGAAATTTTAAATTAAAACTCACTATTAGTTCATGTCAAATAAAATTTAATAAAATTGGGAAATTTAAATTATTTTTTTAAAACCCACAAATAGTTCATAGCAAATAAATTTTATAAATAAAAGTAGAAAATTTAAATTAAAAAGCCACTAATAGTTCATGACAAATGAAATTTTAATAAAATTTGGAAATTTAATTTAAAAACCCAATAATAGTTCATGACAAATGAAATTTAAATTAAAAACTCAATAATAGTTCATGATAAATAAAATTTATTAAATTTAGAAAATTTAAACTAAAAATCCACTAATAGTTCATGACAAATGAAATTTTAATAAGATTAGGAAATTTAAATTAAAAACCCAATAATAGTTCATGACAAATGAAATTTAAATTAAAAACCCAATAATAGTTCATCATAAATAAAATTAACTTTTAAGGAGTTCGGTGTTGGTTCTAGGTGAAACATTTTAATATAATAATAAAACTAAGATACGAGGTAGGTTTCACAAAAAAGAAATAAAACAAAATTGAGTTTTGAGTTCGATATATTTCGGGGGTTAGCCCATCATCAGGAGTCTAAGAAAACTGATTACATATTGGAAAAATAGTTTTACAAGTAAGAATTTAAATTTTTTTTTTTTTTTTTAAATGTATGTGGTGGGGGGAATGTAGGGCACCCCTACATTCCCCCCACCACATACATTTAAAAAAAAAAAAAAAAAAAAAAAAAAAAAAAATTTAAAATTCTTACTTGTAAAACTAATTTTCCAATATATAATCAGTTTTCTTAGACTCCTGATGATGGGCTAACCCCTGAAATATATCGAACTCAAAACTCAATTTTGTTTTATTTCTTTTTGTGAAACCTACCTCGTATCTTAGTTTTATTATTATAAATAAAATTTGTTAAATTTAGAAAATTTAAATTAAAAACCCAATAATAGATCATGACAAATAAAATTTAAATTACAAACCCAATAATAGTTCATGACAAACGAAATTTAAATTAAAAACCCAATAATAGTTCATGACAAATAAAATTTATTAGCGCTAATGGCCCTAGCAGTCGATGCGCCCTTAAAAAAAAAAAAAAAAAAAAAAAAAAAATTTATTAAATTTAGAAAATTTAAATTAAAAACCTAATAATATTTCATGTCAAATTAAATTTATTAAATTTAGAAAATTTAATTTAAAAACCCAATAATAGTTCATGACAAATAAAATTTATTAAAATTAGAAACGTTGGCTAATAAATAAAAAAGTTTCTACTTTTTTTTACTATTATATTATAGTAAAAAAAAGTGGAACTACACCTTATCCAAATTTATTTCACAAAACCCAAATTTTATTTCAGAAAATCTAACTTGTATATATTATAGAAATACCAAAAATATAGTTTTTAAATCAGGTACGATTGTAAAATAAATAAATAAATCTTTATTTCTCGACCTGCTTAGAGGCACAAGTCCTCGGTGGCTAGGTCCTCCAAACATCAATACAATCTAGCTACAATACATTAATAAACATCAATACAAATTAATTACAACAATTAAACAAATAATAAACAAGTAAAAAAAAAAGAAGAAAAAAAATAGAAATGTATACTCATTAACAAATAACATGACCATAGATTTCCATCAAAAGACAAAAAGTAATTTAAAAATTCCGCGCAAAACCCGATACCAGGAGCAAGCGACGCATTAGCCATCCCGGCATTTGCCATAAGTTGTTAAGGAAACCTGGTCAAAACCTTAACAAGGATGGTATGACCTTTCTCTACCTCACCTAATCTCTGCTTGTGAGAACTAAATAAAATTTTGCACAACTCTCGGACATTTTAGGACTTGACAAAATTTATAATTGATTTAATCATAGGGGGCAGAGGACTATAATCCCAAGTAGTAACAGACAGACTGTTCCACAAATCAATGCCAGATCCTACAAATGAATGTAAACCGATATTTTTCAAGAATCTTGGCTTACGAATCTTTTTTCTATGATCAGCTCTACCTAAATAATTTGGTTCCTGAAATCTATTCGTTATTTCCTCCCAACTCCTAAATCCCTTTCAATTCAGCCCATTCCCTTCTCTCCAATAAGCTAGACCATCCTAATTCATTAATCATTGAAGTGACACTACTAAACCTATCAAATTTACCAAAAACAAATCTAGCCGCCCTTCTTTGTACCATATCAATTTTTCTCTCTAATCGTTGTGGATGTTTGTCCCAAACCACAGAACAATACTCTAAATTAGGTCTTACATAAGTTAAATAAACTTTTGACTTAACTTCTCTAGATGTACCCTTCAAAATTCTACCAAACATCCCCAATTTCCTATAAGCCTTATTGACTATATAACTAATATGCATATCCCACTTTAAATTTGCCTGAATATGTATGCCTAAATATTTATAAAATTTAGATTCATTGATAATATTTCCACCAATGTAATAATTTTGAGGACTAACCAGATTTCTAGTACTAAATCTAACCAAATTTGACTTGGAATGGTTTAGTTCCATTGAATTGGATCTACACCATCCTTCAATTTGATCCAGGTCATTCTGTAAAGTAAGGCTATCACAATCATTATCAATTACTCTATATACGACACAATCATCCGCGAAAAGCCTAATAGATGATTGCACGATAGAAGGCAAATCATTTACATATATAAGAAAAAGAAGAGGACCCAGAACACTACCTTGAATCACCCCAGACGTGACATCTACTCTATCAGACAGACCATTACCCACTTTTACAATTTGAGTTCTATCCCTAAGAAAACACCGAATAAATTTAATTAACTTAACAGACAACCCTGACGAGTTTAATTTTTCTAAAATAATTTTATGACTGACTTTATCGAAAGCCTTGGCAAAGTCCAAAAATACTGCATCTACACACTGACTTTTATCTAAAGCTTCCTGTAATTCCTGAATAAAAGAAACTAATTGAGAATTACAGGAATAATTTTTTCTAAAAAAAAATCATCAAAACAGCCATAACCACTGGACATAGAAACATGAAATTTAGAGAGGATATTACATCTATGACATAGGGGCTCACTAAGAAAGGATTTTCTTATTGGACACTTGGTTTTATCAAGATTCCAGATAAATAATCTTTTTTTTATATAATTTCTTATAAACATTACTTTTTTTTTTATTTGAGATACGGCATGTTATGTATATATATATGGATATTTTATATATTCTTTATGTGCTCATTATATATTTTGGATTTATATTTAGAGTTATTGTATATATATAAAATCTTTATTTTCTTTATATGTATTCTTGGATTTATATTTAAAATTATTGTATATATATGTATGTGTGTGTATGTATTTGTATGTATATATATATATATATATATACATACATACATATATATAATGTGTATGTATGTGTGTATACATATATATAATGTTTATGTTTATTATATATTCTTGGTTATATATTTAAAATTATTGTATATACATATAATCTTTATGGTCTTTAGATATTCTTTATATGTATTTCACACTTGAATTTATATTAAAAAAAAAATTATTGTAAATATATAGTGTAAAAGGACTTTAGTCCGTCTAATAATAATAAATAAATAAATAAATATTAGGTGGTACGGCAATAAAAAAAGGTTAAATAATATTTATTAAAATGAAAGATAAAAATATTCTCAACTCTTTTTTTTTAATAAGGATAGCCCTTTTAGGAGTTGTTTGGAATTGTTCGATTCATTTGATGTTATCGCAAAATAACATACGTATATAGAATAGAGGAAAGTAAAGTGTCTTTTGAAAGGGCGGAACTTCTTGCTCGCTAATGGTGGGAAACTTTTTCTTTTTCTATTCTTTCTTATTGTCTAGGAAAACACTTTCTCCCTCTCTCTCTCGTGTGAAAGAGAATAACGTAACGTAATTAATTCAAAGATGATACGATTTTTTTCCCACCCGTATATTCCTTGTTTCGAAAAACGACAAGTGAATAAATAGTCTCACCTAGACACGACATTCGAGCGTACTAAATCAAAAAATATACATGTATTCTAGGTATATACTCAAGTAATTTATTGAATGTATCGAATTCTCGGTAATTTTTTGTTTCAGTTAAAAGCGATATATTAATATTATTTTTAATTTGAAATTCAGGGAAAAACAGGGACGTAACTAGGCCGTATTTCATCCGGAGCAAGAAATAAATTTGCGCCCCCCCCCCCCTAGGCAGGCGCGGATCCAGACCTCTGATTTGGGGGGGGGACGATCTGCCGGTATATAAGATCTACTTTTGATCTCGGAAGTGTGTCGCGATCGAATTGTCCAAGCGGGGGGTTCAGAGACTCCGCCCCCCCCCCTATATAGAACTTTATTTTCTTCAATTTTAAAATTTAATGTTATAAAAATAAATTAAATAAACATATAAAAAATGTTGATCTCAAATGCTTTGGGGGGGGCGGTCAAACTTTCCTCTGAAAGTTCGTTTAATTCATCTTCTGCTTTTTCGTCAAATTAATGACACTAGGATAGATTCATCATATGGCTGGTAAACAGTTATAAACAGTTGTACCAATCGAAATTTAGTTACATATGATGAATCCCCAGAACTTATAACAAAGGCGCTAAATTTGAATATCTTCTTCTTCTTCTTCTTATTGATAGACCTGTGGTCTGTTTATCCTAACTCGTCCTGCCAGCGTTTTTTAGGTCGACCTCTACTTCTTTTCCCTGCTGGCTTGTTCGTTAAAATTTTCTTGAGAATTCGGTCTTCACTCATTCTTTCCACGTGTGCATACCAATTCGCTCTTCTACATTTGACCCAGTCATCGATCTTTTGTATTTCACATTTTTCCCTGATGTCTTCACTTCTTTGTTTATCAAACAACGATACGCCAAGGATTCTTCTTAGGGTCTTCATCTCAGCCGTCTCCAACATCTGCCTAGTTTTAGCTGTATCTGGCCTTGTTTCGGCTGCGTACGTCAATATTGGCCTTATCATAGTTTTATATATTCGCACCTTGGCTTCTGTTCTTAAAAACTTATTCGACCAGATTGTGCTATTAAGACAACCTGATATCCGTAGGGCTTTAATAGATTGTGTTTTTACTTCTGTCTCTAGATCTTGATGAGAGGTTATCTGAATACCAAGGTACGTAAATGTCATGACCTGTTCTATTATCTTATCATATAGCTGTAATTTGCATCGAAGTGGCTCTTTGGATATAGTAAGAGCTTTTGTTTTTTTTGTTGATAGGGTAAGATCGAATTTGGTGGCTAGTAGACTGAATCGGTATAGAAGTCTTTGAAGAGAATCTTCATCTTCGGCAACCAGGGCTGCGTGAAATTTGAAAAAATTTGAATATGATTATCTAATTTACATAGGTTTGTGTCGTCAAATCAATATCTCAATTTGGCACCCCTCTGATTTTGGCGCTCGGGGCTGCCGCCCCCCCCCCCCAGTTACGTCCCTGGGTAAAAAAGTCGATTTTTAATAGTAGCCAAAATAAAATAAAATTGAAATAAAACTTAATTTATATAACGGTAAATCACTCGTATCCATAATAAGCATTAATTAACAGGAATAGCAGGGAATTGGACAAAAATTAAAAATAGAGTTTTTATTGAATGGGCCGACGTTTCGTCGATTAATTTCGACTTCCTCAGTGGCTCATTCTATCACCCTTTGTCAAAAGACAATTCCACTATGCGACGAAACATCCTTTAATCTTTTTATTATTTTAACTACAATACATTGTTGGCTTAGGCATCAATTGCTTAAGAATCTTGAACTTTTTTACACTTGAAAAATTATAAACTTTAAATCCAAAATTCTCACAAAAAATATCTTGTTTTTACTTTTAAACAGACAAAGAAAGGATTCAATAAAAACTCTGTTTTTAATTTTTGTCCAATTCCCTGCTATTCCTGTTAATTAATGCTTAATTTATATTTTTACCACCGTTTAGACCCGCTATGGCCATCATCAAAACGTATCACTGGGCACAAAGTTTTGAATGTAATTGCAATTAAAAATAATATTAAAATACACTGATATTCTTTTGTTGAGTCTTTTAAATCCTGAAGAAGGAGGCACGATCCTTCGAATTGTCAGATTTTTTAAGAGAATGAAATTGTTATTCTATAAAAATTATTTTATAGAAAATACCTTTAATTAATTAAAATGGCAAATTCTAATATATAATAATATTTGTAATGAACTATTAGTGAAATTTAAAATAAAATAAACAATTAATTTTTTTAAAAGAAAATTGAATAAAAATGTAATTATACATTTTAATCGAGAAAACCACTTGTGAATAATTATTTCAATTAACAAAAACCCATCAAAAACAACTTAGCCGAAGATGAGACCGTGACAGAACGAATTGTCAACACAAAAATCTCCTAACCCATGAATTTCATCCAAATCGTTAGAAAGCCGTTTTCGAGAAACCCATTCTAAATATATAATAGAATTGCTCATTTAATATAATAGCACCTAGAGGCACCGAGCGATGCTCGGTAACTTCTTCCTTCAATTAAAAGCTGTATTTTAATATTATTTTTAATTTAAAATTCTGATAAAAAGGTCGGATTTTTATTTGAGAACCCTTTTCAAATTAAAAAAAAATACAAAAATATATAATATTCGCCCACTTGTGTCCCCCCCCTCCCACCTCCACCCCGCCCCCGAAACCTCGCCCTACCCTTGGGTCCCCCACCTCCTGCACCTGTTTTGATTCAACCATATGATTCATTTTTATTCATCCAATTGTTAATAAATAAAACCTATCAAAATGTGTTGTTTTTTTCAGAAAATTGATTCCTGCTTATGCGAAATATATTTTTAAATAAATTCTTGATTATTTTTTATTCTATTAAATAAATAAGGTTCTTTATAAAAACAATTATAAAACGTTTATTAATAGTTCTAACGTTTATGGAGAACAAAATATGTTAAAATCCACAATCACAATACTTCTTCAAGGCCTTTTAGAACAATGAAACAAACAATCCATTGTCTGCCTGGGTATAAAAGGAAAAGGGAAACCTTTTTTAAAACCCTAAGAATGGGATTTGTCTACCTGAGAATAATTAATTTGATTACGAAAAAACCCATCAAAAACAATTTTATCAAAGATGAGACCGTGACAGATCGAATTGTCACCCAAAAAAACCCCTAACTCGTGAATTTCATCAAAATCGGTAGAATCGTTTTCAAAATATAACCAAGATACAAATATATAAACAAACAAATAAATATACAATTTTTGCTCGTTTAATAAGAGTAGATAATAAATTCTCCATAAATTTATTAGTCGGATGACACTAGCTCTAGCCTGGGTTGCGGCGATAACTCACCCTCTCCCTATATTAATTCAATCTTGAAAAAGTTCTCACTTTTTCTTTTAAAATTATATAAATAATACCATATCTAATTTTAAAAAATAACACAATTACTTAACACCTACATTGATTTTTCTTCTTCTTCTTTCCATCTCTTTCTCTCTGCCTCTCTCTTTCAAAAGAATATAAAAATACTTTTAAAAAATTAAATTACAATCCTAAATGGAAGAGAAAAAGTCAAAAAAAAAATAATCTTGAAATATGTCTGTCTCATTTGAATACATCTTCCATCTCTTTCTTTTTTGAACATCTAACTATTCTACGTATCTCGCGTATCCTCCAATCCAAAAACACCTTTCCATAAAGTAAAAAAAAAAAAAAGAAATATTCTTTAAATGATATCAAAGTTTATGGCTAGTAACGAGCTACCCATTACAACGCATCAACCTTTTACTTTTTTTTTTTTTTTTTTATCTCATGCATTTTTATCAGACTAACGATATCAGACAGTCAGGGAGGAACTGAAAATCGGCCCTCCGGGCTGGTGCCCTGGCGGGCGGCGTCTCGGTCCAAAATTTTTTTTCATCTTAAAAAACCACACTCCAAATGTATACCTGTAAACTCCCGAAAATACATACTCTCTTAAAAGTTTCGCCTCATTTTCGTCTTGACACAGCTACAGAAATGAGAATCTAGATATAAAACTGGGAGTATTTCTTATTTCTATAATCTACAGCATTGTGATATTTTTGTGTAGAAATATGTAGATTTATTTAAATAAGTGAGATCGTGTGAAGAAGAGAATTATATTATATCATTTTTTTTAAATTTGGGATCGATAATCGATATAAGGCTCCAAATATTTAAAAGAGATCAGATGTTGTTTGTATGACAGGCTGCTTCAGTATTGTCATGAGAAACTCTTTCTGTGCGCAAAGAAAAGCAAATTGAAAATTTAATTTTTGAGTGGTGAGGGGGGCGAGGAGGAGGAATAATTATCAATATATTTAATGTTTCTTAATTTAAAATCAATTGGAGTGTTTCATTGCAAAATTCGAGTCCAAATTACGATTATATTTCAAATTTGCCGCAAATATACCGACGGCACTCCCTGTCGGCAGCATTACGTCAGCGTTGTTACAAATTAATCTGGACTAATCTATATAGTATAATAGTTGGAAAGATTTCTGATGTGTTTCGGAATTTATTTGTTTACTAGCTATGTGAAGTAATGGTGTGATTGAATTGAGGAATTCAATTTAATGTGGTGTTTTAAAAGATGTACATTTATATATAATAAATAGAAGATTCACGAGTTTTTGGACAATTTGTTTATTAATGTTAAATATCAATTTTCATACGACGTTTCGTCCTTTTCAGGACTTTTTCAAGTTCTCAATTACTCACAGAAGTTTTTAAAAAATCCTGTGAGTATTCACTATAAACTAACACCGATTTCCCTAAATGCTACTCAATTGTTGTTTTAAGTAATTGAGTACTTGAAAAAGTCCTGAAAAGTACGAAACGTCGTATAAAAATCGATATTTAACATTAATTAATAAAGTTGTTGTAGGGAAATAAGGACAATAGCTTATGTAAATAATTTTTATTTTTTGCCAACGTTTCGTCAACTTTGTTGACTTCCTCAGGGCTCAAATAAATTAACTTCCTTTCATATTTGTCATTTTATCAATATTCCTTTTTAGCAAACATATCAGGCCAGTCATCAAACAGATTGAAAATATTTTCTTTTTTAAATTTTAAAATAACTTTCTTTGTTCTTTCTATATATCTATATATATAAAATGACAAATCTCCAAGGAAGTTAATTTATTTGAGCCTCTGAGGAAGTCAACAAAGTTGACGAAACGTTGGCAAAAAATAAAAATTATTTGCATAAGCTATTGTGCGTATTTCCCTACAACAACTTTATTAATTAATAAAAAAATTGTCCAAAAACTCGTGAATCTTTTAATTATTATTAAAATGGACATGAAACAACTAAATTTATATTTATAATGTTTCGGCACATTTTTTCAAATCTTCACCAGTCCCTTTTTAGTCTATGGAATAATAAGTGTGATGAAAAAAAATTCTCTTTTGATGTATATTAGTTTGAAATAAACTACTGCCTGTTAACAAAGTGTAAAGAAGTGTAAAAATGTAAAAAGGACCCTCCAGAGAGGTCATTTAAAGAAAATTATTGAAAATTTATCAAAATAAATTATATTTTAAGAAAACTAAAAAGTACAAAATAATGTAATACTTAATCAAAAAGTGTGGGGCGCAGAAACTTTTAATTAATTTCGACAAAGTGCCACACCCTTTTTGATTAACTATTACATTATTTTGTACTTTTTAGAAGCATGTTTTTTAGTTTTTTTTAAATATTATTTATTTTTTTACTTTTTAGTCTTAATTATTTTTATAGAGAAAAGTTTGCGGAATTTAACTGAATGAAAAAACCGACCTCAAAAAAGGAGCATGTTCTCAATTCGACTGAATTTTTTATTTTTATTTTATTTATTTATTTATTTATTTATTTTGTTTCTTTTGGAAGCGTGGGATCACGCAAAGCTTCTGGTGTTTTCTTCGGTGAATCTTGTCTCTTGCAAGGCCAGGATCTTGATTTTTTGTTTATCGAGTTCCATGGTCAGGCTATGTAATTTTCCTGGCCGTATGAGTGTGTTGATGTTTAAGATCCCCAGGTATGTATGGATTTTTGGCGTTATTCTTCCATTGTTTCTTCCTTGATTTTGTGATGGTCAGGGTCCCCCAGAATCCGAATGCACGGTTGCCACTTGAGGATGGGTGGATTGGTTACCACCCGGGGGTAATCTTGTTTTGCCTCTTCACGATTCATGGTTGCTTGTTACGAAATTTTGCCCTGCGCATGCGCTAGGTTTTGTAGAACCAGAGATTGTCAGTTTCTGGAGCCGGGGGGCCGATTTTTTTGGTCTAACCGACTGCACTACCGGCCCCTCTTTTTATTTTTATTATTTTTATATAATTTCATTTAAATTGAATAGGTAAACAATTATTTTTATAGAGAAATGTTTGCGGAATTTAACAGAACAAAAGTCACATTGATAGATAGATTCAGGTGAAGCTAATATAAAGCATGTAAAAACATTGAATTTACCTTGGCCAATTTATAATTTGTGACACATTAAAGCTATTGTAAAATTATCTTTCAACGTAAAGTCACAGTTTATTATTATTATTATTTATTTATTATTCAACAAATTCCATCTCTCTCTATCATAGGGTTTGGAAATTGATTAGAAGTTATTACATTTAATTTCATACACACATAAACATCAATAACAACTCAACATTCACACTTTACAAAAAGGAAAAATATTCAGCCTGCCCATTATCCAGTACATATTTCAGAACTTGATGTTAAGAGTTCTTCTCTCTTTTTCTTAACATGTATACTTTCCAGCGGAGGCGCGCGTCTAATACCATCCGGAAGTACTTCACTATTAGAATATGGAATGACGCTATTGTTGAGATAAATCGGTATATACGAGATGTTTTTGTTGGTAAGTTTATGTTTACCGATTTAATCTCATTAGTTTGATCCTAAAGCCTAGTGCACACTGCTAGACATGGAGCGCGATTTTGGTCTCTGAAACGTGTCTCAGGTTGTCTACGTAGACATGACAAACCAAAAATCGCAGGTCTAAAGTCTCCTGATCGGAATGAGACACCGCATGCAACGTTAGACATGTTGCGCAACATTTTGACACCGTGGACGTCTAAAGACGAGACACGTCCCAGTGTGTCTCCAGCTACCGAGTGGTGAGAAGCTGGGATGGTTTCTCTAAATTGTGTATCTTGCCTCATTATTATCCCTCCAATCTTCAGAAGCAAATCTTCAAAATCAGTAGGCGTCAGCCGGGTCAGCCGGGTGAAATTCCGAAAACCCATGGAGTCTTAATTTATTTAATAATGCCTTAAATAACCTAGGTTCGCGTTCTTTCACTTGTAATTAGCACTAAGCAGGAACTCATTCCACACACAACAATGTTCTTCATGGTGGACTGCTAAGATGAGACTGAGAAATTCTCCACAAGGTTCTTCTTCTCCGATTCTTCCAATCACTACTTCATTTGTAATTTTATCCATCCATTTGATATTCATCATTCTTCTGTAGCACCACATTTCGAAAGCCTCTAATCTCTTTCTCTCCACTTCTCTAATCGTCCAGGTTTCACACCCGTACATGGCTATGCTCCATACATATGTCTTCAATGGCATCTTCCTGTTTTCTAAGCTGATTGAGGAGGAGCATAGTAGTTTTTGTTTTGAATTAAACCCCATTTTTGCTTGGGCAATTCTTGATTTAATTTCGTTTTTATACATATACGTACATATATGGTCAAGTATTGTAGGGTTATGGATGAAAAAGTGTTTCTTTTTTCGAAATATCTAAAAAGCGGATCACTGATAAAAAATAAATATTGAGCGAAACAAGAACGTTTTGGTCCACAAGGAAATCTTATAGAGTGAAAATTTAAAAAATTATATTTTACGAGACATTTATTATTTTGTTAAAATATTGTTATGTATGTCAGTTTGAAACCACATTTTGAGCACTCTGGAACAATAGTGTGAGCCCTAAGACTGTTTAATGGGAGCGCCTGCCTCTCTTGGGGTAGGCAACCAGAAACGACGCTTCGGAGACGCTCTCAAAGATTTTAAAGGAAAAACAAATAGAAAAGCAAATCAAAGCG
Source organism: Forficula auricularia (assembly GCA_024734495.1). Taxonomy (NCBI): domain Eukaryota; kingdom Metazoa; phylum Arthropoda; class Insecta; order Dermaptera; family Forficulidae; genus Forficula; species Forficula auricularia. The sequence continues at coordinate 7,803,763 of JALMQS010000069.1, read as the reverse complement.
TTTATACCTACTCTGTTTGATGTAAATAAATATACACAGATAGATACAAATAAATAATTAAACTCACAGACACACTCACACGATTCCAAACGTTGTGTTAATTTCATTTTTTTTTTTTTAAGATATTGTACCAAAAATGTGGGCAAAAAAATAATCAGCAATGAAAAAAGTGTTGTCATTTTTTTCGAAATATCTCAAAAACTACTGAAATTATTTTAATAAAAAAAATTGAACAAAACCATAGCGTTTTGGTCTTCAAAAAGTCTCAATGAGTGAACATCGAAAAAAAAATATTTTACGAGATATTAATTATTTTGTCAAAATGTCTGTTAGTTAGTACGTTACCAAGCTCTAGCTCAAAAACTAGTGTCAATATCAAAACGAAATTTCACCTGTAGTTTTGGTGCATTAAGATTAATAGTTGATTAGACTTTGGTTGAAATCGAATCAAAAAGAGGGGGGATAAAAATTAAAAATATCATATTTTCAAGGTGTTTATAATTTTTTTGTATGCGGAACCCCCACATTCTATGAATATTAATTAATTAATTAATTATTGGAGGGTATATTATTTCTACGATTTTAATATTGAACTTAGAAGGAATTTTGTTTTAATCCAAAATCTAATGAGGGAAAAGACCCCAAAATGTGTTTTCAGGCACAGAATGGATAGGTTTAGTGGGGTGAAGTATGATCCGATGCGGGGAAAGGTGTTTATTATATTTTTTTATATCCGGAACCCCTCACCAAAAAATACATTCTATGCAGATTAATTAATTAATTCAATTTTCAGGAACAGAGTGGATAGGTTTAGTGGGGTGAAATATGATCGGATGCGGGGAAAGGTGTTTATTATATTTTTTTCATATCCGGAACCCCTCACCAAAAAAAATACATTCTATGCAGATTAATTAATTAATTCAATTTTCAAGAACATAGTGGATAGGTTTAGTGGGGTGAAGTGTGATCAGATGGTGGGAAAGGTGTTTATTTTTTTTATATGCGGAACCCCCCCCTCATAAAAAATACATTCTATGCAGATTAATTTGATTAATTAATCATATACAGATTCTGCCTGCGAAAACCGCGTTTTGATATCTCTAATACTTTTTGAATTATTCAACTTTTAATATTTCCTTTTTTTCTTTCATTCATAAATCCGGCAGGTGTATTTTCTTTCTCTCTTTCTTTTATGAATGAACACATTTTACTACTATGTATTGTATTTGTTTTTGTTTTGATTTTTTATAGTTTTATTGCCGTCATAAAAATTCCTTTAAATAAATTATCAGACAATAACTCACCCAATTAGCCCAGTGACCTAGAGAGAATGAAAAGGCAAGGTATGTTTACTAATATTTCCGAGAAATTGAATAAAACTTCTTGGAAAATTAAAAGGATAGAAAAAAATAAAAACATTACCATTTAAATCTATAATAATTTAACTTCTCATTAGATTATTTCCAAAATGGTTACTCCTATGAAAAAAACTTGTAGAACCTTTTTTATAGAAGAGCCTATACTCTACAAATTTTGTAAGAACTATTTTTTCCTACAAGCAATATTTAACAAGATATTTACAAAAAAGAAAAAAAACTGATTTGATAGCTATTTTCAATTAAATAAAAAAAATAAAATAAACTACTATGTCCATCCACGTGACTTTACCATACACCTGGGCCCTCTTTTATAATTAATATTGAATTAAAATGATTTATAATTATTTACGAAAGAACCACCCCCTCTTAATTTTGAGCCATTAGAAATTAATAATATCTCATTTTAATAATGAGACTATTTTATTAGAAATATCATCTTTCTTCGATTTTTGTTAGAAAATGTTTTTAACCACTTGCCCCCATATTTTTGGTCACTATCAATTTCACATATTGAGTCATTTTCATAAGGTTATAAAGGGTTCATATGCAAAATTTCGTACAAATCGAATAAAGAGTCTACAACTTATATTGATGGTTCTATTTTTTTAACCCACCCCCCTTCCTAAATTTGGCCCCAGAAAAATATAATAATCTTTGCGTTATTTTAGGTTAATTTTGTAGTAGGTATATTTCATTTTTTTTTTGTTAGTTTGAAAATCTAATAATTTTAATTTTTAAACCCTTCGCCCCTCCTCTGAATTTTGCTTCGATTTCAACCAAATTTTAATCAGCTCTTAATCTCAATGGACCAAAACTACATGTAAAATTTGGTTTTGATATTCACACTGGTTTTTGAGCTAGAGCTTCCACAAAAATTTGGTAACGTAGTAACAGACATTTTGAGAAAACAGTTATTATCTCGAAAAATATCATTTTTCGATGTTCACTTATTTGGGCTTTTTTGTAGATCAAAAATGCCATAGTTTCGTCCAATTTTTTTTTTTTATTAAAATAGTTTCAGTTGTTTTTGAGATATTTTGAAAAAACGAAGCAAAAAACACCTTTTTCATCCTAACCGAATGTTTTCTACATTTGATTCAATCAGGAATCAACTGTATTGAATTTTTGTGAAATATTGAGTGAAAATAATATTTGAACTTATATATTTCTAACTTGAAATAATAATCTTAAATAAATTTTTATGTCTTGATTTATGCTTGTTTTATGCTTGATGTCAAAATGCATATGTGTCAAATCATAACATTGCATACTTAAGCCTAGCGACATTCTGTTAGAAAAACCGGTAATGACTTTCCGGTACACCTGTGTATATAGGAATATGTTTTTTTTATTTAAGATATAGATAGCACTATATTTTTTTTATTAATTTTAATGCTAAATAATAGATAAATATTAATAAATGATAAATTATCTATTACGCTTTATTTTGATATTTTTCATTTTAGTGATAATATTAATTAATCAAAAGTATTTACATTGTAAATTATCTAATTTATTATTAAATATAACATTGGTTGTGTTATTTTCATTTAAATTTTTTTTTCGTTTTATCAGAAAAATATTCATTTATTCATTTATTTATTTAATTGTATCTATAGGGCCGTTAGGCCCCTTTATCGTACAATATATACATCGAAATATTACAAAAATTAATTATTGAGTGGCCGGTTTTTTTTTGCTGTTGAGTGTATATATATATGTGTATGTTTATTTGCATCAAACAGAGGACAACCTCCTTGTTCTTCTTTATGAATCAATAACTGTGTTACTCTCGGCAAAATAAAAACTTTTCAATTAGTATATATATTTAGCATTTTGTTTATTTGTAATTATGCAGAATTAAAGAACAACAAAGTGACAACCACGAATTGCCAATAACAAGGACATTGGACTCAAGGAATTGGACTTTAGAATTGGGGGATGGGGGGATAAAAGGGCAGCAAAAAAACCGAAAGAAAAAAATTTCATTTTAACTGGCATCATTCCGTCGTTTTCTTTTCCATCCACTTGTATCCGTACCCCCTGCCCTGCCCTGCCCTCTATACCCCTTCAGCAACCCTCTCAACTCTCACGGAGACATAAAATAAAACAACCGATCTATTTTGTTTGAATTCAACAGAAAAGAAAATGTAGAAGAAGAAGAAGAAGAAGAGGAAGTTTTCTATTACATTCATAAAACCGTTCTTGCTCATGTGCCTCGAGCCTTGAGACACGGCCGCTAGATGACTCAGTCGGATCGTTGTGTCGTTTAGCATGAGTGAAATATTATCACCCATGCTATATTAAAGCGACTCGATTCGATTGGGAGCGAACGGATTCGGACATTCGAATCTAGGGGGGCCACCGCCATCCAGCAGCCCCTCCCCTGCACACACCCTAAATGAACACGCAATTCATTTTTCTCTTTTCCAAATTTCTCATTAATACAATTGAAAAATTCTTGATTTTTTTCAAAAACACATTTTAATAATGTTTGTAATAATTTTAATGAATCGGAATGATATAAATTTTTGGACGCCACTTCAACGCCCAAACTGTTAATTTTCTCTCTCAATTGGCTATTAATTGAGTCTAATTGCAATTTATAATTACAACGATGATCCGCTGGGCAATTTGAATCTTCATTCTTATTCAATCCGTCAATTGACAATGGATCATTTTGCTGACGTCTCAAAAGTATTTCATATTTCTCGTTGAATTCATTGAATTCTTTTCGATAATTTTTCATTTCCAAATTCAATTGTTCAATCTCATCGATTTTCTCATCTAACAATTTTTGTTTTTCTTGTTTCGACTCGACCGCCCATTCATAATTATTGTTCAATTGAGTTTTTTCATTTTCTAATAATTCAATTTGCAATTTTAAATCTTGAATTTCATTCAACAGCTGACTATCGTCAATATTGTTCATTTCTTTTATATTTATATTCAATTGTTTCATAAAATTATCTTTTTCAATTTTTAACAAATCCAATTTCATATTATAATCGTTTATCATTTTACGATTTTCCTCGTCTACTTTATCAAGTTTTCCTTTATAATCGTCAATTGTTGTTTGTAAAATGCATTTTTCCGCAATTCCAAAACCTTTTCAGGTGAGTCTACCACTTCTTCTTGGAGATCGACTACAACAACATTACCTAAATTTTCTCTAATTTTAGAACATTTTCTTTTTGTTAATAAATCAATGATTATTTCATTATATATTTCTAAATATGATGCCCTTACTAAATACATTCTGTCATTTTTTGAATTAAGTTGATGGAATAGATATTTAATAGATCGTGGAATAATTCCTTCATCGTAGGCATTTCCATTCATTGTATGTGTTTTTCCAGATGATGTTTGTCCATAGGCGAATATAGTTCCATTATATCCTTGAATAACTGAATCCAATATTGGTTTGGCAAGATCAGAAAATAAATTTTCATTTGAATGTTTTTCATTAAATATATAATCAAATATAAAAGTGTTTCCAATTTTTTTTCCTGTTCTTGGGTCAATCTGATAAATGGATTTCTCTTTATAGCCCCATTGAATTGCCAGTCGCTGGTCCATTTAAAAAAACTTTTACGCCTCTAGAAGAAGCGGCGATATCATAGGCGCGCCGGGTCATTAATTGAACTATGTCATACATATTATATATATACTAGCTGCAAGGCCCGCCTTCGGTGGCCCTCTTACTGCAGGGGGCACGCCCCCTGGACCCCCAACCCATGGACCCCACCCTCACCCCGCACTCCTACCCACCACACCCCCCGAAACCCACCCAGCACCCCCCAACCCCCCGGACCATGCCCAACCCCCACCCACGCACCACCACCCGCACCCCACCCCATGCCCTCCAACCCTGCGCACCCCACCCCCGCCACGCCCTCTGGACTCACCCGGCACCACCCCCTGCACCCCACCCTACTTCGCTTCACTCCCTCACCCTACCCCCATTCCACCCCGGGCACCCCATTCCTTAACCCATCCCCACTCCATTCCACCCCCGCATCCACCCTCCGCACCCAGTTTTTGCATTTCTAGCCTTCTAGTGACTCACCGATTATGTATAGAAAATTTGGTTGAGTTTGGTCCAAGAGAAAGAATTTTCATTTTTTTGACTTCCCCCCCCCCCCCCCCCAATTTGGGTGGTTAGTCATTGCATTTCTAGGTCTCTAGAGGCCCAGAGATTATGTATACAAAATTTGGTTGAGTTTGCTCCAAGTGCAAGAATTTACATTTTTTCACCCTCCCCCCTTTTTGGGTGGTCTTTCGGGAAAATTTTTTTAAACAAAAGTTGTCAGAAATCACATCCCCTACAACTTTGTTAATCATAAAATTTGGCGTAGAGTTAATAGTTTAGGAGTTATTTGATAATTTTCATTCGTGCGCCCCCCCCCCCCAAACCCCCTTCTGGGGTCAAAATATCAAAACGTTATATGGCTAAAAACGTAAGTTAGAAGACATCTGATGTAAATATGAAATTTCATAATAATCCCTTCAGCCGTTTTTACGTGAATCGTGAGCAAATTTTCGGAAACGACGGAAACATACATACAGACAGACAGGAATTTTGTTGAGGGTGTTTTCGTTCATAACTTTGCTTGAAACGTGTGCAACCAAAATTTGGCGTGATTTGGACCAATGTACAGACAAAATCTTAATTTTATATATATATAAATATATATATATATATATATGACACACAACAAGACAACAACAACAACAACAAAGTCATTCATCTTCTCTTTCGCTTTTATTTAAATACTTTTTTAAGAAAGAAATCAATGAGTGTGACCTTCGTTTGATACAAATCTATACTTATTATAATCAGCTTGTGCGACGACGCCGAGTTGATTATTTTTTAATTTTAAACCCTACTAAACGGGGTCGGGTTAGGCTAGGGGTTAGCGTACCAACCTGCTAACCAACTGGACCCGGGTTCGAGGGAAGAAACCTCCGAAAGGTCGGTTTTGAATAAAAAGATATATTTAATTTTCTTTCTTTTTGAACCTTGGGGACTGGCTTATCAAAATCATATTCAGTTCACTTACCAGTCCGTCTCCAAAAACTTCAATAGAATTTAAATTATTATTTTAAAACCAACTAATAGTTTATGACAAATAAAATTTATTCAAATTAAAAAATTTTAAATATTATTTTAAAACCAACTATTAATAGTTTATAACAAATAAAATTTATTAAAATTAGGAAATTTAAATTATTATTATTACTTCCGTCCATAATGTAAGTTAATTCGAATGTTATAATGGATAATTAGTAGAGATTGTAGAGTTGGTGCAAGGTGAAACATCTTTAATAAAGATAAGAGTAAATAAATATTATATTTAATAATCATTTACTATGAGTTAAGGATTCTAGGTCACTTATTTCACATTAATGTGAAATAAGTGACCTAGAATCCTTAACTCATAGTAAATCAATATTAAATATAATATTTATTTACTCTTATTTTTGTTATAATGGAAATTATGGGCAAGTTTTTTGTCTGATTTTTTTATTTTTTAACCAACGTTTCGTCGACTTTGCAGGCTTCTTCAGGGCTTCAAATAGTTAGATCACTTTTTTTACTAGCAATTAGTTTAAGTATCTGATTGTTCTTCATTGGTATCGGAAATAAAAGAAAATACCTAATGTACTTTAGACGAATATGAGATGTAACTATTTAAAGTCCTGAAGAAGTCAGCAAAGTCGACAAAACGTTGGTTGAAAAATAAAAAAAATCATACAAAAAACTTGTCCTTAATACTCATTCGAAACTTTCGAATTAAATTATTATTTTAAAATCCACTACAAAAAGTCCAGAGGGCGTAGCTTCCCCAGCCAACAAGATTCCTGCCCAAGGCAGGTTTCTCAGCTGATATCTAAAATAATATGGTTAAAATGGTAACAACCCATTTTCGCACATTGTTGAACAAAGAATCAAATTTAGAGGTATGTTTTTTTTATGCATAGTAGAGTTAAAAAATCTTAAATCTGAACTTTTTCAAAATTTATTAATTTAATATCTTAAAAATAAAAAAGAGATTAACCAGTCAAGCCAAATATAGAATAGATTTCGTAAAAATTAGTTTATTTTTCATATTTAAAGAGAAGCTGGCTTAAGCCGGGATTATCTAAAGTCATTCGTGGTATATGAGCTTTAAGGCCCAGTTCTGAATATAGTCAGGGGAATGAGATTAGTCAGGGTCCAAACACCCTCATATAACAAAATAGAACATTATGATTGGCGATGTACCGTAGAAGGGATAGAAAACGGAGAATAGTATGAAATGCATAAAAGGACCAACACGGAGAAATAGAGGGACTACTTCTTCTTTTACACTCTCTATTATTTTATCCAGCTCTTACCTTACATCTCTATATATTATACCTCTACCTATATTATTCTATTACATTATCCAGCGCTATTACTCTATCTTCTTTACATTATATTCTCCACTCTCTATTACTCGATCTCACGAGTATATTTCTTCTTCCTGGAGTCGTTTTTACGGGCATTCTCATTCATCCACTTGCGAGCCCCTCCATTGGCACTTCTATCATTAGCACGATAGCTAATTGGATAGCACGGACAAGAATACCTGTCCGGCTCTCGTGAAGACACCACGGAAGCTGATCAAAAAGGCGAGACTCCAGGCCCGTTACACACTCTTCGACGTGGCAGTCTACGGAACCTGAGCGAGAGGGAGTGCGGCACAGCTAGCGCTGTTGAAGTAATTGAACCAGTCGGCACACTTCAAGAGCAAACGTAATCAATCATAATTTCTTTGAACGATCTCCGTTCACCCTTTAAAGCCATCCAATCATTTAATTCTTTCTGACTGTTAAATTCACCAAGGACCTCAATAAATTATATACTATAAATTGAATTCTTGATTATCTTTCACTGTTAAGAAAATTTCCCCATTCTCCTTTGCAGCTAGAATTCATTTAAGTATTGTTATTTTATTTTTGCCTATTTAAAAATTATTTTTTTTATATTTTTTTAATTCATTGTATCAGATTAACTTCAGTAACGTAAAATTTGAACATAAGAGTAAATTCAGTAGTTTATCAAACTAGTACAACGAGATACACTGAGTTACACCATCACCTCCACGTCTATAAAGGTTAGTATTCTCACACTCAGGAATATTCCCCTTAAACGTCCCCTTACCAAACTAATTTCCAGACCCCTCCAACCACATACCCTCCCTAACCCCATTGCATGGTGAAGGTGCTGCTGGGATTTGAAAATCTAAGCCATCCTATCCCACAGATATCCCTAAATTCAAAATCCCATATTAAAAATATTCTGAGAAGTGAGAATACCAGGCTTAGTAAGGCTGCAACCGAACGCGATACCTGTCTCGTTGTACTAAAATTGAACAAAAAAAAATATAGTATATTGCCCCGTACCGTTAATTTATTTTTTTTCATATTTTTTTATTTATTTAAATTCTCTTAACAGTGGGATATCAAAGGTTAATTGAATAATCCCGGCTTCAACACTTCTATTTTTGAAATTTTCTGAGAATTTATTTGGCGAACTGTTTACTTTCTTTTCTATAAAATTAATACATTTTATAAATAAACAATAGCAACTTCTAATATTTGATTCTTTCTTTTACAAATAAACACCGAGAATGGATGGCACACAACAGAGTCTGGACGAACGCAGGGCGATTTATGCAGGCAACCAACAAACAACGGTTGAATTATCCAACACGCCGATCGATCCTGATGATATAACATTAGACTCAGGGACCTGTATGTCCACTCCTACACCGGCGGAAATGGAAGAATCGACACTTCCAGCCATGCTACGAGATACAAGGGAATTTGCAAATGCGCTTGATGGTGAACATCAAATCGTAAGTACACATACCCCCCTCCACCCACACCCCTCGATGTTAATAGCATGTTCCAACAAATGATAGAGTCAATGAAGGGCATACAAAGTGAAGCAAAGGCGAATTTTAATGAAACAAAAGCTAATTTTAGTAAAATAGATAGTAAAATAGATGAACAAAAAAATAAAATAGAGTCAATGAATAGTAAAATAGATGAACAAAAAAGTGAAACAAATGCTAATTTTAATAGAATAGATAACAAAATAGAGGCCATGAGGGATGAATTTAATAGTAATATAAATAATTCCATAGCCAAAGTCAATGAAAAATTTGCATCCCTTTTTAATAGAATAGAGTCAAGGGATGGAAAAATGGATGAACAACAAAATAAATCAGAGGCCAATTTTGATAAAATAGATAATAAAATAGAGTCACATGATGCAACAACACAACAATCGCCACCCTTAGAAATCAAGTTAGCAACAATTGAAACCATTGTTGACCCTCTTCCTTTAGAAATTGCCCCAGAATTTACTTCAGCCCCTTGTAATAAAATTAATATAGTCCCCATTATAGAACCCTCCATAGAATTAAAAACAATAACTTGTATACCCGCCGTAGAAATTCACACACCCATAATTTGCCAACAAATAATTGAAATTGCGCCCCCACCACCTTTAATACAAATTGATATAAGTCCTCCAAACAAATTTAATTCAATGTTAAAAATTTTAATTGGTTTGCATATAGAATATAAAAATTATTTTACATTTTCGATTTTCAAATTATTAAACATAAATTTCATTGTCAGTGACGTGATTCAGAATGAATTGCATCATTGCCAGCGAGCACTAGAAAGAACTTTATACGCCTCGCGGGGGATCAACCGATAAAAATGTTAAGAAAACCATTTTTGATTGACCTATACGAAACCTTCGAAAATTGCCTTTACATTGAAACTCTTTGAAAAACGAAAATGCTTATAAGCAAACCATTATTTTTATTTAGTTAAATTCCCATATAGCCCAGTCAATTCATATTTTTCATTCGTCGTTTGTTGTTGCAAAATTTAAATAAATAATAATTTAGTAAAAATAGCACATTTCATTATCTTTTAAAATCTATATTTAAATAATTTTTGATAATTATTTAATTCAATTTCTTGTAATCATGAATCATCACACTATTATTTCTTTCGTCTAATTTAAAATAAATATTCTAATATAACTATTTATATTAGCAGAACAATTTCACATAGGTCCCCATTTAAAATTTTTAATCCACATTTCTATCATAATTTTGTATTTCCATTTTTTTATATAAATCCAGCAGGCCCATTTGTAATTTAACTTCAGTAAATTCAGTAGATTTAGTAATTTAATAATTTTTGGAAATAGTATTCATTTTTATTTTTTATTTTTTTATATAATTTTATCATTTGGTGTCGACACAACTCATTTATCACGATGAGACTCATATAAAATTTTACCCTCATTTGTCACAATAGACAAAATTTATTTTTAAATAATTTTTCATTCTAGATAAACCCGATTCAACCCTCTCTAGTCAACTTTCTTTGTAATTTTAAAATTCAAATTTAAATTAAATTCTAACCCGTGCTTGTATCAATAGAGTCAGTCAATATTAATTTCTTTCCACCCTCACTATTTTTCTGTTCATTTAAATAAAATTTTCTAGTATTAATGTAAATTTTTCAATTGCTTCACTTGTTAATTTTATAATAAACATTCTATTGGATTCAGCTTTCCTTCTCAATATTATATCAATGTTGGAACATGCAAAACTAAAAATACAATTTTCTCCCTTTAGCCCCTGAATAAGCCCCTTGCAATTAAAAATTAAAACATTTAAAAGCGGTAACCAACAAGCGTATTTGCAAACAGTATCTCACATGAGCGAATTAATTATTGTTACGATTAACATAAATTCTTGAAAATAAATTTTTATAGTATGTCGAATGGTCCGTCACAGAGATGGGAACTCGTGCATCCATATAGAAGAGATGAACACGATCCCAATATGCGGATAGACATGAAAAAGGAAATGTGAAATCAGGAATCGATGTATCAGTGTTGGATAATTGAACTTAACAGCGAGATATAATAACAAATTGCTTGTGATCCCTGCGTTTCGATGGATTAGTTGTGGTCTCACGGGGTAAATAGCCTGGGCTAATAATTTGAAAAGAAATTTTTTCAGTTTATTAATAATTTAAAAAAAAAAAATTTTTTTTAGTTTAAAAAATTTTTTTTTGAAGGGAAGCGGTGTCATAAAATGGTAACAACCCATTTTCGCACATTGTTGAACAAAGAATCAAATTTAGAGGTATGTTTTTTTTATGCATAGTAGAGTTAAAAAATCTTAAATCTGAACTTTTTCAAAATTTATTAATTTAATAACTTAAAAATAGGAAAGAGATTAACCAGTCAAGCCAAATATAGAATAGATTTCGTAAAAATTAGTTTATTTTTCATATTTAAAGAGAAGCTGGCTTAAGCCGGGATTATCTAAAGTCATTCGTGGTATATGAGCTTTAAGGCCCAGTTCTGAATATAGTCAGGGGAATGAGATTAGTCAGGGTCCAAACACCCTCATATAACAAAATAGAACATTATGATTGGCGATGTACCGTAGAAGGGATAGAAAACGGAGAATAGTATGAAATGCATAAAAGGACCAACACGGAGAAATAGAGGGACTACTTCTTCTTTTACACTCTCTATTATTTTATCCAGCTCTTACCTTACATCTCTATATATTATACCTCTACCTATATTATTCTATTACATTATCCAGCGCTATTACTCTATCTTCTTTACATTATATTCTCCACTCTCTATTACTCGATCTCACGAGTATATTTCTTCTTCCTGGAGTCGTTTTTACGGGCATTCTCATTCATCCACTTGCGAGCCCCTCCATTGGCACTTCTATCATTAGCACGATAGCTAATTGGATAGCACGGACAAGAATACCTGTCCGGCTCTCGTGAAGACACCACGGAAGCTGATCAAAAAGGCGAGACTCCAGGCCCGTTACACACTCTTCGACGTGGCAGTCTACGGAACCTGAGCGAGAGGGAGTGCGGCACAGCTAGCGCTGTTGAAGTAATTGAACCAGTCGGCACACTTCAAGAGCAAACGTAATCAATCATAATTTCTTTGAACGATCTCCGTTCACCCTTTAAAGCCATCCAATCATTTAATTCTTTCTGACTGTTAAATTCACCAAGGACCTCAATAAATTATATACTATAAATTGAATTCTTGATTATCTTTCACTGTTAAGAAAATTTCCCCATTCTCCTTTGCAGCTAGAATTCATTTAAGTATTGTTATTTTATTTTTGCCTATTTAAAAATTATTTTTTTTTATATTTTTTTTATTCATTGTATCAGATTAACTTCAGTAACGTAAAATTTGAACATAAGAGTAAATTCAGTAGTTTATCAAACTAGTACAACGAGATACACTGAGTTACACCATCACCTCCACGTCTATAAAGGTTAGTATTCTCACACTCAGGAATATTCCCCTTAAACGTCCCCTTACCAAACTAATTTCCAGACCCCTCCAACCACATACCCTCCCTAACCCCATTGCATGGTATTTGAAAATATATTAATTTTATTGGTTTTTCAGTTGTCAGATTTTAAATTTCCTACATTCTTCTCTGAGCCCTCCTAAATAATTTAACCTTCCAGCGGGCACCCTGTGTAATTTCCCTTGAATGGACTCTTGTCGTAAATTTTACGTCATCAAGTTTTCTCCATGTAAATGGTGTTTTCTTTATATAAATGTTAGAGAATTTCTGATGTAAGGTTATGAAAAATGATAAATGACAGTACTTTAAAAAAAACTATTTGTCTTTCTTAAAAAAAAACGAAACAACATTAAATATTTCTTCTAGCTCTTTTTGTGTTAGTGGCCAACGCATAGTGATAGTGGAACACGTCTAAAACCAAAAAATACATTTAGCTATAAAAAGAAACGATATAAAATGAGAAAAAATTTGTTTATTTAATATACTTATAAACTTTAAGGTGCGTGTCGTAAAATTTACGCTCAACGGAAATTCCCAAATATCAATGAATGACAAGAACTTCTAAGCATACCTGTAGTTTAGAAAAACGCTGAAAAACCCTGAATAGCTCGGAGCTTGATTCTTGCGACTAAGTTTTAAAAGTGGGGGAAGCGATAAGGAGCATGTGTCGTAAATTTTGCGACAGCGCGCCCGCTGGAAGGTTAAACCTCGGGCTCTATGTGCTTGTTTATTTTCCCCTGATGACGTGTTGAATTGCCAACTTAACAACAATCAAACAATTTAAATGATTTACTTTTCGAAAACCCTCTCAACAACTTCCTTTGCCCTTAAATCCATCTTATTTGAATTTATAAGTTGAAAACTTTATTTTTCTCTCTCTCTCTCTCAATCTATCTCTTTCTCCCTTTGTATTCATGAAATATCTAATGATAATTGTTGTCAATTTGCATAATGAATGGCCCAACTTTCTCTTCTTTTTCTTCATCTGATTATTATTATTATTATTATCATTAATACTAATAATAATTAAAAGTACATTTTGGAGTCGGGCCTAAAAGATTCACTTCACTGCGACTTTTAGGCAATTCCGCTTGGTTGGCTGCCTTGGCTTGCAATCTTGAATAATTTGCTTATTCAAGGAAACGGCGAGAGGGGAGATGATTAAGTTGCCACCCCTCCCCTCCCCTCCCCTCCCTGTGCTGTTAATAACCCTCTTTTCACCCCCAAGGGGTCGCTCCTAAAATCTTCTGCCCTTTCATCACCTGAAACAAAAAAGAAACTTGCCCTTTAAGATTTCGAATAATTATATAACTAAGTAATTCTAACAGTATAGGGTTTCTAATATTTAATAGCCGAACCACGTAGGGTTAAATAAAACTTTTTTACACTATTAAATGGGCAATTTTAAAAATATATACATAAATAATTTAATTTATGTATTCATTAGTTTATTTATTTATTCATTAGTTTATTTATTTATTTATTTATTTATTAGTAATGAAACTGTTGAAGCTTTTATTTTTGTGCTTAATTTGATTAAAATATGAATTATTATTTAAAGCACACATAATTAATTATAATTATTTATTGAACACGAACAAATAATACAATATAACTACGACGTTTCGATCGACTTATTCTGCGATCGTTCTCAAGTATGAGCAGCCCATTCCGATTATAGGTTAACTGAGCCAATCACGTGTCGGTCAGGCTTATATAGAATCCATGTACAGTCCAGTCAAAAAACCAACACACTGACGAACTCAGCGCTCCTGTCGGACTGAGCATTACATGTTTTTAAAACTCATAAAGCGAAAAAATAATGACAAATCAAATTGTAATAATAATAACAATTAATTTACACATCAAGAATATTATAGTTTACATAATTTTATTTTATATTTGTCAATATTTTTCACTTTATGGTTTTTAAAAACATGTAATGCTCAGTCCGAAAGGGGGCGCTGAGGTCGTCAGTGTGTTGGTTTTTTGACTGACTGTACATGGAGTCTATATAAGCCTGACCGACACGTGATTGGCTCAGTTAACCTATAATCGGAGTCGGTGCTCATACTTAACTACAGAACGGTCGCAGAATAAGTCGATCGAAACGTTGTAGTTATATTGTATTATTTGTTCGTGTTGAATAAAAAATTATAATTAATTATGTGTAATTTAAATAAAAATTCAAATTTTTATTTATTTAATAATTTATATAGAATCGGTTTCTCGAAAACGGCTCTAATAATTTCGATGAAAATCATAGATTAGGGAGCTTTTGGGTCGACAAATCAAACTGTCAGGGTCTCATATTCGGGTAACTTTAATTTGATTTGATTTTTCTTAATTAAAGTAATTATTCACAGGTGGGTGTGTCAATAAAATTATATGATATATATATATATGATTTCTCTATAGCCTGCAATCTCACTCAAATCATTGACTGTCCTACTAGAATACCTGACAATCCCAAACACACAGCGTATCTTCTTGATCTATTCCTGACAACTGACCCATCGACATTCACATTCTCTATATCCGCCCCTCTGAATAAATCCGACCACTCTCTGATAAAAATTAATGTTCCTTTCAACTTCTCTAAGCCTAAGAGCCAACAAATTAAAAAAAATATGGCTATTTAATAGAGCCAACTTCGATGAGATGCGTAGCTTCTTTGGACAATTCCCGTGGAATGACGCATTAAAAAATAAAAATGCTTCTGAATGTGCTTCTGTATTTGAAGAAGTAATTCAGATGGGCATTGAACAGTGTGTTCCCTATGTAAATAGGAAAAATTATTCAAAGCCCTGGTTCAACAAGCGATGTGCCGAAGCTGTTCGTGAAAAAAATAAAGCATTCAACGAATGGCTTTCCTGCCAAACGGACATCAAACGAATTGCCTTTTCAAAATCTCGTAACCAGTGTAACAAAATTATTAATGAAACCAAGAAGTCTCTAGATGAAAAATGGGCTGACCGATTATCAGCATGCCCAGTTAATAAAAATCGATTCTGGCATCTCACGAGGAAATTAACTACCAACTCCTCCAAATCTTCGTTTCCCCCCTTAATCTTTCCAGCGGCTCAATAGCCACCGACGCCCTCTCTAAAGCTGAAGCATTCGCTTCATTCTTCGCGACCAATGCCACCTTAGACGACAAGGGACTTGACCCCCCGCCCTATACCCCTAGCACCAATATTATGTCGGATATTAAATTCAGAATACCAAAAATATTAAAAGTAATAAAAAACCTAAATGTTAATTCAGCCGCTGGCCCAGACAACATTCCCACCAGTATAATCAAAAATTGCGCGCCTGAACTTGCTCCTATTCTCTCAAAAATTTTCAAACTTTCATATACCACTGGCTTAGTTCCGGAGAGCTGGAAAACAGCAAGAATTCAACCAATTAAAAAAAAAGGAGATCCTTCAAATGTAGCCAATTATCGTCCGATCGCCATAACTTCGGTTCTTTCTAAAATCATGGAAAAAATCATTAATGAGCAAGTTCTTCACCATTTAGAATCTAATAAACTAATCCATGATAGTCAATACGGCTTTAGACAATTTCGGTCCACCGGCGATATTTTAGCATATATAACTCATATTTGGAATAAAGCACTAGAGACTGGTAAAGAGACTTTCGTAATAGGCTTAGACATTTCAAAGGCCTTCGATCATGTCTGGCACAAAAATCTTCTTGCCAAATTACCTGCATTTGGCCTTCCCCCGAGCCTCTGCAAGTTGCTTGAGAGCTTTCTCTCAAACCGCTCTATTAAAGTCGAGGTTGACGGAATATCATCCTCGTCCTTTAATACTAATGCTGGAGTTCCTCAGGGCTCAGTCATCTCTCCCACACTCTTTATTATCTATATTAATGACCTATTAAATCTGCCCTCCAATCCAATACATTGTTACGCTGACGATAGCACCCTCCACAACGCTCAATCCTTACTAGACAATCGCGCAAACATAGCCTCCTCAATAAATTCAGATTTAAGCATGCTTAAAAAATGGGGATCTCACAATTTGGTAAACTTTAATGCTGGCAAAACACAGTGCTGCCTAATTTCTAGGCGCGCAGATAGGAACCTTCCGGACATTTCCTTTGATTCGAGCTCATTGGAATTCCGTAATAAAATATCAATGTTAGGTGTCACCTTAGGTTCTGACCTCTCTTGGAATGACCATATTATCTCAGTAGCAAAAGCTGCAGCATGTAAGCTTGGCTTTCTTTTCCGAACCAAACGATTTTTCACCCCCACTCAACTCCTTATATTATACAAGGCTCAAATTCGCCCCTGTCTTGAATATTGCTCGCATTTGTGGAGAGGAGCCTCCAAGTATTCTCTTAATACCTTAGATGCAATTCAGAGGCGAGCTATAAGACTGATAGGCGATCCTACATTAACTGACACTCTCGACTCCCTAGCCCATCGTAGATCTGTCTCCGCCCTATCCCTTTTTTATAGATATTACCATGGCTTTTGTTCTGACGAAATAAAATCGATAATCCCACCAAAGGCCTCATTTGCCCGAAATACGCGATTTTCTAAAATTCAACACCCCTACGCGCTTAAACTAGATACTAATCGAACAAACGCATTCGCCAATTCATTTATCCCTATGACATCTAGAGACTGGAATTCTCTTCCCCCGACCGTCTTTCCAGCTACTTATAACCTTCAAACTTTCAAGACCAGCATCCACAGATACCTTCGACTTCTACCCAATCCCTAAATCTCCCCTTATCTTCACGTTACAAGGGTCCACCACGGACTTCAGAGGTTGTACCTTCTTGGTGCAACTTCTTCTTGTATCAATATCATTATAAAAAAAAAAATATGATTGCTTTTTTCATTTTTCTTTTATTAATTAATTATTTGTTTGTTTTTTAATTTTAAAACCCACTAATAGTTAATTACAAATCATATTATTAATTAAAATTGGAAAATTTAATTGATTAAAGGATGGGAGAAAAAGGGTGATGGAACCAATCGACTTGATTGGGGAATAATGGAATTGAAATAATTATCGGAAAAGAGGTTTTTTATCTAATTAGATTTTTCCTCTTATTAAAAACAAGGACTAAAGATGATCAAGGACACTCGATGGTGGAGAAGTAATCTCCGGAATCGAAGCAAAAATACAATGTATACATTAATTAATGTAAAATAATTGGTTTAATTGGTTTAATTGATTAAAAGTATTTACTATCGAAGACAGAATGGTAGAACTCAAAGGCAGTCCAAGGATAATAAAAACATAAAATTACGAATAAAAATAATTTAGTAGAATGTCATTTTCAGACGATTCAGAGGACAGTCCTATCTTCGAATTATAATTTTTCGAATTATAAGACGTTGTCACGTCAAAAAACGTGTTTTTCAGTATTTATTTTATTGTAAATAAGTATTCTACTTAATATTTTTTAACAAAAATTTTTTGGTAAGAATTATTTATCGATAAGAGAAGTTAAAAAGTCATTTTTCGGTCAAGTATTGTAATCGTGCATGAAAAAAGTGTTTGTTTTTTTTCCTTCTTTTTTTCGAAATATCTCAAAAACGGTTGAAACTATATTGTTGAAAAAAATTAAGCGAAGCTATGGAGTTTTGGTCTACAAAAAAGCTCTAATAAGTAAACATCGAAAAAATGATATTTTGCGAAATACAGGTTTTAAACTTCAAATCAAATTGAACAGTTAAATAATTTATTCATTAACTATTTATTTACCAACATAATAATTTAATACATAAATATGTATGTGTACATGTACATACATATAATTAAGGATTATTCTTAAATGAAAAAGAATTAGTTCAATTATAGACTAACCGGTGCAAAAAAATCGAGCCACCAATAAATGATTAAATAGCAAAGTATTTTTTAAATTATTATAAATATTCATATAATTTGTTCTATTAACTTTTAAACTAACATATTCAATAAATACTGTTGATAGTTTTTGAATTTTATCTAAAAAATAAGCAAAATTAAATTAAAAGATACAATTACAAATTATCCTATTTTCTCAATATCAGTTTACATTTAAATAAAGTTTTAATAAAAGATCAAATTCCATTTGAAATATCAATCAAATGAATCATTTCGAATTAAGCATCATTGATAGAAAGATAAAATATACAAAATGGATATTTCTGAAGTTCAATCAATCAGTTCAAATTGTGTGCCTAATTAATCAAGGGCTAAGTCAACGACAAGTGCAACAAGTACACTTGCAATAAGCAATAATTTCAATAATGTATAGTTCCTTGTAAAAAAAATTACTATTCAATAAAGTTTTTATTGGTGGATGGGTATTTTTGCATTTCAGTGTATATTTATTATAATTATAACATAAATGTGTCATTCTAAAAAAATTAAAAATAGTGAAAATACTAAATAAATCTTGATGAATTAAAATATGTTAATATGTATTACATAATTAAAGTTAGTTTTTAAAAACTTCCCTGGACATGTTTATTTATTTATGTATTTATTTAGCTGGTTTAGCTAGTTTTACGGACAAGATGGCCAATACAGAAAAAGAAACATACAAGATACAATATTAAATTAATATGAATATAATAAAATAACAGCCCAGATAGCAAGTAGACTTGCCGCAAACTTAACTTTTGTCGAAATCGGTTTATAAACAAAGAAATTAGGCCTGAACAAACCTAACAAAAAAGGTCTAATACCTATGAAAATAAAAAATTCAATCGAATAGAGAACCTCCTCCTTTTTTGAAGTCGGTTAAAAATGGGACCAATCGGAAAGTAGACTGAACCCAAAAAATATTTCAAAATCGGTTCAAAATTGGCGGAGATATGAGGTAACATAGGCACAAAAAAAAAAATCAATCGAATAGAGAACCTCCTCCTTTTTTTGAAGTCGGTTAAAAAAGTGCTTTTTTTTTGCTTCTTATTTTCGAAATATCTCAAAAACGGCTAAAACTATTTTGATTAAAAAATTGAGCAAAATCATGGCATTTCTGGTACAAAAAGCCCTAATAAGTCAACATCGAAAAAATTATATTTTTGAGATAATAATTATTTTGTCAAAATGTCTGTTAGTCTGTGCGTTACCAAATTTTTGTGGACGAGCTAGCTCAAAAACTAGTGTGAATATCAAAAGCAAATTTCCCACGTAGTTTTGGTCTATTGAGATTAAGAGCTGATTAGATTTTGGTGCATATCGACCCAAACTTAAGGGGGGGGGGGGGGGGGTTAAAAATTAAAAATCTAGGCCATTTGACCAAACTCAACCAAATTTTGTATACATAATCAGTGGGACCCCAGACGTCTAAAAATTCGAAAACTAACCCCCTCCCCTACATGAGTATAAATAATTTCATTAACTATTAAATATAAGTGAGGGGTCAGGTTGTATAGTAAAGTCAAGTGGATGGCCACATCAGAACACGTCAACTTATTTTTAATTAAATTTTTTTATAATAATTGAAAGTAATGGAAGGCAGTCCTTAGGGGTAGTGAGGAAAGAAAAAATTAACACATATAAAATAAGGTGTAATTTATTGGAATCCTTCCTCCTTTCCTTTCAAACCGACGTTTCGTAGGATTTTTCCCCCTTCTTCAGGGTTTCAAAGGGTCAATGAATGAAACAAATAAAATGTTTCCTTCTTCTCTCCACAGTAGTAGTCTTAATTAAGAAAAGAAGGAAAAAAAAAATTTGTCTTTCTATGCCTTTTGTTACAAATGAAGAAAGTTTTTGAACACTACTGTGGAGAGAAGAAGGAAACATTTTATTTCTTTCATTCATTGACCCTTTGAAACCCTGAAGAAGTAGGGAAAAATCCTCCGAAACGTTGGTTTGAAAGGAAAGGAGGAAGGATTCCAATAAATTACACCTTATTTTATATGTGTTAATTTTTTCTTTCCTCACTACCTCTGGGCTGCCTTCCATTACTTTCAATTAAAATTTCTAGTCAGTCCGTCTCTCTCCAGAGAAAATTTCGTTGCAAAAAATTTTTTTATAATATTTTCCAGAAGATATTGTATATCAAATTTTCGTCAACGGCCTCATCTTGAAACAAATCAATCAATTAATTAATATATATATGTATTATTTTCCGCGTAGAATTCTGTGAAGTCCCTCTAACTTGAACTTTTAAGTTCAAAGTCAACCCATCCAAGGGGTTATCAAATGGATAAAATAATGTTTCGATACAAACAAAATAAGCTAGTCATCTTTTTTTAAATCTTAATTAAATAAATTCTTAAGTATACACAAATGGAAAAAAAATTTTCATTAGAAAATACTAAACATAAATACATTCTTGGTCTAATTTTTCTAAAAACTTAGGCTTCATTTGTTTAGCTTTGGCTTACCGATTGTGAAGTATTATCATCATTTTCTATACATTTAATTATTTATTAATATTTTTCGACAAACAAGAAAATACGTCATGAAAGTCACAACCTCTTTGTTTCTCTTTGTGAATCAACAACTCTGCTACTCTCGGCAAAACAAAAACTTTTCAATTCTAGTTTAAAAATGTATAGACTGGTCTTTGTCAAAAACGTGCTTCTTCAAGGTCAAAATGGGGAAAAATCGAAAAAAGTGCGAGTTTTTGGGGAATTGTGGAAACAAAAAAATAGGCCAATTTTCAACTAGCGCTTGAGCCCGAACGGTTGGTTGGAGAAAAAACCTAAATAATGGAATTTGTAGGAAATTTTATGAACATTTATTTTGCATAGAAAGGTTATTTAGAAAAAAATGATAGTTTTCGAGTTATAAGCGAAAATCCGACAAAAAATGGAAATTTTGTTTTTTTGTATTTTCTACAATGTTGCGTCAAGAAATGATGGTGGGGGATCTCAGATTTGGATTCAGCACCCCGAAAAATATATATATACAAAAAATCAGAACTACTCCAAAACTTTCCTGATAAAAACACAATTTGACTGGACTTAAAAGCTTAAATTTGAAAACAGAAAAAATTAATAACTCAAATTTTATGTAAAATATATTTATTTTTAAATTTAAATATATTAATAGTATTTAGTTTATATTATATATAAAAAAATTTCAAGTACCTACTTTTTTCAAGTATACTTTAACAATTTATATAAAGCTGCTCTTCTTGTATCAATATCATTATAAAAAAAAAAATCGGGGCTTAGGTGTATTTGGGAAATGAATTGGATTTTATAAGAGCTATTTATTATCATTGTTGATTTTGATAAGGTAATACTAATAATAATCACCTCCAGTACCAGTGGCTGTTGTAGTTTCAGGCAATGGATCGATTTCCTCCAGTTTTTCTTCTAATTTTTCATTTGTCTCCTGAATAAAAAAAACAAGGTTAATATTTTTCACTAATTTATTATTATGTATTTAGGCAATTCTACAGTAACTGTGTCGCCGCGATCTGACGATGGATTCTTATAGTACTCACCAAAATAAGACGAAAATGAAGAATGCCATTTTTTGAGATTTCCATTAGTTTTCGAGATATCCAGTTTAAAATATAATGTTATTTTATTTTATTTTTCAATTGTTTTTTTATAGAAACCACGGAAACCATAGTATCACGGGTCCCGTGTGGCGCTGCTATCTGATGAAGGATTCTTTTAAAAAATAAATATTATTTAAAAAATAATTAGTAAATGCCCAAAAAATTCAAATATATGTAAAAGTCGCTGCCGGTTCGGTTAAGATATATTCAGTTCAGCTAACGCCAATCTAATCGCCTAAAAGCCAGTTCGAAATGAAGATATACGAGCCGAACCGAGCCGAACTGAATTTATCTTAACCGAACCTTTCAAAGTTTGTTTGGGAACCCATTTTTTTATCTAAATGAACCGAGATGATGAATAGAACGGAACCTATGAAAAGTTCTAAAATTGAAAATTGCTATTTACGCCCCCACTGGCGCTCATTTGAGACAATTTGTGACATCACAATCATCAAATTTTATTTTTACTTTCCTAATTATTTTGTCTAGTTCTAAAAGAATCCGTCATCAGATAGCGGCGCCACACGGAACCCCCGGTATACTATGATTTCCAAGATTTCAATAAAAAAATAAACTGCAACGGATCGTTGCTAAACTTTATCCAAATTCATTTGAAATATTAATATGTTTATTCCTTTATTATTAATCAGATATCACTTGCTATTTGCAGTTCATGTTGACTTTAATTCAAAAATAATGATCGATTCTCATTAAATAGTCCAGGAATAACCATTCGATATTGGATTTTTGACGTTTCGATTATTATTGGTAACCATTGCTGAAGACATGGAGGAATCGAGTTAAAATCAAAAATCTCAAGCTTGAGTTGTTTACCAAAAAAGAATTTAGTCTTTTAGATTTTAAGTCGATTCTTCCACGTTATCAGTAGAGGTTGCCATTAATAGTCAAAACATCGAAAATGTAATGCAATATGGTTATTCCTCTAGTATTAGATAAGAATCGATCGTTATTTTTGATTTTAAGTTAACACCTCCTCCTCCATGTCTTCAACAATGCCTAGCAAAAAAACCGAAACGTCAAAAATCGAATGTAGAATGGTTATTCCTCGACTGTTAAATGAGAATCGATCATTATTTTTGAATTAAAGTCAACATGAACTTCAAATTGCAAGTGATATCTGATTAATAATAAAGAAATAAACATATTAATATTTAAAATGAATTTGGATAAAGTTTAGCAACGATCCGTTGCAGTTTATTTTTTAATTTTTGTTTTTAAATGTACTTTAAAAAAATAGATAGTTTTTTAAATCTTTGTTTCATTATTAAATTCTTCTTCAAAGATAATGTGGTTAGAACTCTATTATCTATGCTATTAAGAATGAATGACATTAAAAAATCTGACAAACAGGGCCGCCAACACATGTTTAGTTTGCTAGTTTAGTTCTTTTATTGTTTGGCAAGCTATGTTGGCTATACAAATTTTGTTTTAGTTTTGCGTGAATTTTCCAATTTTCCGGGCAACTTTTCCGATTTTTTTTTACGTATTAACCTGAATTGGACTATTACGAACATTTAAAAAAAGAAATTAGCCAAATCGGTCCAGGCGCTTACAAAGAAAAAGAAATTCATTTTTATTATATAGATTTTGTATTTTTTAGTTTTTTCAAATATAATTTATTTTTTTACTTTTTACTCTTAATTATTTTTATAGAGAAATGTTTGCGGAATTTAACAGAATGAAATGTATTTATTTTTATATTTTTATATAATTTCATTTAAATTGAGTAGGTAAACAATTAAGGGCTAGAATTTTCATTTTTGACCCTCTCCCCCATTTTGGGTCATTAGTTTTTGCATTTCTAGCCTTCTGGGGGTTCGCAGAATATGTGTACAAACTCAACAAACAGCAGTAAACTCTAGTTGCCACAAAGGTATTTAGTGAAACCCTTTTTAACCGACTTCAAAAAAGGAGGAGGTTCTCTATTCGATTTTTTTTTTTTTTTTTTTTTGTGCCTATGTTACCTCATATCTCCGTCAATTGTCAACCGATTTTGAAAAATTTTTTGCATTGGGTCCAGTCTAGCTTCCAATTGGTCCCATTTTTTTTTCTATTTTTTTTCATAGGTATTAGACCTTTTTTATTAGGTTTGTTTAGACCTAACCTCTTTGTTTATGAACCGATTTCGATGGTTCTTTTTTTATCCGAAAGGGGGTGTCTTAGGGATGGTGTCATATTAATTTGGTCAAGTTCTGATGATATTAAGTCACTATTAATAACATCACTAAAAAGAGAAAAATAAAAATAATTTTTAAGAAAAAAATAAAAACCGACTTCAAAAAATTAAATGCAACAAATAAAATACACTAAAAGGTATAAAATAATTATTATCTTATTTAGTTACAACTAAACGACGAAATATTAACACGAAATTACTTTTTAAAGTCGGTGCCAAACAAACTATACCTATAAGCGAGCGTACCCCGCCAAACGTACTAAGTAAGATCCGTCGAGTGCGATTCATAAAAGGTATATGTTTGGCACCGACTTCAAAAAGTAATTTCATGTTAATATTTCGTCGTTTAGTTGTAACTAAATAAGATAATAATTATTTTATACCTTTTAGTGTATTTTATTTGTGTATTTAATTTTTGAAGTCAGTTTTTATTTTTTTCTTAAAATTTTTTTAACTATCAAGAACCCATTCTTACTAAAAACGTTTTTTTACTGCAACATATATACCTAACTAAGAATAGTGTCACAACCGCTACATAGAAATTCGGGACATCTTTGATTTGAGGCTCAAGGTAGCCGTTTTGCGTAGATCCGCCACTGTACTTAGAAATTGTTTTGATGATTTATTGTATTAGTGTTGATGAATTTTGGGATCCATAGAGAAATGTGTTTGCGGAGATTCCGCGACATTTCATCCCCAGACAAAACATCCCCCGACAAAACATCTCCCGACAAAATATCCCCGGACAAAATATCCCCGACAAAATATCTCATGACTAAATAACCCTTCCCCGCGTGAATCTTATGAGTAATGCAAATCGACTCCGGTTCGGTTAATATATATTAACCGAACCTCCGAAAGTTTAGTCCGGACGGGGTGTGTTTCGGACTCCCATTTTTTTTTCGAATCAAACACACATCTTAAACCGAACCAGCCAATCGTCGGGCGGGGTGTGTTTCGGGGTCCCATTTTTCCTAATCAAACACACATTGAAAACAGAACAGCCAATCGTCGGGCTTGGTGTGTTTCGGG
This sequence comes from Forficula auricularia, assembly GCA_024734495.1. NCBI lineage: Eukaryota > Metazoa > Arthropoda > Insecta > Dermaptera > Forficulidae > Forficula > Forficula auricularia. The sequence goes on along the minus strand of JALMQS010000069.1, from coordinate 7,778,246 downwards.
CTCCCATTTTTTTTCTAATCAAAACACAGTCCATGTTGACTTAAATTCAAAAATAGTGATTGATTCTTATTTAATAGTCGAGGAATAACAATTTTACATTATATTTTTGACGTTTCGATTATTATTGGTAACCATTGCTGAAGACATGGAGGTATCGGTTTAAATTCAAAAATAGCGATCGATTCTTGTCTAATACTAGAGGAATAACCTTAATGCATTCCATTTTTTATCTTTTGACTATTAATGGCAACCTCTAATGAAAACGTGGAGGAATCGAATTAAAACTTGAGTTGTTTACCAAAAAAGAATTTAGTCTTTTTGATTTTAAGTCGATTCCTCCACGTTGTCATTAGAGTTTGCCATTAATAGTCAAAACATCAAAAATGGAATGCAATAAGGTTATTCCTCTAGAATTAGACAAGAATCGATCGCTATTTTTAACCGACTTCAAAAAAGGAGGAGGTTCTCTATTCGACTGAATTTTTTTTTTTTTTTTTTTTGTGCCTATGTTACCTCATATCTCCGCCAATTGTCAACCGATTTTGAAAATTTTTTTTGCATTGGGTCCAGTCTAGCTTCCGATTGGTCCCAGTTTTTTTTCGATTTTTTTTCATAGGTATTAGACCTTTTTTGTTAGGTTTGTTTAGACCTAACCTCTTTGTTTATGAACCGATTTCGATGGTTCTTTTTTTATCCGAAAGGGAGTGTCTTAGGGATAGTGTCATATTAATTTGGTCAAGTTCTGATGATATTAAGTCACTATTAATAACATCACTAAAAAGAGAAAAATAAAAATAATTTTTAAGAAAAAATAAAAACCGACTTCAAAAAATTAAATGCAACAAATAAAATACACTAAAAGGTATAAAATAATTATTATCTTATTTAGTTACAACTAAACGACGAAATATTAACACGAAATTACTTTTTGAATTCGGTACCAAACAAACTATACCTATAAGCGAGCGTACCCGCCAAACGTACTAAGTAAGATCCGTCGATTGCGATTCATAAAAGGTATATGTTTGGCACCGACTTCAAAAAGTAATTTCATGTTAATATTTCGTCGTTTAGTTGTAACTAAATAAGATAATAATTATTTTATACCTTTTAGTGTATTTTATTTGTTGCATTTAATTTTTTGAAGTCGGTTTTTATTTTTTTCTTAAAATTTTTTTTGATTTTAACTCGATTCCTCTAAGTCTTCAGCAAGGATATTTTATCGGGGATATTTTGTCCGGAGATATTTTGTCGGGGGATGTTTTGTCGCGTAATTTAACAGAACAAAAGTCACATTAATACATACATACATACATACAGGTGAAGCTAATATAAAGCGTGTAAAAAGTGAAATATATTCTTTATTTTGGAATTTAGAAAAAATCATCCGTATGAAAAACAGAATAAATTGCCATGTAAATATTTTCCTTATTTATTTATATACTCTACTATCTAAATATATAACATATATAAAATATTTTCTCGATAAGAAATCGTAACTAACTGGCAACAGAGGCGTTTTTATTCCAGAGCTTGCTGCCTGTGGATCAATGTGCAACATGAAAATACTATTTCTATTAATTTTAGTTCTAACCAGTTTAGTTTTAATAACAAATGCAAGCATCATTCAAAGAACAACTAAAAAACCAATAATACAGGTAAATACAACTTTTGTACTATTATGTATTGAAATTTTTTATCGACTATAAACAAATTAACTATTCTCATAATAAATTACTACATTTTTTAGACGCCTAGTCGAAGAATGATTAAATCTAGAGCTAGAACTGGATGTAGTACAATTGATGGAGTAACACGATGTCCGATCAACTAAAAATATAATCAATTACTTTTTACAGTGGACGTAGCGAACATAACTGGCGCCCGGGGCAACACACTTTATCAGCCCCCCCCCCCCTCCCCCATCAAGAAACACATATACCTAGTAATATAATATATAGATTTAGATTTACTCGTAATAAAAATAATAATAAAATGTAGTAGGTACCTAGTTAAAATATCTTTCTTTCTTGTGTTTTTTTTCATCATAGGCTCCTCGGAGGAGCGCTTGATGAAAGTTATGATTTAAAAAAATAAATAAAATAATGAATAAATAAATAAAACATAAAAAGTAATCCTGCTGAAAATATATCAGAAATCAACCCTAGGCATGATAATATATTACGAATAGTCACGTCACTACCTATGATTCGTCAAAATACTGTACTCTTTTTCTGAATAAAAATGGACATTGGCTCATGTTAGGCTTTAAATTTGAGACAGAAAATTTAGTTAAAAATGTCTTGGCGCGCCCCTCTGCGAGTGGCGCCCGGGGCATGATCTCCCCCCCCCCCCCAACGCTACGCCACTGTCTTCATATATTATTATAATATGAATATATCAATTTTGTTCAATTTCAATTTATGTTTTTTTTTATTTAATATTTAATTTTTTTATCATATAATAACGTTTATTAAGTACTATTTTGATAAAATATTTGTCGATGTAAACGGGACGTTTTTTGGGTTCTGTGCATGAATTTATTATTTTTAGTGTATATTGAAATTAAATAGTTACTATTTAAAAATAAAATATGTTGTTTTTTGTTGTTGTTGTTGTTGCCTTGATTGATTCTTAAATCGCTATCTCATTCATATACGCAGATCAAAGTTCTTTCTTATTTCTAACAGATTATTGTGAAGTTGAATTCAGCCGATTGAACTAATAAATAAATATAACATATATAAGACATGCTGTTGAAAATTCTCTTTTTCTATTTAATTGTTTTATTTTTATTAACATCAAGAACAATTTCAAAAAATACAACTAATAGTACAAACCACGGACTACAATTCGGCAATACTTCCAATACAAATAATGTAAGTAATCATCTAATTTTAGCCATTAATATACATTGAAGTTCAAAAAAATCGAGCCACTAATAAAAACTTTATTAAATAGTAAATTTTTTTACAAGTAACCATACATTATTGAAATTATTGCTTACTGCAAGTGTACTTGTTGCACTTTTCGTTGAATTAGCCCTTGATTAATTAGGCACACACAATTTGAACTGCTTGAACTTGAGAAATATCCATTTTGTATATTTAATCTTTCTATCAATGATGCTTAATTCAAAATTATTCATTTGATTGATATTTCAAATGAAATTTGATCTTTAATTAAAATTATATTTAAATGTAAAGTGATATTGAGAAAATGTATGATAATTTGTAATTGTATCTTTTAATTTATTTTTTTTTTAATAAAATTCAAAAATTATCAACAATATTTATTGAATATGTTAGTTAATTAAATGGTTAGTTTTAAAAATTTTTAAAATAATTTGCTATTTAATAAAGTTTTATTGGATAAAAAATACTTGGTAGGATTCACATCTATATATATAAAATTAAGGTTTTGTCTGTACATTGCTCCAAATCACGCCAAATTTTGGTTGGACACGTTTCCAGCAAAGTTATGAACGAAAACACCCTCAACAAAATTCCTGTCTGTCTGTCTGTCTGTTTCAGTGGGTTCCGCGAAAAGTTGCACGATTCACGTAAAAACTGCTGAAGGGATTATTATGAAATTTCATATTTACATCAGATGTCTTCTAACTTACGTTTTTAGCTATATCACGTTTTGATATTTTGACCCCAGAAGGGGTTTGGGGGGGGGGGGAGCGTACGAATGAAAATTATCAAATAACTCCTAAACTATTAACCCTACGTCAAATTTTATGATAAACAACGTTGTAAGAGATGTGATTTCTGGCAACTTTTGTTTAAAAAAATGTCCTCAAAAAACCAGCCAAAAAGGGGGAGGGAGGGTGAAAAAATGTAAATTCTTGGGGTTAGTGGGTTAGGGTGCGGAATGGAGTGTCGGGGTGGTGGTGTGGGGGCGGGGGTTGGGCATGATACGGGGGTGGTGATGCTCGGTGGGTTTCGGGGGGGTGAGGGTTGGATTCGAGGGCTGGGGTTCCAGGGGCGTGCTTCCTGGCTAGCAAGAGGGCCGCCGAAGGCGGGCCTTGCATCTAGTTAAGATATAAAAATAAAACGAATTTATTTTTGGAACGACTTTAATCTCGATATATATATGGTATATTCAGTTACTTTCTGTTGCTCGTGAAGATGGGTTAGCCACCCGAAATTCCCAAATTCCTTAAAAACTAATAAAGTTTTTATTAGTGGGTCGAATTTTTTGCACCGTAGTGTATTATCTTTTTTTTTTAATAATTATTGTTTCTCGATGAAAATAAAGTAAAACAATCCTTTTACTAGTGCAACTAACATTAATCGTTTTATTCCTTATTTTCTTTTTAATATTATACTTATGGATTAGTTAAAGATATATATATATATATATATATATAGTACCTGGAGGCACCGAGCGATGCTCGGTAACTTCTTCCTTCATTTTAAAATCTTTATTTTAATATTATTTTTAATTTAAAAGTACCTGGCCAACGAGCGATGCTCGGTAAATTTTTGCTTCAGTTAATAGCTATATATTAATCCCCGAAACCCCCCTCACCTCCCAGACCCCCATCCCTTCACCCCACCTCCTGCACCCTCCTATCCGACAAAGTCTACTTTTGTTTAATTTTGAATGGCCTTTTGAGCAATGAGGATTTCGAATTTGAATACAACTCAATGGTAAAATTTATTTTTAAGATAACAAAAGGGTAAATATTTAAAATTAGTGGAGAGAGAAGTCTATTTTGTTTAATTTTGAATATTTACCCTTTTGTTATCTGAAAAAAATAAATTTTACCATTGACTTGTATTCAATTTCGACTTATCCAGGTCAGTTACTTTCTGTTTCTCCTGAAGATGGGTTAGTCACCCGAAATATACATATATATCGAGATTAAAGATTCTCCAAAAAATAAATTCGTTTTATTTTTTTATATCTTAATGTGAAACCTACCAAGTATTTTTATCCAATAATTTTAGTTCAACAAATTTGAAACTCGCTATACTTTATTATTATAATAGTAGCTATCCTTCAGAACTACATATAGTAATTACTTTTAATTATTACACTCTCAAAGAGATGTCATGCCTATCGTGATTTACGGAAATATTCTTGCAATCTTCTAAGCCCCTGTTTGTTGGCAACCAAACGTACAGTGGATTAAGTTTTTCCGTCTCCGCTAGGGGCGCTAGCCTATCGGAACAAATCTGTAAAAGGCATTTGATTTATTTCTTATAAATAGTAACAGCATGGGGGATTTAGCCGATCCTGGAAAATCTTAATCCCAGGTAACCACAATATCCTAAGAATATTCTAAGGATATTCTAAGGACATTTAAATCTTCTTAGAATATTCTGGGGATATTGTGTGTTACCTGGGATGGACCGGCCCTAATTAATTAATTTTTTTTTGAGTGGGGATTACTCGTGGGCGAAAAATTACTCATACAGGCCTCGTTACGACCCAGTCACTCACTGCTTTAATAAATAGATAGTACCTGTAGGCACCGAGCGATGCTCGGTAACTTCTTCCTTCAGTTAAAAGCTTTATTTTAATTAGAAAGAATTTAATTTTTTAGGACAGAATCTAAGATTTTAATAGAAATATTATTAAATTGCGATATCAGAGGGGATCTTAGATTCTGTCCTAAAAAATTAAATTCTTTCTAGTTTAAAATTGATTTGTTAATCTGAACCCGAGCTCATTTTTGAAAAGCATTACAACTCTTTTCAAAAATAAGATGCTCAAATCTTTACTTTATTTTAATATTATTTTTAATTTAAAATTCTGATAAAAAGGTCGATTTTTATTTGAAAGCCGTTTTCAAATTAAAAAAAAAAAAAAAAAAAAAATACAAATATGTAAATTTAGGGCCCTTATATGATCGTATAGTAAAGGGGGAAGGGTCAAACAAGCCTGAAGGTCGGTTGGCCCCCTCTCTCTGGTAGTTACCTGAATTTGAGAAATAAACCACTTAACTTAATTAGGGAATCTTCAGGATCTAATTTAGTTAAATTCAATAAAACATTAATTAATAAATAAAATTATTTAATAAAGAAAATTGTACGCTTTGACATTGGTTAACAGAATAATTAGATAAATTTAATTTGACGATTTCATATGGAGCAAATTGATAAAACAGTAATTTCAAGTTGACACTTAAGATCATGAACAATGGTAATTATTATTATGTCATTACATAAAATCAGTGAATTTAGTTGGTGCTTAACAACTTAAGATTATAAGGATAATTATTATTATATCAACTATGCTTATCTAATTAAGCAACCAATATATATTGACAACCCATTTGGTTCCGAATTATATTATTATTATTTCATTGTGCATACCTAAGTAATTAGACGCCCTATGTATTGCTATCCCTCTTAGTTAGATAAGCAATCCATAGGGCCGAATGGTTAGCAACATGACTATTAATTAGTAGACTACTTATATTGGTTTCCTTAATTAAATAAACATATCTTGTAATCTATGACTATATTAGAAGCTATAATAAAGTATAAATTATTAATAGATTATCACACATACCTTGACGATCGTCACACTCTCGCTCATGCACTCATGCCCGTTCATACGCGCTTCGCCCCCTCTTGGCGATCCACCCCTAACGGCCCAAGACCAGCTCTCTCCCCCGTGGTCATAATTATCACCTCTCAACCCTTATTCTCTCGGGCCACCCTTCTCTGCCCTTTGTCCCCCCGGGGTCCCAAATACCTCTCCGGGGGGATCAATTATCACCTGGGTAATCAGCCCCCTAATTGTCACCGGGCTAATCAGCACCCCCTTATTATCGCCTGGCTACTTAGCCCCCTAATTATCACCTGGCTAATCAGCCCCCTAATTGTCACCGGGCTAATCAGCACCCCCTTATTATCGCCTGGCTACTTAGCCCCCTAATTATCACCTGGCTAATCAGCCCCCTAATTGTCACCGGGCTAATCAGCACCCCCTTATTATCGCCTGGCTACTTAGCCCCCTAATTATCACCTGGCTAATCAGCCCCCCTAATTGTCACAGGGCCAATCAGCCCCCTGCAACCCCTATCTGCCCTTCGCCACCCTCTAGCGCCCCCACACCCTTCCCGCCCGGAGGCTACGACCCAAGTCCGCGGCGTCGGCCCGCTTGCCAACGCCTCGCTGCTACCTCCCTTTCCTTCCTCGCTGGCTGAGCCGCCCGGTTATTTCCCTGGTCAGCGGATCTATATATATCATCTATTCAAACAAATTAGCCCCTGACCAATAACGGAAAATAACCAGGCTAATTGGCCATATATCTAAGGGCTGGTGCACCGCCCGCCCATTTACACTACCCTCCGTTTTCTAAAAGTTGACTTCCCCGTAGGGAATCAACTTTTCTCTGGTGTATATTTCCTCGGGGGCCGGGTGGGGGAAACATTTCATCTTGGCTGCGGCCCTACTTCCGGGGTCTCCTCGTGGTCGTCCTCCAGCTGGAGTTCGGGGTGCTCCTGAGTCGGCCGGGGTGCCACGTAATGTCGCCACCACCCGAGAGCGGCGGCAGTTCCCCCCAGGACCAGTAGCTGGGTACCTCCTCCGGCCGGAAATGTAACGTGCTGCAGGCGCTCCCTGCAGGACAGGCGACCGCTCCCTTGCGTAGTCGCTCGATGGGTACTTCCATCCTCATCCATCCTCCCTCGGCTCGGAGTACCTCGAGGTCGTCTACCGCATCCCTTAATTTGCGTGGGTCCCTAGGACGCTGGTGTATTTGGACCAGTCGACCTTGGGGGGAACGAGGACCGTTTAAGCCTCGAATTGGCGCCTGCTAGTGGCAGAACCACGGGGAAGGATCAGAGTGAAATCTGATCTCAGCTGGCCGCCTTCTTCGGCTCGTGACACCGCCCGAATCAGAGCAGCCCCTTGGTGCTGGGCCTCTTCGTCGTGACCCCGGCATTGAGCATCGACGTTCCGGCCTCGGTTAGGTCGAAAAAACCAGTTGGGGCCTGTACCAGCTGTTTAATGGCACGTAGAGTTGTCGAGCCAGGGTGGCCGCCAGCCAGCCCCCACCCGGGCCGAGCGCTTGACTTGTTTAGAGGGGAGCGGAAATAGTGGAAAATATACATTTGAACAGTGCACCAGTCATATAACTTTATAGTTACTATATATAAAAATGTTAAGATACTTAAAATCTAGAGTTCCTACTTATGAAATCGCTTTGACATAATTACCCACGTACAAATAGTACAATTCTATTTATGTAAATAAACAAAATTTCACAAATGATTTACAATCGAGCCTTTCATGACTCTTCAAAATTAATCCTCTAATCGTTCAATGAACTGTCACAAGATCCCTCTACATGGTTATTAAGGTGACCATTTGTCCCGACCTTCGGCTCAGTCCCCGAACAAAATTTATGTCCCTGTTTATTTTACCCCCGATTCGGCAGTATTATAATAGACACCGGAATGGAAAATTAATTGTACACTATTGTATACGTACAAATAGTAAAATTTCATTTATAAAAATAAACGAAATTGAACGAAAATGAACTATCAGAAACATCATGACTATTCATTGAATTTGTACGCATTTTATACTCGAGCTTTTCATAACTCTTCAAATTAATTTTCCATTCGTTTAAGGGATGAACGCGACCTCAAAATCTCTCCAAATAATTTGATCAGCCCGTGCTGCCCCCAAAACCCCTCGTAACTATCACTTAATTATTTCCCTCTCAGTCCATTGGAAACAGTCTCGGGAGTTTTCCCAAAAAAAATAACTCGAAATTCTTCCCTCAAAAACTGTCTCGGAATTTTCATCGAAAATGGCTCGAAGCCTCCTTCAAAAAAAAAGTGACTCAGGATTTTCGATACTCTGTTAACTAAGTAAAATGTCCTAATTAAGGTCCTATCCACCCAATTAAATATCAGTATTTGTGATTCATATTGTTTTCTAACCCCTTATTATAAATTTTCCTAAAAATTTCATTTGCTCATACTTCAATCATAAATTACTGTTAATTTGATCATTTGGTAATTCAAGAGCTGATCTAGAGGACCTGCCTCTTCTCTATAACGGATCAAATAAGGGCCGATATAAAATCAGAAACGCTAAGAACTGGTGCCGTGACCAGGATGATCACGTGATCCTGGTCACGGCACCATTTGTAAATTTAGGGCCCTTATATGATCGTATAGTAAAGGGGGAAGGGTCAAACAAGCCTGAAGGTCGGTTGGCCCCCTCTCTCTGGTAGTTACCTGAATTTGAGAAATAAACCACTTAACTTAATTAGGGAATCTTCAGGATCTAATATAGTTAAATTCAATAAAACATTAATTAATAAATAAAATTATTTAATAAAGAAAATTGTACGCTTTGACATTGGTTAACAGAATAATTAGATAAATTTAATTTGACGATTTCATATGGAGCAAATTGATAAAACAGTAATTTCAAGTTGACACTTAAGATCATGAACAATGGTAATTATTATTATGTCATTACATAAAATCAGTGAATTTAGTTGGTGCTTAACAACTTAAGATTATAAGGATAATTATTATTATATCAACTATGCTTATCTAATTAAGCAACCAATATATATTGACAACCCATTTGGTTCCGAATTATATTATTATTATTTCATTGTGCATACCTAAGTAATTAGACGCCCTATGTATTGCTATCCCTCTTAGTTAGATAAGCAATCCATAGGGCCGAATGGTTAGCAACATGACTATTAATTAGTAGACTACTTATATTGGTTTCCTTAATTAAATAAACATATCTTGTAATCTATGACTATATTAGAAGCTATAATAAAGTATAAATTATTAATAGATTATCACACATACCTTGACGATCGTCACACTCTCGCTCATGCACTCATGCCCGTTCATACGCGCTTCGCCCCCTCTTGGCGATCCACCCCTAACGGCCCAAGACCAGCTCTCTCCCCCCGTGGTCATAATTATCACCTCTCAACCCTTATTCTCTCGGGCCACCCTTCTCTGCCCTTTGTCCCCCCGGGGTCCCAAATACCTCTCCGGGGGATCAATTATCACCTGGCTAATCAGCCCCTTAATTGTCACCGGGCTAATCAGCACCCCCTTATTATCGCCTGGCTACTTAGCCCCCTAATTATCACCTGGCTAATCAGCCCCCTAATTGTCACCGGGCTAATCAGCACCCCCTTATTATCGCCTGGCTACTTAGCCCCCTAATTATCACCTGGCTAATCAGCCCCCTAATTGTCACCGGGCTAATCAGCACCCCCTTATTATCGCCTGGCTACTTAGCCCCCTAATTATCACCTGGCTAATCAGCCCCCCTAATTGTCACAGGGCCAATCAGCCCCCTGCAACCCCTATCTGCCCTTCGCCACCCTCTAGCGCCCCCACACCCTTCCCGCCCGGAGGCTACGACCCAAGTCCGCGGCGTCGGCCCGCTTGCCAACGCCTCGCTGCTACCTCCCTCTTCCTTCCTCGCTGGCTGAGCCGCCCGGTTATTTCCCTGGTCAGCGGATCTATATATATCATCTATTCAAACAAATTAGCCCCTGACCAATAACGGAAAATAACCAGGCTAATTGGCCATATATCTAAGGGCTGGTGCACCGCCCGCCCATTTACAACTATATATAATGTATTCGACCACTGTGTTATTTTTTCAGAAAATTGAGACCTGCTTATGCGAAAGATATTTTTAAATAAATTCTTGATTATTTTTTATTCTATTAAATAAATAAAGTTCTTTATAAAAACAATTATAAAACGTTTATTAATAATTCTAACGTTTAGGGAGAACAACAAACCACAATCACAATACTTCTTCAAGGCCTTTTATAACAATGAAATAAGGCAACCCATTGTCTGTCTGCATACAAAAGGAAAAGGGAAACCTTTTTTTTAAACCCTAAGAATGGGATTTGTCTACCTGATAATAATTAATTTGATTATGAAAAAACCCATCAAAAACAATTTTGTCAAAGATGAGACCGTGACAGATCGAATTGTCACCCCGAAAACCCCTAACCCGTGAATTTCATCAAAATCGGTAGAGTCATTTTCAAAATATAACCAAGATACAAATATATAAACAAATATATATACAAACAAATAAATATACAATTTTTGCTCGTTTAATAAAAGTAGATTTTCAAAATAAAACAAAAATTTACTTAACTCTCAACCCCCATCCACGACAAATATATCAAATTTTATAAATTAAAAGGTTTATTTAGTCACATAAAATAATTTTAGTCAATTAACATTATTTATTTGTTAGATTTACTAAACAGTTAAGAATGACTTATATAAATGCAGAGTGACAAATTCCAAATCTTAACCGAAACTGTGTATGTATAATTTTGTGTTTTTGTATAAAAAATCTAATAAAATGTTTCAATTGAAGGAAACAATAAAAGAATGTGTCTTCTGCTGGAATTATAAATTTTATTTATTTATAACGAGTGAAATAAAAGTTTATTTATATCAGGGGGAAACTAAACTACGATATTGCTTGTTGACCTAGAACAAGCTTTCAAGGATATTTTGAGGTCAAGTTCTGTTTTTAAATCAAAACCTATATGTTTCTGTAGATATTCTAAATCTACAAAAAAAACTTAACAACTTTTATTAGAACTATTTTTTATAGGACATCAAATAAACAAAATATTAAATCAATTAAATCTCAAAAAAATCCTAATAATTATTTTTAACAATCATTCAACTTAATTATCAAATAATAATGATTAAATATTTAATTATTAAATAAATAATTTAATTATTAAATAAATAATTTAATTATTAAATAAATAATTTAATAATTTTCCGACTATGTACTGTGACATTCCAGAGTGTTCTGGATGAATTCCAGTTCCAATTTCCTTATTTTTTTTAACAGATTTTACAACACAATAAAATGAAGCTTGTGAGGGTGTATCCCTGTCATGAAAACGCTCGGCATCCATTTCAATGGGAGCTCCATAACACTTCTTCCACATTCACCGCATAAATTAAGACCATTTCAAATCTGTCTTCAACAAAAAATACTCCATTTCTATTATAGTAATACAATATAACTATCTACTGGATAGACACAAAAATAAACTTTTTTTAACTCAAAAATTTTAAGTAGTTTTATCAAGTAGAAAATAATCTCTTAAATCTGTGTATAATGAAGTTTTAAGATTATAAACACTTATTTTCATTGAAGGAGACAATTAAAGAGTGTGTCTTCTGCTGGAATTATAAATCTATGAATTAATTCCTGTGAATCAATTGTAATAGACTGATGAAGAGTGCAAATCCCTCGAAACTATAGTCTCTTTATAAATAAATAAAAATTTATAATTCCAGCAGAAGACACACTCTTTTATTGTCTCCTTCAATATATAAAAATTCTGCTACTCTCGGCAAAAACTTTCAATTTTCAGTACTACTGAAGATGTTATACCAGGGGCGACCGAAACTATTTAGTATACCTATTCAAATAAATAATGTTAATTAACTAAAATTACTCTATTTATTTATTTTACGTGACTATTTAAACCCTTTAATTTATAAAATTAAATTCTACATTAATCACTTAAGTTTTGGAAAAAAAATATCAAAAAAATAAAAATATTTTTGGATAATTATTATTTACTATGAGCTATTTTTATACTAGGTTTCTTGTTTTAAGACGTCAGAGTTTTGAGATATTATCGGCCAAAATGACGAAAAAGGCCATTTTGACCTATTTTCGAGTCCCATTAAATATTTATTAAACAGCAATATTTGAAATCAAAATATTTTATTGACATTATTGTGGGATATGATTTAGATGATGAATGAAGATGAGTTTTTGACTCGAAAGGCTAGATGGAAAGATATCGGTGGAGCTCCGGTGTCGGCGATTTTCTTCAGAGGTGAAAACCTCTTTTGGTGGCGTATAGCCAAGAAATTTGCTTTTCGAATGATTAGTTAGAAAATGCTTTACCAAAATAAGAATTTGCCCCAAGGCAGTGAAAAATGCTTTCTCCAAAATAAACGGCACAAGGCCCGCTGTTTATTACTTCTTCGTGGTTACAGGGTTTCGTACTGAGACAGCTTTGTCCCTTCAATCGTTCCAAAGTCGTCAGGCGTACTTTTGGAGAGTATTTAAACAGCACTTCACACAGTGAGAGCTGAATATCAACTGAATTTATTAATTACAGCTTGGCTTCTTTTATAGAGCCTGATCTAATTGCCAATTAAGATGATTGGTTAATAATTTTACTTAGATTGCGCTTGGATAATTATAAAAGGGCGTGGCTTCTATTGTTCGCTAATTAGTCTATCAAGAGACACGGATCGATAAATATCGAAAATCAATTTACATTTCTAATTGAAAGAAAAGCACAAAATCAGCTCCCACATTATAGAAAGCAGCTTCCTCTTTTATTTTCAACTCAATCGAACTTATGTTTTTATTTATGTTTATTATCATTTATAATCACTCAGTTTTAGTTTTTTAGTTACAACTCGAGTTCTAATTTTGGTAAAAACAATTGGTAATTTGAAAATCAAAGAGGAAACTGTTTTCTATTAAGTCAACAAAAGATTTTGATTTCAAATATTGCTGTTTAATATTTAATGGGATTCGAAAATAGGTCAAAGTGACCTTTTTCGTCATTTTGACTGATAAATATTTTCAAACTCTGACGTGTTGTAAAAAATCGGGAAATTGCATGATAATCATCGTATATAACTCTACTGGAATTCAATGTTAGGTTTACGGGGAGAAATTTTTGTTTAGTAGTATAATTATTAAAAAGATCAAAGTAAACCTAAAATATTTATAAATTGTAATTACCGTAAAACGATATCAGGGTGAGTAGAGAACTCTCCAACTTATAGTCACGCATTTATATTATAATAGAACTAAAATAGTTTAAAATATTATGTAAGATTTTATTTTATCTTATTATATTAAACGAGCAATGTTTATATATATATATATATATAGAATCGGTTTCTCGAAAACGGCTCTAACGATTTGGATGAAATTCACGGGTTAGGAGGGTTTTGTGTTGGACATTCGATCTGTCACGCTCTCATCTTCGCCTAAGTTGTTTTTGATGGGTTTTTTTTGTTAATTAAATTAATTATTCACAGGTGGTTGTCTCGATAAAAATGTTTATTTACATTTTTATTCAATTTCCTTTTAATAAATAATTGGTTTTTTTAATTTTATATTCCGCAATATGATTATTATAATTATTATTATATATTAAAAGTTGGGAAATTTAATTGATTAAAAATCGAGTTTTAAATCCCACAAATATTATATTGACAATTTAATTGATGAACTCAAAAATTGTTATTTAATTAAAAAAAAATTATACCGTATTTATTTATATACCTATATACTATATAAATAATCTGTGGGCCACTGAAGGCTAGAAATGTAAAAACTGGGTGAGTGGGCAGTGGTGGGGGTGCAGTGGTGGTGGGGATCCGGGGGGGGGGGGCTTTCGGGGGCGGGGGTGTATGTGGGAGTTAGGGTGGGAGGGTGTAGGAGGTGGAGTGAAGTGGTGGGGGTCCGGGGGTAGAGGGGGGTTTCGGGGATTAATATATAGCTATTAACTGAAGCAAAAAGTTACCGAGCATCGCTCGGTGGCCCAGGTACTAGTTATTTAATTGTAATAATATGATCAGTTCTAATTAATACTTATTTTTTAAATTTCCAGACGTATGAAAATGATACTATTTTGGAGGCGTATTTCATAAGACCCAGATCAAGAACAGGATGCCGGAAAGTGAATAATCAATTCAAGTGTGGTTATTAGTCATTAAAATAAAAAAAAAAAAAAAACTAATTCATAATATTGTCAATTTAGAAATGATCAAACTATTTATTGCATGTAAACTCTCTACTAAGTATTTAATTATACGTATATTGTAGTTTAAGCAGAGCTGAAGCCTCACGCAAATACTATACTGAAAAAACGATTTATTTATAGTTAAGAAATTATATTTGATATGAATAGATGTTGAAGTTAATTATGGCAAAATCGATCTCTGTTCAATATCTGAATAAATGATATACGTATTTGTAGTATTCTCATGTTTTCGGAGCAACTCAAGATATATTAATAGTTAAGATGCCGCTATTTGAACCAAATACCAATAAGTAAATTATGAAAATATTGTTATTTATATAGTGGAATAGTTCAATTTAATAGTTGGGTATTTAAATGGAAGAATACGTAATTACGACAAGAAATGATATAAAATTGAATATTTTTTATTTATAATAAATATATGTATTTCTGACTAGAAGATGAGTATATCTTCATGTGATGTAGAATCTATATTCAATCAATCAAATGAATTATATAAATATTTATTTTAATTATTCATTTTGTTGAATTAATTAGTTAAAAATTTAAATTAATTATTATATTTGATTTAAGGTACACGGTAATCTAATTTTAATATATATTAATATTTCATATAATCTTATAGTGGGTTTTTAAATTAAAGAAAAAAACGATTAACAATGTAAACAATTTTTTTTTAATATCTTAATTATTAAGATATCACTATTTGCGGAAAATCTAAGTCGTTTTATGATAACAAGACATTCGTTTATATAAAATAAGAGGTTTTACTTTTTGTTTTTCATTTGATATTAAGAGATATATAAAATAGAATAAGATAGATCACTTAAGTATATAATATATTTGGATTAAATACCTAAAAAATTCATTAGATAAAGCCCCTTCATCTATTGTCTTTTACTTGGAAATGAAACTGGAAGTGTAAGTAGGTGTACACAATATTAGGTCGCGGTTCACCCCTCGAATGTAACTACATATATACCGGGGGAGTTTTTTTTATCTTGAGACATTCTTATAACTCAAAAACAGTGAATTAATTGAAAAAAGTTTCAAATAAAAGTTTATTTATATCAAGGGGGAAACTAAACTACCTTATTGTTTGTCGACCTAGAACAAGCTTTCAAGGGTATTTCGAGGTCAAGTTCTGTTTTTAAATGGAACCCTATATGTTTCTGTACATATTCTGAATCTACAAAAAAAACTGAACAACTTTTATAAGAACTATTTTTTTATACGACATCAAATAAAAAAAAATATTTTATCAATTAGATCCCAAATAAAGTAAAAAATCTTAATAATTATTTTTAACAATTATTCAAATCAATTATCAAGTAATAATGATCAAATATTTAATTATTAAATAAATAATTATTAAATCGAAAAGTCACAACAATGAAAATAAGGGCTTATAATGATTTTAAAACTTCATTATACACAGATTTAAGAGATTATTTTCTACTTCATAGAACTATTTAAAATTCTTGACTTAAAAAAAGTTTCTTTCTCCATGTATTATCATAATAAAAATGGAACATTTTTTGTTGAAGACAGAATTGAAATGGTCTTAATTTATTCGGTGAATATAGGACTGTTATGGGGCTGCCATTGAAATGGATGCCGAGCGTTTTCCTGATAGGAATACACCCTCAAAAGCATCATTTTATCGTGTTGTATATCTGTTAAAAAACAAAAGAAATTGGAACTAGAATTCATCAAGAAGATTTGCGATACACTCTGGAATGTCTCAGAACAATTAAATTATTAAATTATTTATTTATTAATTAAATATTTAATCATTATTTTTTGATAATTAAGTTGAATGATTGTTAAAAATAATTATTAAGATTTTTTTGAGATTTAATTAATTCATGTATTTTGATTATTTGATGTCGTATAAAAAAATAGTTCTAATGAAAGTTGTACAGTTTTTTTTCTAGATTAAGAATATGTACAGAAACATATTATTAATAAGATACAATTCTACATTGGATTTTTGACATTTCGGTTATTATTGGTAACCATTACTGAAGAACCTTATCTATTCTGACTTAAATGAACTATAATAAACCCATTGGATAAAGTAAAAATAGTTCTAATGAAAGTTGTACAGTTTTTTTCTAGATTAAGAATATGTACAGAAACATATTATTAATAAGATACAATTCTACATTGGATTTTTGACATTTCGGTTATTATTGGTAACCATTACTGAAGAACCTTATCTATTCTGACTTAAATGAACTATAATAAACCCATTGGATAAAGTAAAAATAGTTCTAATGAAAGTTGTACAGTTTTTTTTCTAGATTAAGAATATGTACAGAAACATATTATTAATAAGATACAATTCTACATTGGATTTTTGACATTTCGGTTATTATTGGTAAACATTACTGAAGAACCTTATCTATTCTGACTTAAATGAACTATAATAAACCCATGAATGAATACATTTTAATGAGTTTTAAATAAGGAATTTAAAAAAAGTACTATCTTACTCTAGAGTAAAGTACTTTAAAATATAATTTTACTAAAAACTTTATTTAACCTTTTTTGTGGTCCCCAAGGTACTTAATTAGGATATTAAATTTCATCAAAGTTGGTTAAGTCATTTTCAAGATATTTAGAAAAAACTAAAAAAGTACTGAAATAAAGTACTAATGTTTGTGGACCGATATGTACCAAAAACTAATCAGCGCTTCATTTTGTTAAAATGATGGTAGGTTTTCAATTTCAATTTAATCGGTGCAACGGTGTGGAAAAAATCGTGGACGAAAAAAACGATAACATACAATACATCCATCCATCCCCACGCACTTCTAAAAAAATGGCACTTTTTGGCCTCTCGACGAGATCCCTAGGTAATTTTTGGCAAAACCGTCACGTGCTAAAATTCAATCTCATTGAATACTTCATTTTGTGACCTTAATTGAGTCCATGGGTTCCGTAGTCTTTACTTGAGGACCCTTTGAATTCACCCTTGCCTCGAGACCCATTACAATACTTTCCCCATGCTTCGCATTGGATAAATTAAAAACTCACCCGGTATATAATAAGTATGTATTTGCATGGTCCTAAGCTCCGAAAAGGGAATAACTCAATCAATAATATATAAAAAACTTATCTTAGAGATATAATAAAAAAGTTCATAGGTCATGAAAATGTTTATGCATTATTTGTAATTTATAGATAGTTTTTAATACATTATTAATAAAATCCTCGATCACAAGCACAAAAACAGCCATGTTGTTCCGACACTATTTACTTTGCTTTTTGCTTGTCTTTATCACTTTATTTACTTCGAGTACTTCAACTGACAAGATTTCCATTCAAGTAAGTAATATTACTTACAAAGATTTCATTATTCGAGTCCATGATCAATAACTATAGGGAGTTGGACTTGACTTTAAATTAAATACAATGTTTTCTACTTAAATACGCCAAACGTTTCGTTGCTGGTTCGCAACTTCTTCAGTTGCTGAAATGGCGAAACAAAGCCGTTTGACATCTTTTTATTAATCAATTATTTCATTTTTACAAAAGTACAATGGTAGTTTGTCTCCCCTCATTTATTAAACTTGTTTGTCTGGGGTTTTAACTAAGAGAAAACCATTTTCAAACATTATCCTTACAAATCACTCAATTTAACAAATAATATAAAACATAAACTTTGTAATTGTTTCATGTCAAAATAATTAAAGCAATCAAATTGAACAAAGATATTTTTTACTAGATGAAGGAGGAGGTATCGGCCAAAGATGGAATCACTCGGGTTCAATAAAACACCTTTAATGAGACGTTTCGGCCTAAATTTTATTTGGCCATTCCCCAGTAATCACATTCATTCTGAAACTTTTGGGGTCCAGGCACGTTAAAAATTCGCATGAAGCTAAAAGAAATTTTTATTTTTGACAAGGCTTGGTTCGATCACATATGTGTACCGCATTTTGTGTATAACTCCTAATTGACTGAAGATGGCCAAATAAAATTTAGGCCGAAACGTCTCCACTGCCAGGTGTTTTGTTGAGACTCCAGTGATTCCATCTTTGGCTGACTACCTCCTCCTTTCATCTAGTATAGTTTCATCACAGCCACGAACTCTCACAAAGATATTTTTTTATGTACTCTAGGGATCATCTAGACTTTTACGCCAACTAGTGGTAAACATCTCAACTAATTGGAATCGTTTATTAAATTTTAACACGTGATTTATTTTTTAATAATTAATATTAAAATTAATTGATATTATTTTAATTGTGTCAGCTTCAAGAAAGAATTGCTGTATCGGTGGTTGTAATGATACATCACGTCAAAAACGTGGAGTTGATGTGAAAGTGAAATTTTATAAATTCCCAGATAGCATGTTTGGAGCCGCATGGAAAATAGCGAAACGTAAACAGTGGATGCTGATAAAGGCTTTCCACAGATAAAAACCCAAGTAGAAAATAAAAATGCTGTTTTTGTGATGCCTCCTTTCGGTCACAAAGGTCAATTTACCCCGGAAGAAGTAGACGAAACATACAACATCGCTTCTGTAACGATACATATTGAACGCGTTAATCAACGAATCAAGGACTTTAAAATTCTATATAAAGTATCAAATTCGTTATTTCCTCATATTGATGAGATAGTTTTTGTCATCTGCGCTTTAATTAATATTCAGAAGCCATTGTTTAAAGAGAAAGAAGTTGTTAAGTAAAATTTTTTGAGAAAATTGTAAATAACATATTGAATTGGGAATTGTATTAAATTTAAATTAATATTTTTATTGTAAAACGTAATAAAAATGTCAGTGTAGGTTGAAATCCATATTTTATTATTTTTTCCATTATTTATAAATATTTCATGTTGCGTGTAATGAATGTTTTGATTCCACTATCTTCGGCAAAGGAACACTAGAGAGCGCTTACTTCGACAGTAGTGCTGCCTCTATGTTTCACGCACGATCCCTATCAGATATCAGATTAATTTTATTTTAATTTATATTATTTGATAAAATTGAGTGATTTGTAAAGATTATGTTTGAAAATGGTTTTTCTCTTAGTTAAAACTCCAGACAAATAAGTTTAATAAATGAGGGGAGACAAAATAACCTTACTTACCATTGTACTTTTGTAAAAATGAAATAATTGATTAATAAAAAGATGTCTAACGGCTTTGTTTCGCTATTTCAGCCACTGAAGAAGTTGCGAACCAGCAACGAAACGTTTGGCGTATTTAAGTAGAAAACATTGTATTTAATTTAAAGTCAAGTCCAACTCCCTATGATTCCTTTAATTACTTACAAAGATTTCTCTAATATTTGTATTATGTAATTTATTTTGTTTTGTAGCCAGTGAGAATGATTAAACCAAGACCCAAAACAGGTTGTCATTACCTGAATGGCAGATACAGATGTTCTGCCTAACCCCCCAAATCTTCAAATTCATAAAAAATATAATGATTTCGCCTCCATTAAATCAAATTCTTGTTATTATTCTTATAAGTATATATTTGTATATGACTATCTTATTAAGAAATAAAGTTTAGTTATGAAATTAATGTAATGATTTTTTTTTTTGTCATTTTATCGTCACAGCATTCAATACAGTTGTTAACCCAGGTAACCACAATATCCTCAGAATATTCTAAGAATATTCTAAGGACATTTAAATCTTCTTAGAATATTCTGAGGATATTGTGTGTTACCTGGGAAAGTGTTGTTATAATATATTGTGTTCGGGCGCC
This sequence comes from Forficula auricularia, assembly GCA_024734495.1. Classification (NCBI taxonomy): domain Eukaryota; kingdom Metazoa; phylum Arthropoda; class Insecta; order Dermaptera; family Forficulidae; genus Forficula; species Forficula auricularia. The sequence continues at coordinate 7,757,696 of JALMQS010000069.1, read as the reverse complement.
AATTTGTTACAATATATTTAGTATGTTTTATAGTTAAAGGTTACTGGGTAACTAATAGACGTAAGATATATTTATAACAACATGTTGACAAGGCATATCACAACAGTGTATTAAAAAGGATGAATTTCCATTGTAGAATGTGTAGTACCTGGAGCCACCGAGCGATGTACGGTAACCAAATTAAAAAAATACAAATAAATATAGTACCCCCCACCCCGAAACTACGCACCTCGCCCCCACCACTGCAATCCCACGGCCACTTCGCCCCACCTCCGGATCCCCCATAACTGCACCCCACCTCCATCACCTCCCACATCCACCCCTGCCCGCACTCAGATTTTGCATTTCTAGCTTTCTAATGGTCCATTTACCAATTATGTATATATTTGTTTACTCGTACACCAATTTGCCCACATTCGTTCATATTTATAAACATATAATAAATAAATAAATAAATAATAATAAAAAAATAATCGTATAAGATCTGAAATAAATACAAAATTAAATAAGATTTGTTTCCAAGTTATATAAAAAAAAACACTTCAACCACTTTATTTGTAAACACACCTGTTTTGTTATGATTTAGACACCTGTTAATTAAAAACAAACAAAATTTTTATTTTTTTATTTTTTTATAAATTTTATTAAACCAATTATTTTACATTAATTAATGTATACATTGTATTTTTTTGCTTCGATTCCGGAGATTACTTCTCCACCATCGAGTGTCCTTATTCATCTTTAGTCCTTGTTTTTAATAAAAGGAAAAATCTAATTAGATAAAAAAAACCTCTTTTCCGATAATTATTTCAATTCCATTATTCCCCAATCAAGTCGATTGGTTTCCCCCATCTATCTAATCCCACAAACAAAAAATCTCCTAATTTTAATCAATGTAATAATATTTGGTATAAAATTATTACCTCAATTATGCAGAAGTAGATAAACTAGCGCCACAACCACAGGTGCATGTAAGTACCTAATATTTAAATTTGTTTTCATAGACCAAAATATATTTCGTCGGGTTACAGCCAAAACAAGCTAACTCCACTTTTACTCAATTCGGAGTTAAGTACTCCATTAGATTAAAAAATGTTCGAAAATACTTTACCATACAGGGTATGGTCAAGTATTGTAATCGTGCATGAAAAAAGTGTTGTTTTTTCTTCTTTTTTTTCGAAATATCTAAAAAACGGCTGAAACTATTTCGATTAAAAAAATTGAGCAAAACCATGGGATTTCGCTCTACAAAAAAGTTCTAATAAGTAAACATCGAAAAAATTATATTTTTCGAGATAATAATTGTTTTGTCAAAATGTCTGTTAGTTAGTCTGTGCGTTACCAAATTTTGTGGACGAGCTAGCTCAAAAACTAGTGTGAATATCGAAACCAAATTTCACACGTAGTTTTGGTCCATTGAGATTAAGAGCTGATTAGATTTTGGTGCATATCGACCCAAAATTAAGGGGTGGAGGGGGGTTAAAAATTAAAAATCTAGGCCATTTGACCAAACTCAACCAAATTTTGTATACATAATCAGTGGGACCCCAGAAGTCTAAAAATGGAAAAACTAACCGCCCAAAATGGGGGGTGGGTGCTGGGTCAAAAAATTAATATCTAAGCCATTTGACCAAATTCAACCAAATTTTGTATACATAATCAGTGGGACCCCAGAAGACTAAAAACGGAAAAACTAACCGCCCAAAATGGGGGGGGGGGGGGCGAGGAATTAAAAATATAGGCTCTTGTACCAAACTCAACCAAATTTTGTATACATAATCAGTGGGACCCCAGAAGTCTAAAAATGCAAAAACTAACCGCCCAAAATGGGGGGGGGGGGGTGGGTCAAAAAATGAAAATCTAGGCCGTTTGACCAAACTCAACCAAATTTTGTATACATAATCAGTGGGACCCCAGAAGACTAAAAATGGAAAAACTAACCGCCCAAAATGGGGGGGGGGGCGGGGGAATTAAAAATCTAGGCTCATTGTACCAAACTCAACCAAATTTTGTATACATAATCAGTGGGACCCCAGAAGACTAAAAACGGAAAAACTAACCGCCCAAAATGGGGGGGGGGGGGGGCAGGGGAATTAAAAATATAGGCTCTTGTACCAAACTCAACCAAATTTTGTATACATAATCAGTGGGATCCAAGAAGTCTAAAAAGCAAAAACTAACCCCCCTCCCTTACATGATTATAAATAATTTTATTAAATATTAAATATAAGTGAGGGGCAGTATTGTATGGTAAAGTCAAGTGGATGGCCACATCAGAACACGTCAGCTTATTTCAATCAATAAATCATTTTGAAGCTGTGACGATTTTTGATTTCAATTTAAATTTTCAAACGACGATTTCTCAAAAGTTCAAATTATGGAGTTAACTTGTTTTGCCAGTAACCCGACGATATATATATATATATATATATATATATATATATATATTAATCTTCTATTTACTTAACTTGGCTTCTATGTTTTTTCTGGGTAGAAACTTTTTGAATTTTGACGATCATATCCCAGGTAACACACAATATCCTCAGAATATTCTAAGAAGATTTAAATGTCCTTAGAATATCCTTAGAATATTCTTAGGATATTGTGGTTACCTGGGATCATGCAATTTTGCATACCTACATATTTATTTGCTTATGGCTAATACAATACTTATTTAATTCCGGGATTAATAGGGAGAAATATAATTTAAATTTTTAAAAATATGAAATAAACATTATCAAGAAATCTTATGAGTTACCAGATTTTATCTAGAGGGTTCGGAGGATAAGGGTTGAACTGGTTACTCATTTAGGGAAATCAATTGGGTTGTCCAGGCAAATTACGATTTTAACAGGAAATGTTGGTACTCCAATATTACTACCCTAAGTTTTCCCCCAAATCTGTGTTGTGGAAATTTTTCTACGCCCCTTAAAATGAGAAAATTTCGGAGTTTTTTCAGTTTTTCTTGAATAACTCTAAAACGGCTAATCAAATCAAAATGATATTCATTAGATAAATTAAAGCTCTTTAAATTACCCGTAAAATGATAACAATTTCATTTATTTAGGTTAAGTAGAACTGGTAATAGCACCTGTCAAAAACATCCCCCGGGATCACTTTTGAATATCCATAAAACTCCTAATTTTTTTGATTTTTCCCCATTTTAACCATAAAAGAGCACGTTTTCGACTAAGACCATTCTACACATTTTAAATTTGTTACAATTTAAACAAAGTTTTATCTTAATTGGATAAATGATAATCCGTGTCGCAATGAGGTTGAAGTTTTGAAAAACTGCAATTTTTAATTTTTCCTTCATAAAATGAAAACCACTCATCCTAGAAACTTCATTCTTATCTCAATGTCTGGAAAATTTTATTTACTTTATAAAACTCTTAGATTTATAGAAATTCTACATTTTCCGGACAAGATATGATCCGAATCCACAAAAGCGTCTCTGGAAAATGCTGGATATCTATAAATCTAAGAATTTTAACAAAAAGAGTGGTCGTAAACGTTAAGTGAACAAAATTTACTAGAGAATGAGGTAGGAATCAACTTTCTAGGATGAGTGGTTTTCATTTTATGAAGGAAAAACTGGGATTTTTTTGCAAAAAACTGCAAACTTAAACCTAATTGTGGCACGGGTTATCATTATCCAATTAATATGAAACTTTGTTTAAATTGTAGCAAATTTAATCTAGTTTAAAAATGTATAAAGTGGTCTTTGTCGAAAAAGTGCTCTTTCATGGTCAAAATGAGGAAAAATCGAAAAAAATATGAATTTTAGGGATATTCAAAAGTGATCCCGGGGGTTGTTTTTTGACAAGCGCTAGTACCAGTTCTGCTTAACCTAAATAGATGAAATTGTTATCATTTTACGCATAATTTAAAGAGATTTAATTTATCTAATGGATATATTTTTGATTTAATAAGCCGTTGTAGAGTTATTCAAGAAAAACTGAAAAAACTCCGAAATTTTCTCATTTTGAGGCGCGTAGAAAAATTTCCACAACACAGATTTGGGGGAAAACTTAGGGTAGTAATATTGGAGTACCAATAAAGGTATTCCAACAATAAAATCTTTACCGAGAATTATTTACTGTTTATGCCATTTTTTCACGTAATTTGTTTGCCTGGACTATAATATATTTTATGACAATTTAGAGCTTAAAGTTTTATGTGATTGATTAATTAAAATTTCTTTTGTTTTGTAACAGTATAGCATGATTAGATCCCGGAACAAGAAGGGGTGTCATCGAGTAAATGGCAGATTAAAGTGCTCTCTTTAATAATGTTTTTTTTTTTTACCAATTTTGATTTTTGAATTTAATTTATGTACTGTGTATGTGTGTTTGTTAATCAATTTTATCAAATTTACTTAAAACCTTTTCAAATGGTTGATTGTAAATAAATTGTAAATAAATAAAAAAAAAAATTTATGTACAATAATGATTACCTATAATATAAAATGTATAGTTAGATAGATAAATATTTATGAAATAAAGTTTTATTATCATAACAATTTTTAAGTTTTATTCTCATACCTATGTTAGTGTTCCAGCCCTTGAGAATACCCTAATATTCTCACGGTACTTTTCCAAATCTTAATTTCCTTTAATTATTGATAAATCGCTGGTCGAGCAGTCTCCTTTCTACAAATGCCTAATATTTCGCAACTTGAAATATACTAAGGAATTATTATTTAACTGGTTATAGTGGTGTTTCACAAGGAAATAAAATTAAAAAAATTAAAAAATCTTTTAAATTATTTTGGAGATTTTTTATTTATCTCTATACATATTTCGGGCTATGAACCTTTCATTCCTTACTAAACATTTGTTCTACTGTTCTCATCTTCGAATTAACCTTGCAAATCCGCTTCTTGTGTCTAAATTTATATATTCTAAAACCCTTAAACAAATTCCTTTAACAGGTATTCCCAGAATTCTATACAAATAAATTTCGAACTAAGACATCCTATTTGAAATGTACCTGACCTTGTCCAGACAATTCGTTCAATAACCCTTTTTCTACCTGCCACATACCTTTAAATTCAACCACTCAATTCTTTCAACTCCCATTGGCTCACCCCCTCCACTCGCCCTGTACTATAATAACATCGATACAATGTAAAATTTTTATATTCAGTGTTCTGTTTAACCTCCTGATGAAGGGTTCATAGCCCGAAATATGTATAGAGATAAATAAAAAATCTCCAAAATAATTTAAAAGATTTTTTAATTTTTTTAATTTTATTTCCTCTTTGTGAAACACCACTATAACCCGTTAAATAATAATTCCTTTGTTTAATATGTTTCACTATAAACCAACACCGCTTTCCCTAAACTTTATTGAAATATACTAGCTTGTAGCACGTGGGAGGCGCCGAAGAAACCATTATCCACAACCTAGAAAGCAAATGCCAGCTTGCATAAACATTCATTAAAAGTATACTAGATGAAGGAGGGGGTATCAGCCAAAGATGGAATCACTGGGTTCAATAAAACACCTTTAATGAGCACGCTTCGGCCTAAATTTTATTTGGCCATCTTCAGTCAATTAGGAGTTATACACAAAATGCGGTACACATTATGTGATCGAACCAAGCCTTGTCAAAAATAAAAATTTCTTTTAGCTTCATGCGAATTTTTAACGTGCCTGGACCCAAAAGTTTCAGAATGAAAGTCAGAATGCAAAAATTAAACCCCCTCCCCTACATGATTATAAATAATTTTATTAAATATTAAATACAAGTGAGGGGCCAAGTTGTATGGTAAATTCAAGTGGATGGCCACATCAGAACACGTCAGCTTATTTTTCATTTAGTTTCAAGTTTTTAAGCATCCCTTTGCTACCAGGGGACATGGGGGGGGGGGGGCAGCCTACCCCTGACTATATCTGGAGATCAGAGAATGTCCCCACTGATGCAAGCTATATTCTGGACAGAGAATATTCAATCGGGTAGAATGTTCAGAAGCCGTAAAATAGTGTCTGATTTTACATAAAAATACATATCTACTTGACTGAGGAGACAAGATAATACATATATTATTAAAATATACAGTTCATAGGGGTCAGTAAAATGTTTATGTCTAACTTATGCATTTGCTTTTTAATAATAAGCAACATCTGTTAGAAGCTAAAACGCTGTCCGCCATGCTCTTCCGACACTTGCTTTTCTTATTACTTGTCGTCATAACATTATTTACCCAAAATTATGCTGAAAATATAGGTGTGCAACAACCTAAGATTGAAGTAAGTAGGATTTAAATTTGTTTTCATTGACCAAAATGAATAATTTTTTTTTTTTAAGATTTTATTTAACTTGGATTCTAGAGAGCTTAAAGTTTAGCTTTTAAATGATTAAATAAAATTTGTTTTGTTTTATAACAGGAAAGGATGATAAGAACGCGAACCAAGAAGGGGTGTCATGTCATAAATGGCAGATACAAGTGTTCTGTAGCCAAATAATATGTTTTACCAATTTTGATTTTTTTAATTTAAATGTACAAAAATGATGATTACCTACCTATATAAAATGTATTCTTTGATAGGTAAATTTTTATGAAATAAAGTTTTATTATCATAACAATTTTTAAGTTTTATTCTCATACCTACCAATAAAAAAATCCCAACCAAGCTACTAAATTCCCAATAAAATAAATATTTAATATGAATATACTTTTAAGGAATTGATTAAATAATGTCTTAAATATTGTTTATTTTTTTATATTCTTTGACATCATAATTTCTCTCATTGTTATTTGTTTATTTTTTTATTAAAATAATATTTTTTCCTCTTTAAGGAATTTTTCAAAAATTCAAAGCAAAAACACGACTTGTTCCTACAGGATTACAATACTTGAGCCTAGTACGTATGATAAAGTTGAGAAAGTAAAATATTAAACGAAATGTCAAATGTGTTTTAGCATAATTAAATCTAATTAATTAATTGTTTAATCATTATTAATTTGTTTTGTTTACAATATTTTTATTTATTATCTATTTGTATTGTTGAAAAAGTAAATAAAGCTAAATAAATCTACACGCTTATTTTAGCTCTTTATTTTACTATATTATGAATTATGTTGAACCAGGAACAATAATTTCAATGTCAAATGTGTTTTAGCATAATTAAATCTATCGAATTTAGGGAACGCAGTGTTGGTTTATAGTGAAACATTATTAAAATTATATTAGGTTGGAGTTGGTGGTGTTTCACAAGGAGAAAAAATAAATTAAAATACAAAGATTTTTTTAAGCTTACTCTATATATTTGGAGCTCTTAACTCATCATCAGGAGAACATTGACTCAAGATAAATCAATCAATGTTCTCCTAACAATGAGTTCTTCTTCTTCTTCTTCTTCTTATTTTTAAACCTATAGGTTTGTTTCTTCCAGAACGTCATACCATCTCTTCTTAGGACGACCTCTACTTCTTATTCCAACCGGCTTGTTTGTCATCACTTTCTTTACCAGTCGGTCTTCTGCCATTCTTCTGACATGCGCTTACCATTCCGCTCTTCTTCTTTTAACCCATTTGCCCACGTTTTGTATTCCACATTTTTCTCTAATATCTTCACTCTTCATTCTATCGAGCCTGGTCACGTTCATTATCCTTCGTAATGTCTTCATTTCAGTCGTTTCCAATAATTGAGAAGTTTTTGCAGTGTCGGGTCTTGTCTCTGCTGCGTAAGTTAATATTGGACGTACTACGGTTTTGTAGACAATGAGTTAAGAGCTCGAAATATACAGAGTAAGCTTAAAAAAATCTTTGTATTTTAATTTAATTTTTCTCCTTGTGAAACACCACCAACTCCAGCCTAATATAATTGTAATTAAATCTAATTAATTAATTGTTTAATCATTCATTTGTTTTGTTTACAAGATTTTATTGATTATTTATATGTATTGTTGAAAAAGTAAATAAGGGTAAATAAATAAATAAATCTTCCCGCTTATTTTAGCTCTTTATTTTACTATACATATTATGATGTAGGTTCCAGAAACAATTTCAAATGTTGGAATTGAATTAGTGAATGGTATTTAATCAGTTTTAAAGGTGTAGATTTATATATAATGTTTCGGGTCCTTTTTAAACCTTCATCAGCACCTGAGAAAATGACAATTATGTATGCTTTAGTCTAATAAAAAAATAAGTATGATGAAAATTGTTTTATGATGCATATTGAAAATGCGTTTGAATCAAGCGCTGCTGTTTAGCAAAAGTAAATGTACTTTCCTCTCCCGCCAAAAAAAATTTAGCCACCAAGAGTAATCAACAACAAATTACGCAGATTTTGGAACTTGTATCTCCAGATTTAGAAACGAATTGATCCTTGAATAACCAAGGCCAATTTATACAAGCAGAAGAAACAATTACCGTTTTTAAAAACTTTAAATGTGATACATATGAACCGGGCTCATCATCCAATAGTATTTTTTTATTTTTATTGAAGGACGATACTGTTTATGGAATGAGAACAGCGAACCACTAAACATGATTTATTCTTTTGTGAAAATTCCTAAACATATATGGAACTAAAAATTTCATTTACACTTATAATTCAGCACTTCTTTATTTTACTATATTATAACATTTGTAAAGAGAAACAAAGAGGTTGTCCTCTGTTTGATGCAAATAAATATACATATAATTATATCGAAATTATATATATTATCATTAGAGGTTTTCGGGTTTCTCCGCGTGGGTTTGAGAGTTTTACTCGAAGTTTCGGCTCTCCTTTTGGAGCCATTTTCAAGAGAGGGTGGGTGGTCTACGTGGTCTTAACCTTGTAGTCCAAGGTTCATGTTGGAGGGTGTCTTCCGAGTGAATTTCTTCAATCGGAAGGTTGGGTAGATTTGGATATTTAGGAAGTTTTGTGGTTGAGGGTGTATTACTTACATTATGGTGGCTGACGTCTCGGCTGTTGCTGTTTTGAGGATGTTGGGCACTATCGATATGCTTACAAACAGTGACAGCGAACTTATCGATAGTGCCCAACATTCTCAAAACAGCAACAGCCGAGACGTCAGCCACCATAATGTAAGTAATACACCCTCAACCATAAAACACCCAAAACTTCCTAAATATTCAAATCTACTCAACCTTCCGACTGAAGAAATTCACTCGGATGACACCCTCCAAAATGAACCTTGGACTACGAGGTTAAGACCACGTAGACCACCCACCTCTCTCTTGAAAATGGCTCCAAAAGAAGAGCCAAAACGTCGAGTAAAACTCTCAAACCCACACGGAGAAACCCGAAAAACCTCTAATGACATAGAACCTATCCGCGGAAGCCTCACTGAACATATATATTATTTATTAGTTTGAGACTATAGTTTCGTAGGCTTAGCCCTCATCATCAGTCTTTTTAATTAAAAATATTATTTTTCATGGGATCAGTATCGAGTGGATATTGATATTTTTTTCCTTCTTTTTCAGCTTGTGAGCCAGGTAGAATTAAAAAACATTTTTTGGTACATATCAATATATTTATCCTTTCTTAATAAAGAACGTCCGAACAATGGAGGGGGGTTTGTTGGTTTTTTTCCCACTTTCCTTTATTTTTTTTTTTTAATTTTATTAAACCAATTATTTTACATTAATTAATGTATACATTGTATTTTTGCTCTATTGAATGATTTCAAAATTTCTAAAGATTCGATTGCGCTAATTAATTTTGGGTTCTTTTCTCCTTTTATTAATCTAATACCTTCTGGGAAGGAGTGATTGTTTGAATTTAAATGTTCTGCAAAAGAATTTTCGCACTTTTTATTTTTAAAGAAATTCAAAACTTTGCTTGAACAATCAAATAGAGCTGTCAAATAGTAATCTGCTGAAGATGTTTGCTAACAAAAGATAAAAGAAAAACCCTTCTATTGTCAACCTTTCTCGTTGTAAAATAAGGAGAAAGGGAAATATATATGAATGTGAACCGAAAAGAAAATGTCTTTGTTAGTTCCAGGTCGACCACCAGTGATGAAAGAACACCAAGTTTTCAATATCCATATGATATTGAGTCCATGAAAAACATTTATAATTGAAGAAAGACTGATGATGAAGACCAAGTCCTCGAAACTATAGTCTCAAACAAATAAACAATATATATACAGATATATCATCTCGCAATATATGTGTGTATGTTTATTTGCATCAAGCAGAGGAGAACCACTTTGTCTCTCTTGATGAATCAACAGCTCTGCTACTCTCGGCAAAATAAAAACTTTTTCAATTCTAACATTTGTCTTTAATTCGACCGCGAAACAGAGTTGAACTTTTGTCAATTGCGTATTTCGTTGGCATCTAAATAAATATTTTTCTAAACTTTGATAAAGTTCTTTATGTTCTAAGGTTATCATCAAAGTTCATGCATTTCTCATTTGCTTGTATTCAGCTGACAATCTCCTTCTTTTAGTTGTGAAGCAAACAATCCACAAAATGAAACTCTTCAAATTTCTTCTCCTTGTTCTTTGTGTCCTGATGGCCGTATTTACTATAAATGATGCCAAAACTATTTCCAGTCCTGGTACTAAAAAACCAACCTCCAGTCAAGCCAGACCACTCAGCGTAGGACCACAAAATTCGGTAAAAATATAACTTTTTTATTATATAACGAGCTTTTCGTGCGTGCCTCCCTCGAAGCTCGTCCCTCCGGGCTGGTGCCCTGGCGGGCAGCGTCTCGGTCAAAAATGTTATTCCTCTTAAAAAACCACACTCCAAATGTATACCCGTAAACTACCGAAAATACATCGTCTCTTAAAAGTTTCGCCTCTTTAATTTTTGAGTGGCCTGGGGGGGGGGGAGAAATAATTATCAATATATTTAATGTTTCTTAATTTAAAAAGAATTGGAGTCTTTCATTTCGAAATTCGAGTCCAAATTAAAATTATATTTCAAATTTGCCTGGTTAATGAAAATCGATTGGAGCCATCAGTTTGAAATCCGAGCTGACAATTATATTTCAAATTTGCCTCGTTAATTAATATATATTTAATGTTTTTTAATTTAAAATCAATTGGTGTTTTAAAAAATAAACAAATAATATATAAAATATAATATATAAAATATAAATCAAATAAGATGTGAATAATTTCTTCTGTGCGCAAAGAAAAGCGAATTTAATATTAAATTTTTGAGTGGCGGGGCGGGGGGGGGGGGTGAGGAATAATTATCGATATATTTAATGTTTCTTAATTTAAAATGAATTGGAGTCTTTCATTTCAAAATTCGAGTGCAAATTAAAATTATATTTCAAATTTGCCTCGTTAATTAATATAAATATATTTGATAAAAGATGAATAAATATTTATATGAATAAAAAGATAGTGTAAATTATCTTCTTCTTTTTTTTTGGACTGCCTCATCAATATCCACTTAATTCACTTATCAGTCCGTCTCCAAAAATTACTCCAATCTTATATTTAATGTTTTTTAATTTAAAATCTATTGGTGTTTTTTCATTTTCATTCGAGTTCAAATGAATACAATATTATCTCGACACAAAGTCTAAATCAAAAATTTATAGTTTTAATAACAGAAATCATGGTATAAATATTAATGTTAGATTGGTCTAGTGGTTAAAGCTAATGACCAAGCATTATCCTAAATAAAATTAAAAACAAAAACAAACTAAGGAGACTTTGGCAACGTACACAGGACACACAAATAAAAACTCAACTAAATAGCATGACTAAAGAAATAGCTACAGAAATAACAACCTATAAAAACAATAAATGGAACCAAAAACTTAGTGAACTCTCAACAAAAGACAACTCATTATGGAAAGTTACCAAAAACTTGAAAAAACCTTTCGAAAAAATCCCAACTCTCTCTCTAAATAATATCGAATATATTAAAGAAAAAGATAAAACAGAAATACTAGCCGAAACCTTTGAAAAGGTACATATAATAGATTCATCCCTTAACACAGAACAAAGCAAAATAGTAAATAAAGTAAACAATTATCTAGAACAAACTGTAGAATTAAGAAATACCGAAGTAGCCGAAATTATCACTAATCCAGAGGAAATAATTAAAATAATTAAAAATTTAAAAAATAACAAAGCACCTGGAATAGACACAATAGACAACATTCTGGTTAAAAATTTCTCCAGAAAGGCTATTGTACAATTCATGTACATTGTTAACGCCATCATTAAACTTCAATATTATCCTAGACAATGGAAAGTTGCCTCAATAGTCCCTTTGCCTAAACCAAACAAAGACAAAAAAGATCCTTCAAACTACCGACCAATAAGTCTTTTAAATGTCCTGTCCAAAATAACGGATAAGATTATCCTAAATAGATTCATAAAGCATGATCATAGAAACAAAATAACAATAGACGCACAATTCGGCTTCCGGGAAAGGCACAATACAACTCAACAAATTACTAGAATAACAACCCATATTTTAGAAAGCTTTGACAAAAGAAAAAACACCGCAATGCTACTTTTAGATATACAAAAAGCATTTGACCGAGTTTGGGTCCATGGTCTCATTTACAAGCTAATCATATATAAATTCCCTCAATATCTCATAAAACTGTTGCATTCCTATTTAACAGATAGAAAATTTAAAGTAAAAATAAATAATAACTTATCAACTATAAAAAGCATACAAGCAGGGGTTCCCCAAGGATCTGTGCTAGGGCCAAAACTATTCACACTCTTCATAAATGACATTAAACATTTTAATCCGTTCACCAATCTGGCACTATACGCGGATGATACAGCAATCTATGCTACATCATTTAGCGCGGTGGTGGCGAACGCTCAAAATCAGATACATGCCAACGAAATAACCAAATATTTCAAAAATTGGAAAATAAATTTAAATCCAAGCAAAACAGAGAACATCCTCTTCACAAGGAAATTCAAAGACAATAAAATATTCTCACCACTAACAATAGACAAACAAAAAATACCTTTACAAACAGAAGTAAAATACCTAGGTATCCACCTAGACAAAAGGCTAACATTTAAACCTCATATAAAAAACACACTCAGAAAAGCATACGGAACCATGAACTGTCTGTTCCCGCTGCTGTCAAGAGACTCCTTCTTAACTATGAACAACAAAAAATTATTATACACATCAGTAATTAGACCCTTATTAACATATGCAGCCCCAGCTTGGTGCCATGTAAGTAAGACAACACTAAAACCACTGCAAATTTATCAAAACAAGTGTCTAAGATTAATTACCAACAAAAATAGATACACTAAAATTACCAAATTACATGAAATAGCCAAAATTGAAAATATCAGAGAACATATTAATAAAATTTCGAAAACTTTCTATTCGACACAACTTAAGCATAATAAATTAACCTACAACTTAATAAAAACTATTCAAAATTCATACGGGAAAAAACCAAAATTCTTAGACACTTATAAAAAAGTGGGAATAATTACTGATGAATGAAATACCAAACCAAACCCAAAAAACAAATATTTTTTTTCTAGAAAGCAGGTTTTTTAACATTTTTTCCTGTCAAAAATCACTAAATATAACTATGAAATAAACAAATATATATAGATGTAAGTATAAAAATGTAAATATACTTACTGTAAAATTATATTAAATATCAAAAGCTGACAGCATGTACACTAAAATTGTAATGGTAAGCCTTTAAGGCAGGAACAACAAAGTATATAAATAAAAATTAATAAATAAACTACATTGTAAGATAATTGTATGTACTACTTGAATTATAATGTATTTATAAAAAATGTATATAATTGTAAATAAAGATTTTAAATTTTAAATTGCTAATGACCTTAGTTCAAGAGTTCGTAGGTTCGATTCTAGGCAAGAGGGAAATTTTTTTAGAGAAATTTCTCTTAGCGTTGTTACAAATTAATCTAGACAAATATTATATAGTATTTATAACCAACCATAAAATATAACATTCATTCGCTGATTTATTAAGTCAAAACAAAATAAAAATTTTCTTCAATAGAACAAATCTGAGTTTTATCCACAAAGAGAAACAAATAGGTTGTCTTCTGCTTGATGCAAATAAACATACACACCTATATATCGAACCAATATACCGTTACAAAGCAGCTTCTCCGGACAACTGAGATGAGAGTTGTAAGAGCCATCCATTCGAAGACCCTACATGACAAAATCCGGAGCGAACACCTTAGGAAAATAAGCGGTCTTCAGGACATAGTCGATTGGGTTCATGTAAGAAGAAGATGCTGGGCTGCCCATGTAGACAGAATGCAAGACGACCGTCTCCCGAAAATATTGTCAAAAAACCGTCCCGAGGGGGTCACAAGCAGTGGAAGACCAAAAAACGATGGAAAGAGAGTTATGACCCCGATGACTGATTATAATATGTTGGAGAAACAGGTGTTCACACCTATATAGAAGAATAAGAAGAAAGTTTCAAGCCCCTATCTCAATTTTAACATTTGACGAACAGCAATGCAAGTTTCCCATCTAAATAACATGGGGTTTTTGGCATTGATTTTTATTCCGGATAAAGTAATGGCTCAAAAAATTTGAAACTCTGTAGACTTTATCCTTATAATAGTAGCTATCCTTCAGAATTTTATCAGATTTTTAGCTATTACAATTTAAGAGGTACAGTTAGATAAAATACTGCTATAGGTATCTTAGTGTTAATATAAATTATAGACTCCGAATTGTGGAGCCGGTCGATTTTTACTTAAAATAAATTTATTATAATCAAATCGTAGTTAATATTTTAATATTATATTCTAATCGAGACCTAATTTTGTTTCAGGGCAACAAACGAGTTCGAATCAACGATAAGCCGACGCAACATTAAAGAATGGATGAAAAATGAAGATAATTTTTTGAACAGCTAGAAATTTCAACCAACATATTTACATTAATAAAAAAATAAAGCCATCGTTTTTATAAAAAAATTTTCACGTATAATTAATGTTTTACTACCTTTCTTAATTCCCCCCTGTCCATATGTCCAACTGCTAAAAATATTATTATCATATAATCGTGAAGGAAATTTTTTTGTTTTCATCATTCATGTTTTCGAAATATCTAAAAAATGACGAAGATTATTTTGTTGAAAAAAAATTGAACTAATTCTCTTCTTTTAGGGCTGCAATAATACTATATAAGATTTGTCTAGATTAATTTGCAACAACGCTTAGCTTCCTTTTTCCGCCACTAGATGTCCCGGCGATCAATTTCAAACAAGATCGAATATGGCCCGGTCAAATTAAAAACTTTATATCGAAATTGAAATCACAGATACATGAAATATACTCTAATCAAAAGAGAGTAAATTTTTCTGATTAATCGTTTGGTTAATCATATCCATAATTTAATTAGTTTTATATTAAATAAGACGTACACGTTTCGTCATTTTATTTGTGACTTTCTCAGCAACTTAATTCTCAAATCAATTTCCGATAATTATGTGAAATATTCTATCTAAAAAAATTGGAAAAAGAAGAAAAAAGAATGTTTCTCATAATGATATTGGACAATTGAGTTGAGAAATAAGTCGCTGAGAAAGTCAAAAATAAAATGACGAAACATACGTCTTATACTATATATATTTGTAACAACGCTTAGAGAAATTTCTCTAAAAAAATTACCCTCTTGGCTAGAAATCGAACCGACGAACTCTTGAACTAAGGGCATGAGCTCTAGCCATTAGACCAATGTAACATTAATATTTATACTTTGATTTTTGTTACTAAAACAATATATATTTGATTTAGACTTTGTGTCGAGATAATATTGTATTCATTTGAACTCGAATGAAAATGAAAAATCACCAATAGATTTTAAATTAAGAAACATTAAATATATATTAATTAACGAGGCAAATTTGAAATATAATTCTTATTTGGACTCGAATTTTGAAATGAAAGACTCCAATTCATTTTAAATTAAGAAACATTAGACACCGAGCTTTCAAAAGAGTATTTCGAGGTCAAGCTCTGTTTTTAAATGGAAACCTATATAGTAAGTTTCTATACATATTCTGAATCTACAAAAAAAAACTGAACAACTTTTATTCGAACTGTTTTTTATACGACATCTAATAAACAAAATACATGAATCAATTAGATCTCAAAAAAATCTTAATAATTATTTTTAACAATCATTCAACTTAATTATCAAATAATAATGATCAAATATTTAATTATTAAATAAATAATTTAATAATAATTAATAATTTTGCGACACTGTTCTGAGACATTCCAGAGTGTATCGCAAGTCTTCTGGATAAATTCCAGTTCCAATTTCGTTATTTTAGCCTTTACATTTCCTATTTTTGTTTTTTTAATAGATTTACAACACGATAAAATGAAGCTTTTGAGGGTGTATTCCTATCAGGAAAATGCTCGGCATTCAATTCATTGCCAGACCTTAACACTTGTTCCACATTAACCGCATAAATTAAGATCATTTTAATTCATTCTTCAACAAAAAAATGCTCCATTTTTATTATGGTAATACAATATAACTATCTACTGGATTGACACGAGAAAAAAACTTTTTTAAACTCAATAATTTTAACTGTAGTTCTATTAAGTAGAAAATAATCTCTTAAATCTGAGTAAAATGAAGTTTTAATATCATTATAAACACTTATTTTCATTGTTATGACTTTTCGATTTAATAAATATTTATTTAATAATTATTATTTAATAATTAAGTTGAATAATTGTTACAAATAATTATTAGAGATTTTTTTGGAGATCTAATTGATTTAATATTTATTTTTATTTGATGTGTTATAAAAAAATAGTTCTTATAAAAATTGTTCAGTTTTTTTTGTAGATTAACAGTATCTACAGAAACATATAGGTATTTATTTAAAAAACAGAACTTGACCTCGAAATACCTTTGAAAGCTTGTTCTAGGTCGACAAACAGTAGCGTAGTTTAGTTTCCCTGATATAAATAAACTTTTATTTTGAAGGAGACAATTAAAAGAGTGCTTCTACTGTTATAAATTTTATTTATTTATAACGAGACTATAGTTTCAGAGGGCTTTAAGCCCTCTTCATCCAGTCTATTACAATGAAATTCACAGTGAATTAATTTATGAATGAAAGGTTAACATTTTTCATGTGGTAAGGTTATAAATTACATAGGTGGGCAAGTTAAGAACTGATCACTTATACTTGTTTTATTATTTTGACAGTCAAAATAATAAAACAAGTATAAGTGTCAATTGAACTTGCCCACTCTATGTAATTTATAACCTTACCACATGAAAAATGTTAACCTTTCATTCATAAATTATTAATTTTAGCTACTTGTAGTAGATCGATGAAGAGGTAAAGCCCCTAGAAACTATAGTCTCGTGTTATAAATAAATAAGGTGTATAATTCCAGCAGAAGACACACTCTTTTTGTTGTCTCCTGTCAATATCTAAAAGTTCTTACATTTCCGGCAAAAACTTTAAAATTTAAACTTTTATTTGAAACTTTTTTCCATATTATGCACTGTTTTGGAGTTATAAGATTGTCTTATTCCTAGAGTTGGTAGAGTACCCAGAGAGCGTAATGAGTTTGGAAAAGTTTTACTTTTTCTTCCCTTTAACCGACTTCAAAAAGGAGGAGGTTCTCTATTCGACTGAATTTTTTTTTTTTTCCTTTTTTGAGCCTATGTTACCCTCATATCTCCGTAATTGTCAACCGATTTTGAAATTTTTTGAATTGGGTCCAGTCTAGCTTCCGATTGGTCCCATTTTTTTTCGATTTTTTTTCATAGGTATTAGACCTTTTTTATTAGGTTTGTTCGTGGTCCTGAACCTCTTTGTTTATGAACCGATTTCGATAGTTCTTTTTTATCCGAAAGGGGTGTCTTAGGGATGGTGTCATATTAATTTGGTCAAGTTCTGATGATATTAAGTCACTACGATAACATCACTAAAAGAGAAAAATAAAAAATTTTAAGAAAAAATAAAACCGACTTCAAAAAATTAAATGCAACAAATAAAATACACTAAAGGTTAAAATAATTATTATCTTATTTAGTTACAACTAAACGACGAAATATTAACACGAAATTACTTTTTGAATTCGGTACCAAACGTACTAAAAGTAAGATCCGTCGAGTGCGATTCATAAAATGTATATGTTTGGCACCGACTTCAAAAGTAATTTCATATTAATATTTCGTCGTTTTAGTTGTAACTAAATAAGATAATAATTATTTTGGTACCTTAGTATCACGTGTATATTTAATTTTTGAAGGAGATGTTTTAATTTATCTTGGAATTTTTTTATTTTTCGTTGATTGTGTTGGTAAATGGTGCACCAGTATCCAGTTATCGGGAAACACAGATCTGATTCATTTAATGCCTTGTCATGTGTGAGATAATGAATTACTTGCTCATTTCTGTGATTATTTTTCCTAAAATAATTTATATCTGATTTCGTTTAACTCACTAAGATGCTAAGATAAATAAATATTTAGGAATTATTTATTTATTTAATTGTGTGATTCCTCCATTAAATTATCTTTTTGTTCTAATACGTTAAGTATGACGTGGGTTTTGAGGAAATAGCCGCTTAATCGTTATAACCGTGCTTGCGCACACTTTATTTCGTCCTATCGCTTCTTAATAGAGTAAAAGAGTGGGGTTCCACATCCTCGTTGATAGGGAACATTGCAATACATATATATATAAATATTTAACATTGTCTGGAACGGTGCATACTGAAATATATACCTTGAGGTTACCAATCGAGTTAATATTTAGTTGAGAATGAATATTCAGGGGGCGTTTGTCGTTTGCTTGCTTGTGAGTTTTCTCGTTGGCTCTGTAACCGGGACGCCGATGTTTCTCCCAAGACGTCAGGAGGAGGAAAACAGCGGCCTGGATCGGCCAGCCAGGATTCGACCCGATTCCCGAGGAAGGTGCCCGAAAATGTATCGATACGCTGCCAGGTGGTGCAGATTGATCATGTTTGGTAAGCAAACTGGTATATGCGAGGGGTGAACCGCGACCTAATATCGTGTACACCTACTTCCACTTTCATTTCCAAGTAGAAAACAATAGATAATGAATTCCAAAGACGGTGTACACCTAATTCCAATCGTCGTTCACCCCTCGGGTATATGTATAGAATTGATTTTTTACTTTACCATACAGGATATGGTCAAGTATTGTAATCGTGCATGAAAAAAGTGGGTTTTTTTTGCTTCATTTTTTTCGAAATATCTCAAAAACGGCTGAAACTATTTTGATTAAAAAAATTGAGCGCAACCATAGTGTTTCGGTCTACAAAAAAGCCTTAATAAGTGAACATCGAAAAAATTATACTTTTCGAGATAATAATTGTTTTCTTCGTGCGTTACTAAATTTTTGTTGATGAGCTAGCTCAAAAACTAGTGTGAATATCAAAACCAAATTTCCCATCTAGTTTTGGTGCATTGAGATTAAGAGTTGATTAGATTTTGATGCAGAGTCTGGGAACCTTTTATTTAATCAATTCCTTAATATTCACATAGCCACCATATGAAATTTTGGGCCCGGGACCCAAAATCTGAAGAAGGGTCCCTTATTATGGAATAAGTGCGTGTTTTTTGTTTTTTGTTTTTGTTTTTTGAAGAGGAAAAACTTGGTCAGAATGGAAATTTATTTTTTGTTATTTCGCCAATCGCAGTGGGTTGTGCGTTTTCATTTTAATGAAAATAAACTGACAAGTTCTAATGTGGCCATCCACTTGACTTTACCATACACTTCTAGATGAGTTTGATACCCAGGTCGCACAAGAATAATCTATAAATATTCAATATCTTTTCTGGACTTTGGAATATCCTGGGAATAATCTTTCAATCTTCGTAGATATTCTGAGAATATTCTTAGAATTAAAATATTTGTATAGGACATTAAATTCATTTTTACTTAGGGAAAGTGGTGTAGGTTTTAGGTGAAACATGATATTAATTAATAAAGTAAAGGGAGTGTAGTTTCACAGTGAATGAAATAAAACTCAAAGAGGTTTATACAAACTCAATATAGGTATTTCGGATTATTAGTCCATCATCAGAAGTTTACAGATTACAAACTAAAACTAGTTAGTTTGTAATCTGTAAACTCCTGATGATGGACTAATAATCGAAATACTATATTGAGTTTGTATAAACCTCTTTGAGTTTTATTTCATTCATATAAAACTACACTCCCTTTACTTTATTAATTAACATTTAATTCAATTTACTAGAATATTCTTAACCCAATGTTTTCTACATTTGATTCAATCGCGAATCTAATGTAGGGAATTTTCGTCAAATATTGAGTGAAAATAATATTTGAACTTATATATTTCTAATTTGAAATAATGATATTAAATAAATTTTTTTCTCATTAATATATCAAAGAATAATTGATAAGTCAACGAGAATTATTTTGACCGCTCTGATTTGAAAAAGAAATTTTTATCTCGCGAGATTACGCTATTGGAGTCTGCGGAGTATTATTCTTAGTTGAACATTCTTAGATTATCCATCAAAGGATATTCCCGCAATATTCGCCCAAGAATTTTTATGGTTCAAATATTCTAATAATCTCCTGAGGATAATTGGAATATATATGTACTTGTTGTTAGGGCTCTCGTGAGGTGAGTGCTGTGTGGCGCTTTGTGCCTCGCCCCCATCAAGTCGATGGGGTCCTAACAATCTGTTGAGTGCAGAGTTGTAGGTTGCGTGCTCATATAGGGTGTGTGCAGGGGAGGGGCTGCTGGATGGCGGTGGCCCCTCCAGATCCGAATGTTCGAATCGGTTCGCTTCTCCAGTCGAAATATAGCATGGCTGATAATATTTCACTCATGCAAAAGCGACGCAATGATCCGACTGAGTCATCTAGCGGCCGTGTCTCATGGCTCGTCGCCATGAGCGAGAGCGGTCCGCTACATACTTTTAATATATTTGGTGGATATTCGTAGAATCTCTAGTGGTAACTGGGTAGAAGGGACTAGATTTTCATTTTGCCCCCCCCATTTTGGGCGGTTAGTTTTTGCATTTTTAGTCTTCTGGTAGCCCACTCATTATGTATACAAAATATGGTTGAGTTTGATCCAAGGGCCTAGATTTTCATATTTTGAACCCCCCCCCCGCTCATCATTTTGGTTTTTTTGCATTTTTAGTGGTCTAGTTGAATAATTGTTAAGAATAATTATTATTAGGATTTTTTGAGATCTAATAATTGATTTATTATTTTGTTTATTTGATGTCGTATAAAAAAATAGTTCTTATGAAAGTTGTTTAGTTTTTTTTTTTTTTTTTTTTTTATTTAAATTTAGACTATGAAAAGAAAAATATAGGTTTCTATTTAAAAGACAGAACTTGGGCATAAAATACACTTGAAATCTTGCTCTAGTTCGACAAACAATAGCGTAGTTTAGTTTCCCCCTTGAGATATAAATAAACTTTTATTTGAAACTTTTTACACTGATTTTGAGTTATAAGACTGTCTCAATATAAAAAAATCGTAGACCAAAAAAACGATAACATACATCCATACATCCATACATCCGAAAGCATTAAATAAAAAAATGGCACTTTTTGGCCTCTCGGCGAGACTCCATGTAATTTTTGGCAAAACCGTCACAAATTCAACCTAATTGAATACTACAATTTGTGACTTTAATTGGGTTCCGTAGTCTTTATCTGAGAACCCTTTAAAGTCACGCTTGCCGAGACCGATTACAATACTTTCCCCATGCTTCGCATTGGATAAAGTAAAAAACTCACCCGGTATATTTATATAACCCTTAGGTACCTTCAAATTACTTATTTATTTATTTTTCTATTATACTTGCAGGTCCAGATAATTCTCAACAAGAAAATTTCCCCGGACGTTAATCCATCACTAATAAATAAGTTTAATGAAGAATTACTAGATAGTATTATATATTATATTGGTTTTCTATGGAGAAATAAACGTATAATTAAATTTTCAAAAGATCTTTATTAAATTATAAGCCTAAATATTCCGTTGAAGATATCAGTCTTCTTTACCAATCAATTTCATTCTAATCAATCTTATTTATTTGTACATGTATATGAATTGAATTTAGTGAATAAAAATACGTTTTCAAAAGAAATAAATTGGCTTATTATTATTATTTATTATTAAGATTTGAGTAATTTTTGGAGACGGACTGATAAGTGAATTAAGTGGATATTGATGAGGCAGTCCAAAAAAAGAAGAAGATAATTTACACTATCTTTTTATTCATAAAACCGACGTTTCGGAGGCTATTCCCTCCTTCTTCAGGGTTTTGAAAAGTCAGTGAAGGAAATCCAATGCGGCATTCCCTTCTGTCTCCTCTTTCAGTGGCAGTAACAATAATAATATATCGTATTTCATTATCAGCAGAATTATAATGTAATATTAGTTTAATTATTACATTATATTAGGTTAAAAAAATAAAATGAGAGAGTCTTCTGTTTTTAAATAAAATAATTTTTAATTATTTCTAGAGACTATAGTTTCGAATAATAATATAAGTTATATTTTAATCTCCAAGAGAAACATAAAGAAAAAGATATTATATATTTTTCAAAATTTTCAATGTATAAATCTTAATTTGTAACTAATTTGAAATATTTGTGATAGACTGATGATGAAGGCAATGCCTTTGAAACTATAGTCTCTAGAAATAATTAAAAATTATTTTATTTAAAAAACAGAAGACTCTCTCATTTTATTTTATATTTAACCTAAAATAAAAACAATTCTGTTACCATCGACAGTGAAATTTTTATTCAACTAATATTACATTATAATTCTGCTGGGAATGAAATACAAGATATTATTGTTACTACTGCCACTGAAAGAGGAGACAGAGGGAATGCCGCATTGGATTTCCTTCACTGACTTTTCAAAACCCTGAAGAAGGAAGGAATAGCCTCCGAAACGTCGGTTTTATGAATAAAAAGATAGGATAAATTATCTTCTTCTTTTTTGGACTGCCTCATCAATATCCACTTATTTATTATTATTTTCTTAAACATAAAAATGCATTTCTTAATATCTCTCTCTTGTCATTTCCTTTTTATTATATATACATCATCCTCATCAATAAGGAAATAAGGTTTCTCTTACAGGATTTCGTGTCTATGTTTTAGTGTGTGATTATAAATTGTGTGAGCCTTATCTTAAAAACTAAATAAGTATCGTATATCAAAACAAAAACTGATATTTAGTTCTTTTAAATTAAGATTAACTAACATTTTATTAGATTTTAAATTGATAAAGCTCTATAATACTCTGAGGTATATGAGTCAAACCATTGACTAGGATGTGGTTGTCGGTTGGCACAGGATACTTCTCCAATAAGAAATGAAAGAAATTTTTCTGTTTTTGGTTCTTATATATTTTTCCAGGAGTAGAGTTTGCTTTTAGCCCCCAGAGAGGCGCTGGTGTTGTTTCTTCGAAAAAATTTGTATGCCGCAGGTGTGATATTTATAAAAACACTATATATAAAAACAATCACTTTATATTCTTAATAATTTTTACTGTTAATGTTCAATTAATATGACCTTGCATGGTTTCTCTTCATGACAAATTTATATTCAAGTTCCTTGTTTTGTATTTACTTTATAGACTGATGATGACAAGGCATACTTGTCGAAACGTCTACTCCTGGAAAAATATATAAGAACCAAAAACAGAAAAATTTCTTTCATTTCTTATGGGAGAAGTACCTACCCTGTACCAACCGACAACTATATCCTAGTCAATGGTTTGACTCATATACCTCTTTTTTTTTTAATGCAATCGAATGCAAGAAGGGGTGCACCAGTAAAGATGCAGCCCCTATGGATCTCGAAAGACCCTTGCATTACCGAAGAGAAGGAAAGTTGATTAAGTGAGAGGTGTAGACGTAGGTGTCTATGCACTCCAGTTTTGAAGGTTTGAAGATTATAGGTGCTGGGAAAGATAGAGGCTGGGAGAGAGTTCCAGTTCCTTGAAGTCATGGGGATATATGAATTGGCGAATGAAGTGGTCCGGCACTTTTCCAATTTGACCGCGAAAGAGTGTTGGGAGTCGGCAAAACGTGTGCTGCGTGCAAAGCATGCTTTGGGGGAGTATTGATTTTATCTCATGAGAGCACCTGCCGTGATAGTATCTATAGAAAAGGGAAAGGGCAGAGACATCTCTTCGATGAGCCAGCGAGTCGAGGGAGTCGGTGAGGGTAGAATCAGTCAGTTAGCCTGACGGCTCGTTTCTGAATTGCATCCAGGGTAGCAAGAGAATATTTTGAGGCCCCTCTCCACAGATGAGAGCCGTATTCGAGACAGGGGCGGATTTGGGCTTTGTAGATGGTGAGAAGTTGTGGGGGTTTGTAAAATCGCTTGGACCTGAATAAGAAGCCAATCTTCCTTGCTGCAGATTTCGCTACAGAGGAGATGTGTTCATTCCAAGACAGACCTCAGAGTATTATAGAGCTTCATCAATATTTAATAACGAGTCCTTATCAGTTTACTACAATTTTGTTATAGTGTAATAATAAATATTAGATTTTAGTTGAAATCTGATCACTAGGGCTCGGATTTCGCCCAATTTGACTTTTTTTAATTTATGGCTTTTAAAATTTAGACCAATATGATAACTATGCGTTTCATTAAATGTATATAAATAAAAATGTATGAATGAATTTATTACTCCTGGTTTTTGCCAGGCCGTCTACTACTACTACTACTACTACTACTGATTCATTCCATTATCTAATAGTGTTTTCTACTAGTGAAACAGTTACACCAATAAATAATTTCACGGTAAGCAGTATTTATTATTTAGTTTGAAATTATTCTCTATTGTAGAATCTATATTCAATCAAATGAATTATATAAATATTTATTTTAATTATTTATTTGGTTGAATTAATTAGATAAAATTTGAATTATTATATTTGATTTATGGTAAGATTACACGGTAATCTAATTTTAATATATTTTAATATTTCTTCTAATTTTATAGTGTGCCACTCAAGATATATTAATAGTTAAGAAGCCGCTATTTGAACCAATCACTAATAAGTAAATTATAAAAATATTGTTATTTGAGTAAAATAGTGGAATAGTTAAATTTAATAGTTGGGTATTTAAATTAAATAATATCTAATTAAAACAAGAAATTATATAAACTTGAATATTTTTATTTGTAATAAATAATATTGAAGCTTATATCATTTATATTCATTTGATTTAGAATCTATATACAAATGAATCATATAAATATTAAATTTAATTATTCATGTATTGAATTAATAAAAAAAATTAATTTAATTTATTTATTTAATTTTCTATATTTATAAAATATAGATATTCTACCTAATCTAAGTTTAATATATATTAATATTTCTTCTAATATTATAGTGGGTTTTAAAATTAAAAAAAATAATAATTAAAATTTAAACAAAATTTTTTTTTTTTTAAATATCTTAATTATTAAGATATCACTATTTGTAGAAAATCAAAGTCGTTTTATGATAAATTAAGATGAAATTTGTCGAGGTCAGACCTAGCCAGATAGCTTTCTCATCCTCAAAACTTGTTAATAGAGTTGGTTTCATCAAAATCGGTTGAGCCGTTTTCAAAAATAGAACTAAGATACAAACAAATAAATATATAAATATACAATATTTGCTCGTTTAATAAGAGTAAATAGATATACATATTTGGATTAAATACCTAAAAATTTGTATATATTTGTAATGATTTCGATATATCGTTGATTATTAATAAAATATCTTTGGAATAAATAAAGGCTCATTAAAAATGCTCAACTCTATCAATATATTTATTATAAAGAATTGTTTTTCAGTGTAGTAATCGTCGACGCTCGATTAGTGTATATATGGTACTTGAAGAAGAAAATATTTTACCTTTTTAACTTTATGAGAAATCAATTTCAAAATAGAATTAATTCAATTGCATGTTAGAAGGATATCTTCCAATTTTAAATTCCTTAATACTATTTTGAAATTGATTTATTTCTAATTTGAAGATATTTTGAAAATGAATACATCTCGAATTTAGATATTTTTGCTCGGTGAAATTTTTCACGAACCCGTAATACTGGTTACTATAAATCGGATGATTTATTAAGTGGTCTTTTAGTTCCCGAGGCCAAGGTTTGTAAATAATAATAAAAAAAACATCAAGGCCAAAGTCCAGAGATTAAGTATATTCTATTAACGCAAGCTATTAACAAATATAACGCATTTTTCACTTTGTCAGTTTAAGAGTTTCTTTCCTTCGTCCACACAAAAATCGAAAGATGTATTTCAGAGTTGTTTTTATTTTTGTAATAATTATGAATTTATTACTCCTGGTTTTTGCCAGGCCGTCTACTACTACTACTACTACTACTGATTCATTCAATTATCTAATAGTGTTTTCTACTAGTGAAACAGTTACACCAATAAATAATTTCACGGTAAGCAGTATTTATTATTTAATTTGAAATTATTCTCTTGCCGAAAGTAGCAGAATTATCTGAAAGGGACAAGTCAAGTAGAAACAAAGGATACATTTTGTGAATTTCATTCTGATTAGTACACTGAAAAAAATAGTTAAGAAATGTTATTTGATATGAATAAATGGTTAAGTTAATTATCGCGAAATCGATCTCTGTTCAATATGAATAAATGATATACGTATTTTAAGTATTCTCATATTTTTGGAGAAAATCTAGATATATTAATAGTTAAGATGCCATTATTTGAACCAAGTACCAATAAGTAAATTATGAAAATATTGTTATTTGAGTAATTTGCGAATTTTCTTTTCCCATAATAAATATAGAACAATCACTTAAAATCATTATTATTAGTAGCAGGGCGGATGATTTTTAAGAGGAAATGAAAGTGTCCTCTGCTTGATGCAAATAAACATACTTACACTTTTTACTTTACCATACAGGGTATGGTCAATTATTGTAATCGTGCTTGAAAAAATAGTTTTTTTTTGCTTCTTTTTTTCAAAATATCTCAAAAACGGCTGGAACTATTTTGATTAAAAAATTGAGCGAAACCATGGCATTTCGGTCTACAAAAAAGCTCAAATAAGTGAACATCGAAAACATTATATTCTACAAGATATTAGTCAAAATGTTATCAAATTTTGTACGCTCTAGCTCAAAAACCAGTGTGAATATCAAAACAGAATTTCAAATGTAGATTCTTTATATTGAGATTAAGAGCTGAGTAGATTTTGATTGAAATCGACCCAAAAATTAAGTATATATATAAAATTTTAAAATTAAAATTAAAACCAAGAAATATGAAATTTACTATAAAAGAGTCCATTGTAAAAAAGAGTCTATATTTTTTCAGGGGCCAAAATTGTGTGTGCACTGAAAAAACGATATATTTATAGTTATGAAATTATATTTTATATGAATAGATGGTGAAGTTAATTATAGCGATCTCTGTTCAATATGAATAAATGATATAGGTATTTTAAGAATTCTCACATTTTTACATATTTTTTATACATTTTTCATATCAACTCTAGATATATTAATAGTTAAGATGCCGTTATTTGAACCAAGCACCAATAAGTAAATTATGAAAATATTGTTATTTGAGTAAAATAGTGGAATAGTTAAATTTAATAGTTGGGTATTTAAATTAAATAATATCTAATTAAAACAAGAAATTATATAAACTTGAATATTTTTATTTATAATAACTAGAAGATGAGTATATTCTTTTGATGTAGAATCTATATTCAATCAAATGAATTAAAACGATTAATAATGTAAACAAAATTCTTGTTATTTTTTTTAAATATCTTAATTATTAAGATATCACTATTTGCAAAAAATCTAGAGTCGTTTTATGATAAAAAAACAACAACATTTGTTTAGATATAATAAGAGGTTTCACTAGAAGTAAGCAAGACATTCATTTGATATTAATAGATATCTAATAGAATAAAATAGATCATTCAAGTATATAATATAATTGGATTAAATACCTAAAAATTTGTATATATTTGGAATGATTTCGATATATCTTGATTATTAATCAAATATCTTTGGAATAAATAAGGGCTCAATTAAAAATACTCAACTCTATCAATATATTTATTATCTGTAGCTTGCGGTTGGTTGTGCAGCCTCATTCTAAAGGAGGGCGCTGGTTCGAATCACACTGCCAGATGCTAAATTTCATTTTCCCTTTTCAAAACAAAAATAATGAAATGATTTATGAACTGCAAAAAATTCGCATGGCTGAATCATGGAAATTATTCAAATTACGCGGTTCATTAATTCAATATATTTATTATAAAGAAGTTGGGGGTCCCGAGTATAGGCTAGGCGGTAGCGTGACAGCGAGCTAACCAGGGGACCCGGGTTCGAATCCGGCTCGAGGCATCCAGCTAAAATCTGACCCCCGGGGGTAGAGACAAATTTTAAAAAATATAACTAGTATCGTAATTAGGCTTATGGCTAGAAGGGCCGAAAAGCCAAAAAAAAAAAATTATAAAGAAATTGTTTTTCAGTGTGTGGGGGGGGGGGGGCGTCTGTAGCTTACCTCGTAATTTTATTGATGTTAATGGCGGACAATATATAATAATAACAGCAAACATGCACTGTTAAAGAACACAAGAAGCAAGCGATTACAAGCTTGCTTGTTTGAGTCTTTTAAACCCTGAAGAAGGTTGGGAAATCCTTCGAAAAGTCGGCTTTAAAGAAAGTTAAAATGTAGTTCCAATAAATTATTTTATTCAGAATTTGTTCTTGTGCTGCCTTTCCATCAATTAATTCTCTATAATATTTTTTTTCTTTTTGCGTTTGGACCCTTGGGATCACGCAAAGCTTTTGTTTCTTGCAAGGCCAGGATCTTGATTTATGTTTATCGAGTTCCATGGTCAGGCTCTGTAATTTTCCTGGCCGTATGAGTGTATTGATGTTAAAGGTGGATTTTTGGCGTTGTTCTTCCATTGTTTCTTCCTTGATTTCGTGATGGTCCGAGTCCCCGAGAATCCGAATGCCCGGTTGCCACTCGAGGGTGGGTGGATTGGTTACCACCTGGGGTAATCTTGTTTTGCCTCTCACGATTCATGGTTGCTTGTTAGGAAATGTTGTCCTGCGCATGCGCGAGGTTTTGTAGAACCAGAGATTGTCAGTTTCTGGAGCCGAGGGGTCGATTTTTTTTATTTTTTTTAATAATAAATATAATATAATATTTTATTAATATAAAAAGTAATTTTTATTTTTAATTTCACGGATTTTTTTGATGACAGGAGATTCATTAAAACGCGTCCAAGAAGTAGATGCACCGTGGTCAATGGAATTTATAGATGTCCTCCATAATGATATATGTCTGAAATTACGACAAAACAACCATTTGTTAAATTGAATCCATGAAACAAAAATAATAAAACAATTTCTTGATTTAAGAAAAAGTATTATTAGTCCAGGCAAATTACGATTTTAACAGAAAATAATTCCCGGTAAAGATTTTATTACTGGAATACCTTTATTGGTATACCAATATTACTACTCTGAGTTTTCCCCCAAATCTGTGTTGTGGAAATTTTTCTACGCTCCTCAAAATTAGAAAGTTTCGGAGTTTTTTCAGTTTTTCTTGAATAACTCTACAACGGCTTATCAAATCAAAAAGATATCCATTAGATAAATTAAATCTCTTTAAATTACGCGTAAAATGATAACAATTTCATCTATTTAGGTTAAGCAGAACCGGTACTAGCGCCTGTCAAAAAACAGCCCCCGGGATCACTTTTGAATATCCCTAAAATTCATACTTTTTTCGATTTTTCCCCATTTTGACCATGAAAGAGCACGTTTTCGACAAAGACCACTTTATACATTTTTAAACTAGATTAAATTTGCTACAATTTAAACAAAGTTTCATATTAATTGGATAATGGTAACCCGTGCCACAATTAGGTTTAAGTTTGCAGTTTTTTGCAAAAAAAATCCCAGTTTTTCCTTCATAAAATGAAAACCACTCATCCTAGAAAGTTGATTCCTACCTCATTCTCTAGTAAATTTTGTTCACTTAACGTTTACGACCACTCTTTTTGTTAAAATTCTTAGATTTATAGATATCCAGCATTTTCCAGAGACGCTTTTGTGGATTCGGATCATATCTTGTCCGGAAAATGTAGAATTTCTATAAATCTAAGAGTTTTATCAAGTAAATAAAATTTTCCAGACATTGAGATAAGAATGAAGTTTCTAGGATGAGTGGTTTTCATTTTATGAAGGAAAATTGGGATTTTTTGAAAAAATTGCAGTTTTTCAAAAGTTCAACCTCATTGCGGCACGGATTATCATTTATCCAATTAAGATGAAACTTTGTTTAAATTGTAACAAATTTAAAATGTGTAGAATGGTCTTAGTCGAAAACAGTTCTTTTATGGTTAAAAATGTGGAAAAATCAAAAAAATTAGGAGTTTTATGGATATTCAAAATGTGATGAGATGTTTTCATCTGTTAGGTTCAGTAGAACCTTTACTAGCGCTTGTCAAAAAACCGCCCCCGGGATCACTTTTGAATATCCTTAAAACTTATACTTTTTTCGATTTTTCCCCATTTTGACCACGAAGGAGTACGTTTTCGACAAAGACCATTCTACACATTTTTAAACTAGATTAAATTTTCTACAATCTAAATAAAGTTTCATTCTAATTGGATAATGGTAACATGAGGTTGAAGTTTTGATAAAATGCAATTTTTTGCAAAAAATCTCAGTTTTCCTTCATAAAATGAAAACCACTCATCCTAGAAACATGATTACTATCTTATTGTCAAGGAAATTTTGTTGACTTGAACGTTTACTTGGACCACTTTTTTGTTAAAATTCTTATAGATTTATAGATATCCAGCATTTTCCATGATATCCAGTTCTACTGAACGTAAAACCTCATTGCGGCACGAGTTACCATTATTCAATTAATATGAAACTTTATTTAAATTGTAGCAAATTTAATCTAGTTGAAAAATGTATAGACTCATTTTTGTCGAAAAGGTGCTCCTTTGTGGTCAAAATGGGGAAAAATCGAAAAAAGTACGAGTTTTAGGAATATTCAAAAGTGAACCCGGGGGCCGTATTTTGACAAGCGCTAGTACCGGTTTACTTAACCTAAATGGATGAAAATGTGTATCATTTTACGAGTAATTTAAAGAGCTTTAATTTATCTAAGAAATATATTTTTGATTTTATAAGCCGTTTTAGAGTTATTCAAGAAAAACTGAAAAAACTCCGAAACTTTCTCATTTTGAGGCGCGTAGAAGAATTTCCATAATACAGATTTGGGGGAGGGCTTGGGGTCGTAATATTGGTGCCAATAAAGGTATTACACCAATAGAATTATTGTTAGGGCTCTCGTGAGGTGAGTGTGGCGATTTGTGCCGCGCCCCCCATCAAGTCGATGGGGTCCTAACAATCTTGCGTGTGCAGGTTGTAGGTTGCGTGCTCATATAGGGTGTGTGCAGGGGAGGGGCTGCTGGATGGCGGTGGCCCCTCCAGATCCGAATGTTCGAATCGGTTCGCTTCTCCAGTCGAAATCGAGTCGCTTTAATTATAGCATGGCTGAATATATTTCACTCATGCAAAAGCGACGCAACGATCCGACTGAGTCATCTAGCGGCCGTGTCTCAAGGCTCGTCGCCATGAGCGAGAGCGGGCCGCTACAGAATCTTTACCGGGAATTATTTTCTGTTTATGCCATTTTTTCATGTACTGTTTTTCACATAATTTGCCTAGACTATATATAAACGATTTTATTATAAAAGTTCAAATTCTCGATTGTAAACCTTAAACAAGTTTAGCTAAGAAGAGGCACTCTCGTAACTCCTCGAGGACTGCATAAATACATTTGTCTATATTCAAAATATTTAATTTTTTTAGTGTTGCTTTCTAAACCCTAAAGAAAGCAACTATTTTTTTTTCTTTTTTTTTTCACTTGAAAAATTGCAAAGGGAGAAATTCTCTCGAAATGTCTACTTTATCAAACGTTTTGAAGATTGGAGTAATTTTTGGAGACGAACTGATAAGTGAAATTGACAAGGGCGGATCCAGGAATTTTTTATGGAGGGGGGGGGGAGAATGTATATAAGGCGATCTACTTTTTATCTCGAAAGTGTGTCGCGATCGATTTGTCCAAGCGGGGGAGGGGGAGGGGCAGAGACGCCCCCCCCACACACACACATAAAACTTTATTTTCAATTTTAAAATATTATTTTTTTTTGCAAATTTCATATCTCATATTTTAAATGCATTAAAATAAAAAATAAAAATGTTATAAATTCCCTGTCGATTTGGCCGCCGTTTTTTGGCCTCTGTTGTTGCACTCCCGCCAGGCACGGGGCTGTATGGGAGGAGGGCGTTCGCCCCCTCCGCCCCCCCTGGATCCGCCCTTGGAAATTGATTGGATATTGATGAGGCAGTCACTACATTATAATTCTGCTGGGAATGAAATACTGTATATTATTATTGTTACTGGCACTGAAAGATAAGACAGAGGGGAATGTCTCATTGGATTTCCTTCACTGACCTTTCAAAACCCTCAAAAAGGAGGGAATAGCCTCCGAAACGTCGTTTTATGAATAAAAAGATAGTATAAATTATCTTCTTCTTTTTTTTTGGACTGCCTCATCAATTGTTTTTTAAAAGATATGTATTAATTTTATATATACACCTATATGTATAATATATATACTATACATGGTTATTTAATTATATAATTTAAATAATAAATAAATTTTAACATTCTCTTCATTCAATCTCATCGATCCATCCTTTCCTTAAAAGCCGAAGGCGGGCCTTGAAACTAGTCTTAAATAAATTGGAATAATAATTTTTTGACTTACTTGTTATTTTTGACTTCAAAAATAATATTATACCTAAAGTTCCAAACGCATTCACTTATATTAACGATTTATTAATTCATGGATTTGTTATAATATGGTAAAATAAAGAAGTACTAAAATAAATATGTAGATTTAGCTTTATTTATAGTATTGTAATCGTGGATGGAAAAAAGTGTTTGTTTTTTTGCTTCTTTTTTTCGAAATATCTCAAAAACGTTTGAAACTATTTTGATTAAAAAAAATTGGGCAAAACCTTGGCTTTTCGGTCTACAAAAAAGCTCTAATAAGTGAACATCGAAAAAATTATATATTTTTCTGTCTCTGTGCGTTACCAGCGGATACCTCAAAAACTAGTGTGAATATCAAAACCAAATTTCACACGTAGTTTTGGTCTATTGAGATTAAGAGTGATTAGATTTTGGTGCATAGCCAAAATTAAGGGGGGTGGAGGGGGGAGGTTAAAAATTAAAAATCTAGGCTATTTGAGCAAACTCAACCAAATTTTGTATAGATAATCATTGGGACCCCAGAAGACTAAAAAATGCAAAAACTAACGTCCCAACCCAGGTAACACACAATATCCTCAGAATATTCTGAGAAGATTTAAATGTCCTTAAGAATATCCTTAGAATATTCTTAGGATATTGTGGTTAGCTGGGAAAATGGAGGCGGGCGTCAAAAAGTTAAAAAACTATACCCTTGGACGAAACTCTACAAAGGGTGCAGTGGTGAAGGGGTGAGGGGGCGAAGAAAATGGTTTCGGGGCTGGGGGCGGGATTTGAGTGGGATGGGGGTGTAGTGGTGAGCATCCAGGGGTCGAGGGGGCTCGGGGACTAATATATAGCTTTTAATTGAAGAAAAAAGTTACCGAGCATCACTCGGTGGCCAGGTACTAATATATTAAACAGGTAAGGCCCAAGGAATGACTTTTTATTTATTGGATAAAACCTTTTGATTAGAAGTAGGAGATTAAAATAAAACAAATATTACCCATATTACTCCATAACATAGTTTGGACAATTTTTGAAGAAGTTATGAGCGAAAAACCGAAATTCGATATCTTTTAAACCAGGGATTAAATTTTTTTTATATTTACCAGGAAGAGTTTTAGATGGGTATTAAAAAATGTCAAAAAGTGAAGGAAATCAAAATTTTTCAAACCGTCCGATTTGACGTGGAATACATGCTTCATATTTACCTATTACCCCAAAATATTTTTCCATAGGTCGCTATTACCCCTACATGAAAAGCAAAAAAAAAGCAAGGTAAATGTATCTTATCTTTTTATATTAAACGAGCAATTCTTGTATATATATATTTAGAATCGGTTTGTCGAAAAAGGGCTCTAACGATTTGGATGAAATTCACGGGTTAGGCGGGTTTTTTGTGTTGACAATTCGATCTATCAAGGTCTCATCTTCGGCTAAGTTGTTTTTGATGGGTTTTTTGTTAATTGAAATAATTATTCACAGGTGGTTGTTGGAATAAAAATTTATAATTACATTTCTTTCAATTTATTTTTAATAAAATTAATTTGTTTTTTTATTTTAAATTGCACTAATAGATCATTACAAATGTTATTATATATTAGAATTTGCCAATTTGATTAAATAAAGGTATTTTTCTATAAAATAATTTAATAGAATATCAATTTTATCGAGGAGGCTAAAACATTGGAAATGTTGTTCGGCCACAGGAAGTAAGTAAGTAAGTAAGTATCAATTTTATCCTCTTAAAAAATCCGACAATTCGAAGGATCCTGCCTCCTTCATGATTTAAAAGGGTCAAAATAAAGGAAGGGGTGTAAATTAGTCATGTCGGAAAATAAATATTTTAATTAAAGGAATCGTAGGGAGTTGGACTGACTTTAAATTAAATTAAATACAAGTTTTGATTAAATATGTCATACGTTTCGTTGCTGTTTTGCAACTTCCTCAGTGGCTCATTTATTAAACTTATTTGTCAGGATTTTTAACTAAGAGAAAAAACATTTCAAACAGTATTCCTTTTTAACCGACTTCAAAAAAGAAGGAGGTTCTCTATTCGATTGAATTTTTTTTTTTTGTGCCTATGTTACCTCATATCTCCGCCAATTCTCAACCGATTTTGAAAAAAATTTTGGATTGGGTCAGTCTAGCTTCCGATTGGTCCCATTTTTTTTTCGTTTTTTTCATAGGTATTAGACCTTTTTTATTAGGTTTGTTTAGACCTAACCTCTTTGTTTATGAACTGATTTCGATGGTTCTTTTTTATCCGAAAGGGGTGTCTTAGGGATGGTGTCATATTAATTTGGTCAAGTTCTGATGATATTAAGTCACTATTAATAACATCACTAAAAAGAGAAAAATAAAATAATTTTTAAGAAAAAATAAAAACCGACTTCAAAAAATTAAATGCAACAAATAAAATACACTAAAAGGTATAAAATAATTATTATCTTATTTAGTTACAACTAAACGACGAAATATTAACACGAAATTCCTTTTTGAAGTTGGTGCCAAACATATACCTTTTATGAATCGCACTCGACGGATCTTACTTAGTACGTTTGGCGGGTATGCTCGCTTATAGGTATAGTTTGTTTGGTACCGACTTCAAAAAGTAATTTCATGTTAATATTTCGTCGTTTAGTTGTAACTAAATAAGATAATAATTATTTTATACCTTTTAGTGTATTTTATTTGTTGCATTTAATTTTTGAAGTCGGTTTTTATTTTTTCTTAAAAATTATTTTCTATCACAATTCATTCAATTCATCAAATAACATAAAAAAAACCAGAATTTGTCATTTCACATGAAACATTCATTCTTAAATCTTCAATATAGATACATCACACAATTCATTACAATCACACATATATATATATATATATATATATAGCAACAATTTATAAAAACGTTTATCACTGAACTAGAAACTATTTTGAATTTATTATTTGAATATATATATGTGTGTGATTGTAATGAATTGTGTGATGTATCTATATTGAAGATTTAAGAATGAATGTTTCATGTGAAATGACAAATTCCGGTTCTTGAACGAGATAACTACTGAGGATGGTCGACCAGTGGTGACCGAAACTGTATAGTTATCAATTAAATAATACAAATAGTTATTAAAATTATTGTTTTATTATATTTGTGACAAAACCAACCCTTCAATTTAACAAAAAATTTAAATCAAGTCACTTAAGTTCTGGAAGAAATTTATTATTTCTTATCACATTAAATATTATACACTTATAGACGACGCAAACTTCCTGGACGTTTTTTCAATTGTCAAGGTCTCTCATAATCAATTTACTTACGTTCAAGGGATGTGGTTTATAAATCAAATATATATACATTGTGATAAATCGAATTTATCGTTTTATCTCGATATATATATCAGAGTAATTTAAAAGTTTCCATTCCGTAATTTCAATTTGTTTATAAATTGGCAACGATAAAAAAGATAATTATAAAAGTTTGGTGGGATAATTTCTGAAATTCTCACTGGGATATGGGGATATTTAAATTTGTCAATTTTACGTTACTAAGTAATTTCCGTAATATTTTAAATTCTTCGAAATTTGGCACACAGTGAACTTATAGCCATTGTATTTATTAATTATTTGAACCTCTCCCCCATTTTGGACACAGAATAATTTTTATAAAAAAATAAATAAAACCGACTTCAAATAAACTGCAACGGATCGTTGCTAAACTTTATCCAAATTCATTTGAAATATTAATATGTTTATTTCTTTATTATTAATAAGATATCACTTGCAATTTGCAGTTCATGTTGACTTTAATTCAAAAATAATGATCGATGCTCATTTAATAGTCGAGGAATAACCATTCTAAATTGGATTTTTGACTTTTCAGTTTTAATTGTGGTAACCATTGCTGAAGACATGGAGGAATCGACTTAAAATCAAAAATAGCGATTGATTCTCATCTATTACTTGAGGAATAATAATTCTACATTAGATTTTTAACCGACTTCAAAAAAGGAGGAGGTTCTCTATTCGATTGAATTTTTTTTTTTTTTTTTTTTTTTTTTTGTGCCTATGTTACCTCATATCTCCGCCAATTGTTAACCGATTTTGAAAATTTTTTTTGCATTGGGTCCAGTCTAGCTTCCGATTGGTCCCATTTTTTTTTCGATTTTTTTCATAGGTATTAGAACTTTTTTATTAGGTTTGTTTAGGTTTGTTTAGACCTAACCTCTTTGTTTATGAACCGATTTCGATGGTTCTTTTTTTATCCGAAAGGGGGTGTCTTAGGGATGGTGTCATATTAATTTGGTCAAGTTCTGATGATATAATCACTATTAATAACATCACTAAAAAGAGAAAAATAAAAATTTTTAAGAAAAAAATAAAAACCGACTTCAAAAAATTAAGTGCAACAAATAAAATACACTAAAAGGTATAAAATAATTATTATCTTATTTAGTTACAACTAAACGACGAAATATTAACACGAAATTACTTTTTGAAGTCGGTGCCAAACATATACCTTTTATGAATCGCACTCGACGGATCTTACTTAGTACGTTTGGCGGGTACGCTCGCTTATAGGTATAGTTTGTTTGGCACCGACTTCAAAAAGTAATTTCGTGTTAATATTTCGTCGTTTAGTTGTAACTAAATAAGATAATAATTATTTTATACCTTTTAGTGTATTTTATTTGTTGCACTTAATTTTTTGAAGTCGGTTTTTATTTTTTTCTTAAAAATTTTTATGACGCTTCGATTATTATTGGTAACCATTGCTGAGGACATGGAGGAATCGACTTAAAATCAAAAATAACGATCGATTCTTGTCTAGTACTGGAGGAGTAACCTTATTGCATTCCATTTTTGATGTTTTGACTATTAATGGCAACCTCTACTGAAAACGTGGAAGAATCGACTTAAAATCATAAAGACTAAATTCTTTTATGGCAAACAACTCAAGCTTGAATTATTATCTTATTTCGTTACAACTAAACGACGAAATATTAACATGAAATCACTTTTTGAAGTCGGTGCCAAACATATACATTTTATATTTTACTTATGGAAAGTGGTGTAGGTTTTAGGTGAAACATGATGTTAGTTAATAGAGTAAAGGGTGTGTGGTTTCACAGTGAATGAAATAAAACTCAAAGAGGTTTATACAAACTCAATATATTTCGGATTATTAGTCCATCATCAGGAGTTTACAAGACAATACTAATAATAATTGAACGAGTGGTCGCCATTCTTGACATTCAAATCATGGTTCCCAATATAACAAAATATAACATTCAAATCTTACACAAGAAAAACACCAATGAAAAATTTAAAATTTAAAAAATTTAAAAAAATTGTTTTACAAAGATTTTTCTTTTTTAATTTATAAAATATATAAATGTAAATATAAGAAATCTAAGTAAATATGAATATTAATATAAATAAAAATTACAAGTATAAATATAAAGTCTTTTTAGAATTGAATTAGAAAGTAAAATTACAAATTTAAGTCATAGACACAAAATTAATTATAAATATCAGTTTACAAATAAGCCTAAATAACATATAGAGATGAAGAATTAAGATAAAATATAATAGGGATAAGGTAGATGAGATAAATTACAATATACAACAATTTTTGTGGTTATCTCATATATCAAAATGTCATTTATTTTAAAGACTGAAGGCGCGTGATTTGAATTTAATTTTGATTGTAATTTGGGAAATAGTATATATTTGAGAGAGACTGAGGTTAAGTTTTTTTAATTTTGTTAATTAGTAGATCTATTATTGTGGAATTTCTAATGTCTGCTGGTTATTGAGAATTTTATCTTTTTCAATTATAGCTTTCTTAATTTCGGTTGATTCTAACAGGTCTAGTTTTCGGCTTTTAGAGAGGCAAAGTGTAGTGGTATAGGATTTGGGGTGAAGGTGAGTGATTGTTTTCAATAAGGTGGTCTGCGAAGGCGGAGGTTGGATCACTCTGTATGGTGTCTGATTGCAACTTTCTTAACGAACTCGAAATGTTCTTTATACCGGGTTTGAAAGTTCTGCCCGTCTGACCAATATAAAACGAGTCGCAGTCTTGACATTCAAGTTTATAAACACCAGATTTCTCCTTTGGGTCAATTTTATCAAGTTTATTATTAACTAATATAGATGACAGGTTAAAGTTGTTATATAATGCTGGGGTGATACCTGTTTGTGTAAAAAAGTGACTATTGGTCTATTAAATTGATCAGAGATGAAGGGAAGTTTTCTATAAATTTTGTCTGTTTGAGGGGGAGGTGGTTCAATTAGGGCCAGGGTTTTTCTAAATGTTAGTTTTCGGAGGATATTTTTTATTATGCTTGAGGGATAGCCGTTGTTTTCTGCTATTTGATGGATAGTATTAAGTTCTAAATTGTAGTTTTCGGGGACAATGGGATGTTTATGAGACGGTGAAACATTGAATAAAAGGCTGACAATTTGGTGTTTAGGTGGTGGTTCGAAGAATATGGAATGACGGTATCTGTGAAGCTAGGTTTTCTATAAATTGCATATTGAATCTTATTATTTTTCTATTGATATTTTAAGATCCAAGAATGGGATAGTTTTATAGCCTATTTCAGTAGAGAATTGAATTTTTGTATTAATGGAATTTAGATAGTCTAAACATTTTTATATGTCTATCTGTTCCTGACCATACTACCAAAATGTCGTCTACATAACGTTTCCAGAACTTAATATGTTTGAAGAATTTGTTATGAGGACTGAGTATTCTGTCTTCAAGACTTGACATGTAGATATCGGCAGATAAAGGGCTTAGAGGAGAGCCCATAGGTAAACCATCAATTTGTTTGTAAAAAATATTGTTAAATAGGAAATAATTTTGGTCTAGGCAAAGGTTAATTAATTTATGTAGTCCTAATGTTTGTGTCTCCGGGAAATTTTGGTTGACGAAATAATTTAGGATGTTTTTCAAATCGGTAACCGGAACGGATGGAAACAGGTTTTTAACATCGAATGATATTAGTTTACAAGAATTATTAACGGGAATTTTATTAAAGAGAATTTATAAGTTCTATAGAATTTTTGATTGAGTGTTGAGGGTGAAAGTGCTGTTTAAGGGTGTCATTTAAGTATATGCTGATTTTATAGGTGGGTGCGTTTATATAAGAAGCTATGGGTCTGAAAGGGTTATCCGGTTTGTGAATTTTGGGGAGTCAATATAAGATTGGGGCTTTCCGGGTTCATATTTTTCATCTGGAATGGAACGTTTCTGGGGAGTAAATTGTCTGCTAATTCATTCAATAATTTGGTCACACAAGATTGATGTTGGGGGTAGGATCGGCCTTAAGTATAGATGTATCACTTGATGAGATGAAGTCATTCATTTTAGCAACGTAATCCTCCTTTCTGACCAAAGTGATTGATTGGCCTTTGTCGGCTCTTGATACTATCAAGATGTTATTTAGGCTTATTTGTAAATTGATATTTATAATTAATTTTGTGTCTATGACTTAAATTTGTAATTTTACTTTCTAATTCAATTCTAAAAAGACTTTATATTTATACTTGTAATTTTTATTTTATATTAATATTCATATTTACTTAGATTTCTTATATTTACATTTTATATATTTTATAATTAAAAAAGAAAAATCTTTGTAAAACAATTTTTTTAAATTTTTTAAATTTTAAATTTTCATTGGTGTTTTTCTTGTGTAAGATTTGAATGTTATATTTTGTTATATTGGGAACCATGATTTGAATGTCAAGAATGGCGACCACTCGTTCAATTATTATTAGTATTGTCTTGTAAACTCCTGATGATGGACTAATAATCCGAAATATATTGAGTTTGTATAAACCTCTTTGAGTTTTATTTCATTCACTGTGAAACTACACACCCTTTACTCTATTAACTATACATTTTATAAATAGAACTCGACGGATTTTACTTAGTACGTTTGGCGGGTACGCTCGCTTAAATAGTTTGTCTAGCACCGACTTCAAAAAGTGATTTCATGTTAATATTTCGTCGTTTAGTTGTAATTAAATTGAATAATTATTTTATACCTTTTAGTGGATTTTATATTTGATTTTTGAGTTATTATTATTTTATTTGTTGCATTTAAGTTTTTTGAAGTCGGTTTTATTTTTTTTTTTAAGCTATTGCATAGCTTTTATCGCGGACTTTGAGCGCGGCGACCGAATCGAGAAATTCCGTAACGAAAATTACCTAACAATCCCCTCCAAGCGGCCAGCCGAAAGCCAGCGGAGTCGCCCGACTCTTGGCGGAGAGGCGGCTCAAGCGGGGAGATGTCCCTCCCCGCCGCCGCCCACCACTCCTACACGAGACTCGAGCGACTCGACTGACAGCTGATCGGCGGATTTAAGAGGTGGGGAGGGGGCTTTCAAAGGATCTCATTATGGAGGGGATTTTGAAATTAAAGGGGGGTTTCTTTTACAAAATTATAATTTATTAATTATCTTATTTTTTTACAATACATTTAAATTATAAAATACAATTAAACTATAATAGTAAATAATATAAATGAATAATAAATAATTTTCTGGAGACGAACAGTGGACAGCCGGTACATCTTTAAAAGAAAAAAATATATTTTAAATTGCATTTTAAAGTAAAAAACGCGGAATATAGAATATTTTTTTTTATTAACATTTATTTTAAATTTTTTTCAGACGGACATGAGACAACACCGTGGGATTATTATTATTATTTGTATTTCCCATGCATTATGCTATTCAAATAAATAGGATTAAACAAAAATAATTATTAAGCTATTGCATATTAAGCTATTGCATAGCTTTTATCGCGGGCTTTGAGCGCGGCGACCGAATCAAGAAATTCCGTAACGAAAATAAACCTAACACCCCCACTCCGACCGGCACAGCGGTGCGGCGTTGAAAGCATCGTCTAACGTCGTTTCAGTTCGGCAGACTTCGACATGGTGTTTGTGTGCGTGCGACTAGACGTATGCGTGTAGACTGTACGAAGCTCGCACGGATCGAAACGAGCTGTTCCGAAATCAGACGAATACGTAAGCAGCTGTTTGTGAAAAAATATTGCATAAATATTATAATTGCATAAGTTGATAAAAAATGCTATGCAATAGCTTTACCGCGGCAGTCCCCGAGTGCCACACATCTATTTTAATAAAAATTATTTTTATTTTTCTCTTTTTAGTGATGTTATTAATATATGACTTAAGATAATACCTTTCATGCATCTCGCAAGAGAAAGCGTCGGGCGAATGAATCAGATAATGATTATAAAATTCAATTCATAAATATAGAAATTCTCTCGAAACGTTTGCAAGTTTTAAATGAATGTTTTAAGATTTTTATAAAAGATTTTATTTATTATAATTTCAATTATTTGCACATAAGAATGGGAGATTTACATTTATTTCGTTATGTCTATATTTTATATGTCTATATGTCTATATATTATGTCTATACTTCTTAGAATTAAATTTTATTGACTGATTAATTTTTAATATTAAGAATTTAAAATGGAATATGTTAATATAAATGGTTATATTTCTTAAATGAATCGAAACCAATAATAAACAGTACCTGGCCACCGAGCGATGCTCAGTAAATTTTTGCTTCAGTTAATAGCTATATATTAATCCCCGAAATCCCCCTCGCCCCCCGGACCCCTAACACTTCACCCCACCTACTGCACTCTCCCCCCCC
This sequence comes from Forficula auricularia, assembly GCA_024734495.1. Lineage (NCBI taxonomy): Eukaryota > Metazoa > Arthropoda > Insecta > Dermaptera > Forficulidae > Forficula > Forficula auricularia. The sequence goes on along the minus strand of JALMQS010000069.1, from coordinate 7,715,163 downwards.
CCCCCACCACTGCAACCCAACTCCTGGATTGAGAGAAAACCCCCACATCTACCCCCACTCCGCACCCAGTTTTTGCATTTCTAGCCTACAGTGGCCCACAGATTATGTATATATAGGTATATAAATAAATACGGTATAATTATTTTTTTTAATTAAATAACAATTTTTGAGTTCATCAATTAAATTGACAATTTAATATTTGTGGGAATTAAAACTCGATTTCTAATCAATTAAATTGCCCAACTTTTAACTTATAATAATAATTGTAATAATCTTATTGTGGGATATAAAATTAAAAAACCAATTATTTATTAAAAGGAAATTGAATAAAAATGTAAATAAACATTTTTATCCAGACAACCACCTGTGAATAATTATTTCAATTAACAAAAAACCCATCAAAACCAACTGGACACGCCACGGCGGTCCTAAGTTAATGGTGGACTTACTCTGGGTGAAGCGAAGTCTAACTCTAATTGCTATCTCTCTGACATCGGTCACATGATCCCAATAATACTTAATTAATAATTTATTCTTTCTAATTATTTAATAAATCAGTTGTTAGTTGTTTATTAACAAGCAAACAAGCAACATCGAAACGATTCACGTTGAACCTTTCCACACATATTACTTGAGTTAATCTCATCCCTGATTGCTGGAGACCAGTTTACAAGTTTTCAAGTGATTTAGTTAATTAATTGAGTTCACTGTCTACGAAGATTTCGCCTAGGAATTTCGTTCAAGCGGTCAATCATCGGATTGAACACAAACCGCTACCATTTTGAAGAACCATTAATTGCTATTATCTCTTCCCAAGATTAATTCCAGCCAGCAGCGACCGACCAGGGACTCAAACCATTGTTTCAAGGTTCACACTTTTTCTTTTCCTAACAAATCAATTCGTTTCGAACTAATTTCACCCACGCTAATTCTATTAACAAGAGTAAAATCTCCCTTAACGTTAAACAGCTCATCTTATTTAAAAGACACATTCCATCACATTAAACAAACAATCCATACAACAACTTATGCAAAGCTAATATTATTGACTCTCTTTTAAATAAGAAATCTTTTGTTTTCTAAACTATGTACCAAATCTATTAATAAGAATATCTAATATTTATTTTAATATTTTAATAACATTTTAACAAACAAATAATTAGTGATTGTTAATTAATAAACTCACATACAAGCCCACACAAACTAATTAAAATAATTGATATTTTAATTGAATTCCTGTTATTCATATTATTAATTATAATTGACTAATTGTTAACAAAATATTATTTGTAATATTATTTTTCAAAACAAAACAAAAAGATTCAAATCTATATGTAAGAATCTATTTCATAAACAATCTTATTATTTTTTTGTAACTATTTAATCGAATTCAAATTATAACTAAACATTAACTTGTACATATTTGTTGACTGAAAAACATCTGATTATTTTTCAATAAAATAATAAAACTTGTCATATTACAACCTGAATATTTGGCTTCATCAAATCTGCTCAAACTTATTTATTTATTAACATTTCAGCACCTTTTTTGTGAATAAGACCTTCTGCTTTAGATCACACAAACTTAACTTTATTTATAACTAAATTATATTATTATAACTAACTATTTATAACGAACTTATCAATCGTACATACAGTAAAAGTTTGTATCTGGTAGACCGACTGTAAGACGGAGTCACAACTGGCGAATTAATTTTTGTTACAGTATTTTAAATTTTGTAAAGTTTTTCAAGCACTATTGCAGTTGGCCTAACTACCAACTTAGCCGAAGATGAGACCGTGACAGATCGAATGTCCAACACAAAACACTCCTAACCCGTGAATTTCATCCAAATCGTTAGAGCCGTTTTCGAGAACCCGACCGGATATATATATATATATATATACAATTTTTGCTCGTTTAATATAATAAGAGAAAGATATACCGGGTGAGTTTTTTATCTTGAGACAGTCTTATAACTCAAAAACATTGCATTATATGAAAAAAAGTTTCAAATAAAAGTTTATTTATATCAAGGGGGAACCTAAACTACGCTATTGTTTGTCGACCTAGAACAAGCTTTCAAGGGTATTTCGAGGTCAAGTTCTGTATTTTAAATGGAATCCTATATGTTTCTGTACAAATTCTGAATCTATCAAAAAAACCGAACAACTTTCATAACAACTATTTTTATTTATACAATATCAAATAATAAAAAATATTAAATCAATTAGATCTCAAAAAATCCTAATAATTATTTTTTAACAATCAATCAACTTAATGACCAAATATTTAATTATTAAATAAATAATTTAATAATGATTTTGACCCCAGGAGTTTCATTTTAACGTGTTGTAAATCTATTAAAAAAAAAAGGAAATGTAAAGACTACTAAAAAACTTAAAAGCCTAAAATAACGAAATTGGAACTGGAATTCATCCAGAAGACTTGCAATACACTCATACACTCTGGAATGTCACAGAACAGTGTCGAAAATTATTAAATTATGTATTTAATAATTAAATATTTGATCATTATTTTTTGATAATTAAGTTGAATAATTGTTAAAAATAATTATTAGAAATTTTTTTATGAGATCTAATTGATTTAATATTTTGTTTATTTGATGTCGGATAAAAAATAGTTCTTATGAAAGTTGTTCAGTTTTTTTTTTGAATATTAAGGATCTATAAAGAAATATATATGTTTCCATTTAAAAAACAGAACTTGACCTTGAAATACCCTTGAAAGCTTGTTCTAAGTCAACAAAAAATAGCGTAGTTTAGTTTCCCCCTTGATATAAATAAACTTTTATTTGAAACTTTTTTTCATATAATGCACTGTTTTTGAGTTATAAGACTGTCTCAAGATAAAAAAAACTCCCCCGGTATATTAGGTAATAATATTAATTCCAAAAGGTGCAACCCGTTTAGTCCGGGTTACCTTACATCGTGAAAATGATAGAAAGATTTTTTTAGCAACAACTTGTTGATAATACTTCAAAGGTAAGTCTGATCATTTGGGATATTCTTTTAGAATGCTCTCCATTCATGGTGAAATCAGAGAATTAATTGAAAAAGCCTTTTATTTACAAGATTCGACTAGATTGTAGTAGGCAAGGGCGGATCCAGGATTTTTTATTGGGGGGGGGGGGGCGCATTCCACGGCAAACTGGACAGTTTGAAAAATTTTAATTTTTGATTTGCTTCATTTTTTTTGTACTTTATGAAAAGGGCTTCTAGGTGAACATTTAAATTTTTTCGACCAACCGTTCAAGAGAATGTTTTTTTTTGTCCATATTACTTTTTGAAAAATGGACCAAATTAGAGCATTTTTTGTTTTTTGTATAGATACTTTTCAGAAATAAATATGGAAAAAATTATTAAAAGTGTTGTTACACTCGATTTTTTGTTTTAAAATTTATATAATTTTTATGAAACTGAGTAGGTATATTTTTTTATTTTTCTATTTTTTTTTTTAAAAATTTCATTTTATACTTTCATTTGTTTATACGATTTTTAAGAGAGGTTGTGTTTGATCGTGAGATTTTTGACAATTCATATTATTTTTATAATATTTTAAAATTGTTTAGCTATGATTTATAGAATACCATTAATTAGACTATTTTTTCAATTTTTTTTTGTGTATTTTTCAGAAAAAAAAAATAGTCTAATATGGTATTCTATAAATCATAGCTAAACAATTTTAAAAAATATTATAAAAAAGTAAAAATAATATGAATTCTCTCTTAAAAAAAATACGATCGAATCCTCTCTTAAAAATTATTAAATAAATGAAAGTATAAAATGAAATTTTTTTCAAAAAAATAAAAAAATAAAAAAATTAAAAATATACCTACTCAGTTTCACAAAAAATTATATAAATTTTAAAACAAAGAATTGAGTCCTAGCAACACTTTTAATAATTTTTTCCATATTTATTTCTGAAATACCTATACAAAAAACACAAAAAAATGGTCTAATTTGGTCCATTTTTTAAAAAGTAATATGGACAAAAAAAAACATTCTATTGAAAGGTTTGTCAAAAAAGTTAGAAAATTCACCTAAAAGACTTTTTATTGTAAAAAAAATGTCAAAAAATGAAGCAAATCTAAATTTTTAAAACTGTCTGATTTGGTGCCCCCCCCATATACATATATTTAACATCGCTTATATATAAAGTTTTTAATCTAATTTCACCATAGATGGTACAACCCAAAGAATCTCCCAGATGTATTATTATTCCTATCTTTCTTATATATATTATAGTTATATATATATACATGTATAAAAATATATATATAACTATAATATATAGAGACATAGTATATATATTATAATATATACATATTATATATAATACTAATCATAATATACACAAATATATAGAATCTTGGATAGAAGTGTTGATTTGACCAACCACCATCCCCAACCAACCACCCAGCGCGAAACACGACTTATATAGCCGAGTCTCCCCTCCAAGTGGCCAGCCGCCGAAAGCCAGCGGAGTCGGCCGAGTCCAGGCGGAGAAGCGGCTCGAGCGTGGGGGGGAAGTCCTTCCCCGCCCGCCGCTTCACCTGCTGGGACACGGGTGACTCGGCTGACAGGTGGCCGGCGGAGTTAACAGGTGGGAAAGGGGCTTAAGAAAGGATCTCATTAGGAATTTTGAAATGAAAGGGGTGGTTTCTTTTTTTAATAAATATTATTTATTTATTCATTTTTTATACATATTAATTATTATTCAAACATAATATAGAATTCGATTATTTATACTTATACATATATAAAAGTTAATGAATTTTCTTGAAGCTGAATCAGCAAGTGGTCTGTAAAAGAAATACACACAATTATTAGAATATATAATTAAAATTAAATTAATTTATATTTTAATATATTTTATTATATGGTATATGTAATTCTAGTTCGTCATATTTTTTTTTTTTTTTAATTTAAGGGCCATTAGCGCCTCAATTCGTCATATAAAATATTTTTCTATTTCTAACATATTTTATAAAATATATATTAATTCTAATTTTATTTTTTTCAGATGGACAACTCGCTCATTTCGACCATTCCACAAATTAACAAGAAGAGAGTAGAATAAAAAAATTTTTGCATTTAGTTTTTTGAAGTCGGTTTTTATTTTTTTCTTAAAAATTATTTTTATTTTTCTCTTTTTAGTGATGTTATTAATAGTGACTTAATATCATCAGAACTTGACCAAATTAATATGACACCATCCCTAAGACACCCCCTTTCGGATAAAAAAAGAACCATCGAAATCGGTTCATAAACAAAGAGGTTAGGTCTAAACAAACCTAATATAAAAATTTTTAAGAAAAAAATAAAAACCGACTTCAAAAAATTAAGTGCAACAAATATAAAAATACACTAAAAGGTATAAAATAATTATTATCTTATTTAGTTACAACTAAACGACGAAATATTAACACGAAATTACTTTTTAAACTCGGTGCCAAACAAACTATACCTATAAGCGAGCGTACCCGCCAAACGTACTAAGTAAGATCCGTCGAGTGCGATTCATAAAAGGTATATGTTTGGCACCGACTTCAAAAAGTAATTTCGTG
>JALMQS010000069.1:6966967-7047978 GCA_024734495.1 Forficula auricularia | reverse complement strand
TAAATAAAAAGATAGTGTAAATTATCTTCTTTTTTTGGACTGCCTCATCGATATCCACTCAGTAATTATAATTATTTTTATTCGAGGTTATTTCTTTCATCGCAATTATTATGAGAGCTTTTTTTTAAATAATTTTAAAATTAGTTTACATTGCTATTTGAATTTCTGTTCATTTTATTATATTGTTGTGCTCAGAGTGCTCAAACTGATATCAACATTGAGCTTGAGTGACCATGATGTCAAATGTCCAACGACAGCGGTTAAAATATAAATAGGAACGACTATGAGCACATTTGCCACGCCAATAGCTTAATTCAGAACGCACCCTCAATATAAAAAAATAGCCAAATGCTCGGATAGCATTTTTGGCAGTTTCCACGAGACAGGGGACAGCTCTCTTTTGACAAAACAAACTTTTTGAAAATTCTGATTTTAGATTTTCAATTAAATTTAATCTAGGGAATTAAAGCTAGAGTAGAGTTTAAAAAATTGGAAATATTTTATTTTTTCGAAAATCTCACCTATTTTAATTATTAAGTAATCTATATATATAAAATTATGGTTTTGTCTGTACATTGGTCCAAATCACGCCAAATTTTGGTTGCACACGTTTTAAGCAAAGTTATGAACGAAAACACCCTCAACAAAATTCGTGTCTGTCTGTCTGTATGTTTCCGTGGGTTCCGCGAAAAGTTGCTCACGATTCACGTAAAAACGGCTGAAGGGATTATTATGAAATTTCATATTTGGATCAGATGTCTTCTAACTTACGTTTTTAGCTATATAACGTTTTGATATTTTGACCCCAAAAGGGGGTTTGGGGGGGCGCACGAATGAAAATTATCAAATAACTCCTAAACTATTAACTCTACGGCAAATTTTATTATGAGCAAAGTTGTAGGGGATGTGATTTCTGACAACTTTTGTTTAAAAAATTCCCAAAAAAACCACCCAAAAAGGGGGGAGGGTCAAAATATGAAAATTCTTGCTCTTGGACCAAACTCAACCAAATTTTGTATACATAATCTGTGGGTCACTAGAAGGCTAGAAATGCAAAAACTAACCACCCAAAATGGGGGGGGTCAAAAAATGAAAATTCTTACCCTTAGAGCCAAACTCAACCAAATTTTGTATACATAATCTGTGGGTCACTAGAAGACTAGAAATGCAAAAACTGGGTGCGGGGGGTGGCTCGGGGTGGGTATGAGGTGCGGGGGGGGTGGAATGTGGGGGGGTAGTAAGATGGAGTAGGGTGAAGGGGGTGGTGCGGGGTGGAGTCCGGGTGGCGTAGTGGGTGTGGGGGTCCAGAGGGCTAGGCGGGGTGGAGAGGTGCGTGGGGTGGAGGAATGGGTGGGGTCCGGGCAGCTAGTTTAAAATATTATTGAAAATAAGTGAAAGTAGAAATTGAGTAGGTAGGTGGGTATTTCCCATTGCATTATGGAGGAACCTCTAGGTAGCCCATTATAACAAGATTCTATGGTACACTCACTTGGGTCGTATCTTTGAGCATTCAATCAGATTTAGTTCTAGTTTACGAACTGTGATAGTCGGGCACCCATGGACAACGAAGGAAGATAAATTGGGTCATAAACTTATGGAACATTTTATAACGATCAAATATATATAAGTATATTTATTAAAAAAATACAAATCTTTTATAAACAATATAGAACACATTTATTTTTTCAAACCAAACGTTTCAGGAGATTTTCTTCCTTTTTTCAATAGTAAAAAAAAAAATGTTGCTTCCTCTAAAATTCAAAAAGCAACAAAACTAAGATATTAATTATTTATTATAAACAATTGTACAAATTGTCTTGGTGACCAAATATTTAATATCTTAAGTGTTTAACACAGACTTAGAAGAATCAACTTTTTTGAATTTTTTGCCATTGAAAAAGGAGAAATTCTCCAAAAATTTGGTTTGAAATAAACGTGTTCATTGTTTGTTTCATAAAGATTTTATTTTTTAATATTTAAAACACAAACAATAAATACATTTTTCTTTTACGTTTAGAATAGGTATTTTCATAAAAATATAAGGTCAACTGCAAAATTTCACGAGGATCTTTAAATTTTGAAATTATTATCCGTATTTTCAAATATTTCTATAAATGTCTTGAAAAGTACTATATTGTTTCTCGAAATTAAATAAAATTGTCTCATGGTTTCAAGGGGCAATTAAAATGAATGTTTTTTCCGAAATGGACGCCGATAGAAGGTTTGAAGTCCCTGCCTGGTATTTCTTCCAGTACAAGTATGTCAAAGACAAGTCCTGACGAAGTTTAGTCGAATAAAAATTGTTCTCGCTGAGAAACTATTAAAATAGTAATAATAGAAAAAAAGGAATAAATAAAGATGATTTGAAAATCTTTGGACTAATCCATTTCTAAGAACTCTCAATATATAAGATAGGAAATAACCAAGAGAGCCTTATAGACAAGTCAGCTTGCTTATACATAGTTATAGAATTAGGAGAAATTTAAGATTTTCTTATAGGACAGGCTGATTCATTGTGGTAGATGGTCGATTTCTACCTCAACTATTAAGCACTGTCGACTGGTCGCCGGAGACTTGGTCGACGCGACTGTGACTTTCTATAGTTTAAATGAGTGTTTACGCACTAGGTCTTCACGAACTGACGACTGGTCGTCGGAGACTTGGTCGACGGCGACTGTGACTTTCTATAGTTTAAATGAGTGTGTACGCACTTGGTTGCCGGTCGCCCGGGTGATTATGCGAGTCGCCGCGCAGTGGCGACGCACAAGCGACTCACCAGCGACTGCTGATTGCCGAAGAAACGGGAAAATAAGGACAATATTTTTATGCAAACAATTTTTATTTTAATTTTCATAAAATATAGTCCTTATTTTCCGATACCAAATTTAATAATTTATTCAATGGACATAACTAATCAAAATATAATTCTATCCAATTTATTTACAGGTCAAACACTTCAAAAAAGTGGAAAAATATAAGAAGCTGTTTTGCTAGAGAAACACGAAGACTTAAAAATATAAAAAGCGGCTCTGCTCTTTCTCATAAATCTCCTTATATTTATTACAAACAGCTCATCTTGTTTTTGAAGAATACTGTTGGTAATTCGAAGACAGAGAGTAGCATTGCGGAAGAAGATCGACAATTGATCAAGAACCCTTAGGACCATACTCGAGACAAAATATAACCGGAAGAAATAAAAAATTTCAGATGATGGCACAAGAGAATTATTGTACTCTTTAAAGAAATGTATTGATACGCGTAACAAAAACGAGGATCCTTTGGAACGTGATGAGGATAGAATGTTCCTGATGTCTCATGTTTCATCTTCTTTCAGGAAAATTCCCGAGCATAGAAAGGCATCTGTAAAAATTGAATTAATTATTATAATCGATTCTTTCGGTACCTCTACTCCAAATACTACATATCCAAACACAATGTGGCGAAATTATAATGAGTATGAGCGTGGTTACTTCACACCAGAAGGCGGATCTTCTATTTGTGCTGCACCAAGTCAACAATCACGATTACGCCCTGAAGCACAGAATTACTACACGCCAACTTCAGCTCAACCATCATATGAACGCCCAGAGTCGCGGATTTCTACTGCAACTTCAAGTGGCTCTCAAGATTCTGATATTTTTGATTTATTTTGAATTTTCATTTTTTTGTACTACATAATTGGTATTAAATACCTAGTTAATATGGTATTACATTAATTAAACAAATAAAAAAATTCTTCTTAGTTCAATATTTTGGTTTATTTAATTAAGTTGTGACTTACCTCACTGTTATAAATAGCTTTTCTTCCGGAGAAATACAGGGTCGCATATTAGTATCTCTCCCAGTTATGTGTGATTTCAGAAGACACAATAGTTCATCAAACGAACGCACTGGACATTCTTGCGTAATTAAAAAATTTACATAGGTACTTTCTAACCTCTTCATAAAATATTTTAAATATTTTTTTATTCTCCGTTCTTGCAACAAGGGATGTATCCAATACTCTTTTGCTTTTCTTTTCATTTTTTTCTCTTTATAATTACGTAGTAACGCTACTATTGCAACTTCTTGGGCGTCCATTCTGCACGAATGTACAAGAAACACTACCTAAGGAAACGTTCACAGTACGACCGGACCAAAATTCCTATTAAAATTTTTTTTATCTAAATTCAGTCGCTCGGCTTGGTCTCTCGCCTAGTTGCCTATGTTTTTTGGTCGCCGAGAGACCAAGTCGCCGTCGACCAGTCGACAGTGCGTAATAGGCCTAAGATAAGTCACAAGATTGAATTTCTGACTCCTACCCTCGCACATATAAATCAGTATCCGTTTGGGGCGAAGGTTCCCAAATTATGTTTTTAAAAAATCTAATTTTAAATTTTAAAAATAACAAAAATGATGCCGTATTCGATGAAATTAAAAGAATAAAATAATATATATATTACAAATTAAATTTTTTTCGACGCCCCCTAAAAAATTTCCTTTTGATGAAAAAACGCGAGGTAAAATATTTTTATTATTAAAAACAACACGTGCCGTAAGACGATCCAAGTTCATTTTTTGGTGCACAAATAAATATAATAAATGATTATTAACGTAACTTGAAAAATCATAAAGGATGGTTTCAGTCAATGATTTCTACAGCACCTAAGGGCCGGTTGTATGTCGCACAGTAAATGCTTTTTACCACTAACACAGGGTAGATGGTAAATGGAGGGATTGGCCACCCCAGTCCCTCCATTTGCCATCTACCCTGTGTTAGTGGTAAAAGCATTTACTTTGCGACATACAACCTGCCCTAAGAGAGATTTCGCGACATATTTTTTATAGAAACTATAGATGTATGAAAGCGTCGGTAATTTAATAAATATAGATAATGATTGTACATTAACCTGCTAGCTAACTTACCGATAGGAAATTTACTTGGGAAATTAGTTCAAATTTATTGATGAAAATAATGATAATAATAATAATATAACATTGTTAATAATATCCAATTTTCAAAAAATTATTATTATTGCATATTTAATGAGAAATTTCCAAAAAAAATGATTTTCCCAAAAAATGAACTTAGATCGTCTTGCGGCACGTGTTGTTTTTAATTATAAAAAAATTTCCTGGCGTTTTTTCATCAAAAGTATGCTTTTTAGGGGGCCTCGTAAAAAATTTAATTTTTAACGTAATCTAATATATATATAAACTTCAAAATCAACTTAAATATTAGGTTACTACAGTCGACTCTCGCTAATTCGAACCTCGATAATTCGAATTTTTCAATAATTCGAACTCTTCAGGTGTTAACTTCGGTAAATCGAAAAAATGCTGTGTATTTTGATACGCTCGATAATTCGAAATCCTTTTCGCAACAAGAGGGACAGAGAACGTTCTATAATTCGAACTAGGCCACTTCCCTCTTTATAATTCTTATTTTGCCTAGCAATGTTTACTCCTCATTTTTTAATTAGATATGTTATTATCTATTGTAATATAATTATCTATTGCAATGTAATTGCAACATATGTAATTCGTTTTGTCGTTTTCATTATTTTTACTTTTTTACTTGAGGCTATTATATAAAATTTATGTAAGCTCATACATATTTTCAATCATATAATAAAAACTCTTTAATTCGATTTTTTTTCTTTCTTCTTGATAATTCAAACTTTTGAAAATTCGAATTTTTCTTGTAGTCCCTTGGATTTCGAATTATCGAGAGTCGATTGTATATATTGTAAGGGTCTAGTGCCCTAATCCCTAGGGGAAGAAGAGAGAAATCGAACGGACTTATGCCTCACCCTTCAAATAAGCAACATATGATTTTATATATATTTTTTGATTCATAATAGTTCCTTGTTTTTTTTTTTTTTTTTTTAAGAATTGTTTCATTTTTTGCTTGGATCTGACTCAAATGACTCTCTTTATAAGCGCTATTACTTGAGCCCATTCTACTCGCCTTTGGCCATTTTTTGCATTGCCAGCAAGAAGATTGGGCCCGAATCCACTCAGAGGAGTCCCAATGAGAAAAACATTCTATAGAAGAAAGAACTCACTCTCATTATTCTGTTGACAGATAATTTTTGAACTATTTTTTTTTATTATTTGTTGTCAATATTTGTTAAATTCTGTTAATAATAATTTTTGTAATTCTTTTTTAATTCAAATTTTCTTAAATTTTTATCTCTCAAAGTTTTTCTAATCAGAGTCAGTACATATGCCTAAATATTTTTTCAATCTTTGCTTAAATTTTCAATAAACGGCTCCAATTATTTTTTTAATTTACAATTTTAATTTTTTTTGTTTTATCCTCAATTTTTTCCTCGACAGCACCTCTGACCATTTAAATTATTTTTTATTTTTTATTTTATTTATATAGTAAAGAGTCTATTTCGGAGTTTGGTTGGGGAGGAGAGAACTTGCATCCGGAAATCGAAATTTGCGAAGCAGATAGGACAGCTCTCAAGTTGCTCCCTCATTCCATCAAAAAAAACCTTTCAGTCGATTTTCAGAAGGGATGCAACTTCTCTATTCCCCAAACTTCAGTAACCGAACCCCGATTTAGGTCACTGCAATATTTAGTTGGCAGTCAAGTACGTAGTTCTAAATATGAATAAAAATCTGGTAAAACCTTTAGAACAAAGTTAACCTCAATGTCAAAATCTCTAACTGTCGAAAGTGATATCTTTTAAAGTGCAAAACAAAAAGAACAAGAGAGTGAGAGTTGGTTAGGTTGGTGGGAACTTGGGAAAGTCGTAAAAGAGCAAGAGAAAGTTTGGTAGCTTGCAGACTGTGCTTGTCGGAGGATGGATAAAAGACAATTCCTACCACTATTATCTCCTCCACCCGTCCTTTGAGATTTCTATTCATTTAGCCTAAAAAACATTCTGCCTCCGTCAATTTAAATAAACAAATGAAAAAAATTAGACATGTTATTGCGAATAAGGACCATTTTTATGAGAACGCTTTTTAATTAGTAAAGCGACGTTTCATCCTTTTATTCGGATCGATTTGATTGACTTTAACATAGAACTATAGATTAGTAGAAATTATTATTATTATTTCCGTCCATAATATGTATTAATTCGAATGTTTATAATGGAAACTAAGGACAAGTTTTTTTTTTTTTCTACCAACGTTTCGTCAACTTTCCCGACTTCTTCAGAGCTTTAAATAGTTACATTACATCACACATTCGTCTAAATTATTTTCGGAGATAAAAGAAAATATGAACTTTAGACGAATGTGTGATGTTACTATTTGAAACCCTGAAGAAGTCCGTAAAGTCGACGAAACGTTGGTTGAAAAATAAAGAAATCGCACAAAAAATGTATCTTTAATTTCTATTATAAACTTTCGAATTAGTAGAAATGTTGCGTAAAAATTTTAACCTAAATTTAAAGCTACTTCTATCGATTTAGCTTAAGCCCATAAAATTCTTTCTTCTTCTTTTTACCAAGCCTTTAGGGGTTGCACCTTTTTGGTGTAACTCCTTCTCTCATCATTTTCAAAAAAAGCGAGAGAAATCCTATATACAAAGTAAACACATTTTAATACAATTGAACATAAATATTTTCAGTCGATTGTTAATGATAATTTAATCGAATTAATATTCCATTTTGGGGGTCGGGTAGGCTAGGCGGTAGCATGTCAGCCAGCTAACCAAGAGGACCCGAGTTCGAATTCGACTCGAGGCATCCGGCTAAAATCTGACCCCCGAGGTAGAGACAAATTTAAAAATAAAATAAATAGTATCGTAAATGGCTTATGGCTAGAAAGGCCTAAAAGCCAAAAAAAAAAAAAAAAATTCCATTTTCTATGGAGCTTTGGATTTGCTCAAATTTAAATCATTCCATTTGTGAAAGGAATAAAATTTGTTATAAATAATTAAGGTCTAGAATAGTCAAATTTGCGAACTTTTCACATTTCTCTTTAATTTATATAAACATAAATATAATATATAAGTAGGTTTTTTCTATATTTTAATATCGGAAATATTACCTACTAAATGAATGGAAAAAACCATTATTATTTTCAAAACACACCTGGTGCATCATCACCCCCTGTATTTATTTATTTAACAGATTACATTTAAAAAAAAAACCTAAATCCAACACGATATTTGAATTTGACATAATCTCTAAATCATAATATTAATAAAATTTAAATACATTAATCTAAGCAAACAGCGCAGTAAAAAAAAAATAAAAATACTTAAATTTGATCAACTACTTGTTTATATAGTTTTTATTTGTTTTCTATATTATATCCAGTGAAATGGATTTTTTGTTCGATTTAACAAAAAAAAAAAATAATAATAATTTTTTCCCAGACAATTAATATTTCATGACCCATTTTATATTCTCTTGATCATAATTTTTTTTTTTAATAATATAGCTATATTTTAATTACATATTATAATGGTTTTCCAGATGATGAAAGAATTGGAATGAAAAACTTTTAAAGAAGTTTAAAGAGACGACTGAAAGTGGATGGTTGAGTCAAAGCAGTTTTAAGACTGTATACTTTATGATAATTATGAAGAATTATCGATAATGATATTAATAAAACTAAGCGAAAATACTCGTTAAAGTGGATGACGAAACATTTTGTATCTGTTCTTTTTCTTGAAATGCTTAATTTTGACCAAAAATCGGGTGATTATGAAATTGTCATATATTGTTCGTTTCGAGATACTTATTTAAAGTTACGCAAAATTAGCAAGAATCGAATTTTGTATAATTAAGGCTCTATAAAGAGTTTATTTGCAGTCGCCATATTTGGTCGAAGCTAACAGCTCTAATATGGCGTTATAGCTAAATGTATTCAAAGTGCTTTGTTATATGTAGGTATATTTGAAAAATCCGAATACTAAAACGAATTTTAAATTATATTTCAATCCATCTAATTGTAATCACAATAGCTGCAGATCAAAATTTCGTACCTGTTTGAAAATATAATTGATGATGTTGCATTAACACTGTATATAAAACAATGTTTTGATTCACAAACAACACAATACTTTTCAATTTTTAACAATAATATTACAACAATATCAATTATGACCACTATAGTACATACACGAGTAAACATGCAACTGGTAATCGGAATGGATCAAAGTTGGGGGTTGTGATACCTGTATTTATAGAGCTCTGCTATAATGAATGAATACAAATACATTTAACAGTTCAATATTTGCTATTTTTGTAAGATGACTCCACATTATTGCATTTTAAATGAAAGCAAAACAAAATACAGTCGACTCTCGTTAATTCGAATTTCTCGATAATTCGAACTCTACAGCTGTTAGCTTAGATAAATCGAAAAAATGCTGTGTATTTTGATACGCTCGATAACTCTAAATCCTTTTCCTAACAAGAGGGGGAGAGAACGTTTTATAATTCGAACTAGGCCACTTCCCCTCTTTATAATTCGATTTTTTCCTAGCAAAAAAGTATTCTCAATTTTTTTAATTAAGTATGTTATTGTCTATTGCAATGTTAATATATATGTAATTTTTTTGTATTTTTTTATGGTTTTCATTATTTTTACTTTTTTATTTGAGGCCATATATAAAATATATGTAAGCTCATACATATTTTCAAAAATATAATAAAAACTCTTAATAATTTTTTCTTTCCTCTTGATAATTCAAACTTCTTGATAATTCGAAGTCTCGATAATTCGAATTTTTCTTGTAGACCCTTGGATTTCGAATTATCGATAGCCGACTGTATAAGATAAATTCAATTTTAAAAATTTTTTATTTAGACCACTTTCATAATCTCCGGCACATTTTGACAATAGGTATTACTTGGTTTCACGAACTCGCCTTCCAGATCTTTATATAAATAAGTACTTAAACATTAATATGCCTAGACTTGTCTTTGGTAAAGATCAAACAAATTAACCAATTTTTCTTCTGATTTTATTTTCCCATCCCATAATGATATCGAATATATTTTTTATCGAAACTAAGCGATTCAAAAAATGAATAGAATAAACAATATCAGTTCAAATGTTTCAAGTTTATAGTGATTTCCAATAATATGAATCCACAATACGTTTCCGAAAGATTGGTAACCAAACTTCAACTTCTACTGAATCGTGTGTGTTGTCGATTTTTTTTTTTAAATTGATGGTCCATGATAGATGAAACCATTCTTCGTCGACATAAAGCATCCATCCAGTATTTGGATCGCTCTATCTGATACTGCGATCCGGTTTTTGAACGCATGCATTTATAACAATTTATGATGCATGTTTATATTGATTTGAACAATGTCATTAGGTAGAAAAAAGCTTGCTTGATAAAGGTTACAATTTTGAGCTCAATATAAATTAAATTTAGCATGCTAGCCAGAGAAATCAGGTATTTATTTTTTAATATGACAAGGGAAAATGTTGTCAGCATATTTTCAATTGAGAAATTAACCCAAAAATAAAATAGGAGTTCAACGCATTCTTTTTTTAGCTGCGAGCGAGGCGGAGAGCCTGTGATCATTTAATTTTTATATAAATCAACAACAAGGGACATTTACTGTCTGTCACTATATTTTCAACCCGGAAATGAGCTAAAAATTATACAAAAATACATCCTATATCTATAGTTTATTTTGAATCGAATGATATTTTCATACTTAACTTCTATGCCCAATAAGTTTTGATAGATTGAGCACGACCTCAGGTCTCTTGAGGATATTTTGACTAATTTCACAAAGAAACTGCACGTCATTTTGCTGCAAAAGATCCATTAATCTTTGTCAATACAGAGTAGCTATATATAGGTATATTATTTGATATTAAAGAAAAAAAAATTATTATACGAGTATTTTTGTGTTTATTGGAGAAACATCCATAAAATATGTTGCGATAAGAAAAATGTTGTTGTTGTGTTTATTGACTATTGGTTTTTGATGAAATAATAAAAATATATTTTTTCTTTCCATTCTGCTTCAATTGAATATAAAAGAAACCGAAATGTTCAAATAAAATTTTCAATAGACAAAAAATAAAATAAAGAATGAGAACGGCACATAAAAATTATTAATTTAAAATAATATTAATAATAATAATTGATTTTTTTTCGTTTATACTAAACGTTGAAGAGTCATTTTAACACTGAGATGATTTCGCTGACTTGAGATTTTTCTTAAATCCTTTTTTTTTTTTTTTTAAGGGAGAAGGTTTTTTCCCCCTTCCTGGCTTTTGGTCAGAACCATTTAGCCAATCACATTCTTTGTATTATTTTATAATTTTAAATATTTACACTAGCCCTTAGTACAAATCTCTGAAGAGCCATCACAACTTTTTCACTGCACTCACACAAGGACAAAAGATAATCACTATTTATTGGGAATTTTACACTTTCGTTGATTTCACAGTATAGCAATTGTGTCCACTTTTTGTTTAGCTCACATTCAAGCAGCACATGATTGAGCCCCTCACTGGTAAGTTCACACCTACACAATGGGGACTCCACCACTCCAATTCGATGCAGATGTAACTTCAGTGATGAGTGTCCAGTCCTCATTCTTGAAATTGATGTAATAGCTTTGCGTGGAATGTTAAATGTTCTTAAATCCTGATTGTATGTAAGAACGACAGAATAGTTAAGCATAAGGAAATTTAGGGATATTTTACAATATTTGGGGGCTCAGACGTAGTAGTGGATGTCAATATTACACGAGACAGTATTTCTCTTAAGAGTGATGCTTTTAATTTTCTACAAGAACCATAATGAGAATCATCTCGTAATAGTGATATGATTTCCAACACAGGTTATGGAGTTCAGATCGAAAAAAAACGTGTGGCAGGTGCTAGATGGCCCTACAGCCTACAGATGGGTACAATGTTTTTTAATAAATAAGTCTCAACATTTTTCAAATCATTGGAAACAACTTTCCCTCCATGGTATATACCAGGGGTTCCCAAACTTTTCCTAGTCGTGGGGCCTTTTTTCAATTAAAATTTTTCCATGGCGCCCTACCCTAATTAAAAGTACATACTATATATCAAAATAAATACCGTATTATATATTTCAAAATACTCTTGTATTAGTATCGATAAAAATATCTTGGGAATTTTTGAAGAAAATCAAAAATTCAGACCACAGGGGAGACCCTTTGTATATATTTCAGATTTTTTCGAGGATGTAAAAGTTAAATTTTTTCGCTCTATATAAAACAAATACCAAATTTGTCTCTCTAATCAGTATTTCTCAACCTTTTTTGGTTGACGCCACACTAAATATATCTGGATTCATTTGCGTCACACCTAAATATAAAAAAACAAAGTAAAAGTTGTATGATACAAAAAAAATGAATTAATTACAAATACTATTTCAAAGTTACAAAACCCATGCCTTTTTAATTACTATATTTGTCAAAAACGCTCTCGGCACATTTGACAATCTCTTACGGCACACAGGTTGAGAAACACTGGCTTAGCGAGTCCAAATCTAAGCAGTTCTCCGCATTGAAAATATAATAATTTTGCTACAGAACAAACTTTCTAAGACGATTTCTTTTATGAATTTAATTTTTCTGATTAAATGACAAAAATAGGTTCGTTCAGCCAGTTAGAACACGTATTTTTTTTACTTTATTGTCTAAATTTTATTGAAGTTCAATTAAATATTTGCTTTGTTTATAACGAGTATGAATTTTGATCCAAGAGCAAAAGCCCATTCCTAGAATAATTGAAATTAATTTTATTGAATCTTTAATAGCCGGAACAGGTCTTGACTTGTATTGGCATCCTTGCATTTCCTTCGCTATAAAGGAAGAAGTTAGATAATTCTATCAACACCCTTTTTAATTATTTTCCTCGATCGATTCTAACGCACATTTATTAATTAAGAAAAAAGTGAAACATTTTTCCAAGACTCGGATTGCTAGATATGCCGTAGTAATTAATAATAAACTTAAATATAAATTGCTTAATTCTGCCTATATTATGACTTCGCATTAAAATCTCAATAAAAAATTTTTCTTTTTGCATTTTTGAACCTGAACTTTTAAAGCTAGCGTCTAAATACTCTTGTAATAGAATATCTTGCGAATTATTAGTTTATTTTTCTATAAATATCACAAATTCAGACCGCAGAGGGGACCCTTTGTATACATTTAAAATTTTTTCAAGGGTACCAAAGTTAAATTTTTTCGGTTTATGTACCTACTATATGTCTAATCGGAAGTAAGAGATAAAAATGAATAATAAATAAATTTTTAGCTTCTCTCTTTGTTTTTCGTCTATTTCAGGCCAAATGTCTTGTTTCAATTCATTATGAAGCTTTGCGACACACCTGTGAAGAGGCCGCGGCGCCCAGTTTGGGAACCCCTGGTATAGGTATACAAAATTTTTTATCTCCCACTTTTGAACAAAAATGTATACTTAAAAAATTTCAATGATAACCTACATATTTGATCCTGTAGTTTGAATATAATTTAGATTACGAGTAACAAAGATCTGATAGACATACATTATAGTGACATTATAGAGTCCAGTTTTACTTTTGTTCGGAACCCTAAAAACTAAATCGGTTTTTTTCTACTGCTTTGAAATATCGTAAGCAAGCGACGCTCGATACTTAACATATAACTAGATAACTTTTAAAACAAATTCAGTTTTTTTGATTTTGAGCACCCCTTTTCTCAACATTTCTAACTTCTTGCCTGGTGTATTTGTATTAACAGCTTCTAGTTATTTGACAATCAAATTAACTATAAATAAATGAGTTTTTGGAATATTAATTTAAAATTAAACATTCAAATTATTTTAATGATAAATAAAGAAGAAGAAAAAGGAGGAGTGAAAGGAGACGGTGGCGGTTATCCATATAGCTCAACATTTTTTTGACCCTATATATATGTCACTTAACGTAAAATATAAATGTCCATTCATCGTTACCAGATGGACATCGTAAGCTTCAATATAAAAAAAAATCCCCTTCACATCATATCAATTATTTTTCTATTTTTTCCACTTGATATAAAAATTGACCAATAGACTTTTATTAAATAAACGCTTATATTGTATTATAATTGTCCTCTGTAGAAAAAAATAGTAATAAAAAAATAAATATTTTTTGATATTCATTAAATTGACAATAGACGTTTAAAGTAGAAGTGTTTGAGAGTAGATTTTTGGCGTAGTGTCTTCTAGTAAATGTTTGGAATTTTTTTCTTTTATTTATTTATTTATTATTTGTATATGTTCCAGTAAAACCCCGTTTTTATTCAAGAACTGGTTCTTACTAGTTAAAATGTGTTTCTCTGAATACCTTTATGGCAACTAGAATTTACTGATGTAGGTTGAGTTTATTCCAAAGGTCTAGAATCTTCATTTTTTGATCTCTCCCGTCTCATTTTGGGTGTTTGTTTTCAAAAATTTTTAAACAGAAAATGTCAATTTACAACTTTTTCTTCTAATAAAGATGTAATTTTTGACATATTCATTTAAAATTTTTTGAAAATAAGCACCAAAAATGAGGCGTAAGATGAAAAATGAAGATTCTAGTCCTGTGGACCAAACTCAACAAACATCAGTAAATTTTAGTTTGCCATAAAGGTATTCAGTGAAACGCGTTTTAACTAGTAAGACCCGTTCTCACTAAAAACGGATTTTTACTGAAACATATATAGTTTAAAAATTATTATTCACTATTATTATTAATATTTATTTACTATTAATAATATTTTTGTTTTGAATTCGACCTAAGAGCTAGTGTTAAAGATATTCGTTCTGGACTTGTGGAGGTTTTATGAAATCCAGCTTTAGTAGTTGCCAATTAGTGCACTATCAACATTTATAATTTTTACATTGAAGCCAAGGACACGATCAAGCGTCAAAAAAGAAATAAATAAAAAAATAGTCAAAAAGTGACTCTTGATCGCCCATCACGTAACTATTATATTAGTCATGTAGTGCATGGATATCTATATATTTGTATCTAGGTTAACACGTGACTATGTTGATAAAGAAGCAATTCCTAAAAAAACGACACAAAAAACCATCAGTCAGGTCTGCTAAATATTTCATAATCAAAAATGTTTTTCTTTGCAAGTATATCGATATGTACATAGACAAACATTTTCAATGTTTAAATATTCAGCACCTAGTAGTTATATGAATTTATTTTATGTTAACTATCTATTCGTCCTTTAAATTTGCGAAAATCAGCAACAGCTAGAGGCGATCGTCATTAGGGAATATATTCTTAAGTTTACTGATAATTATAATTGTCTGGCAATAGATGTGAGGGGTAAATTCACATTGGATTCGACCTACCTTATTAATTATATATATTTAACTTGAATAGATACCCAATCGTGATTTTTACCACTAATAACAAACTATAAATATTCATTACTTATGGCTTAAAAAATATCAAGTGTTGATCCTTTAAGGGGGTTCGGGACTGTTTATCATTTTTATAAGAAAATTCTCAAATTTTTACCATCGAATCATTGATGCATTAAATATTTATTCCCGAAATTTGAAGTTGATTGTCTGTCCCATTACCGAGAAATAAATGATTGAAAATTGTCCTTTTAACATGGAAGTAAATGGACCGAGCTTTTAAAAGGGCTATAACTTCTACACAAATTATACCATTTTCAACAAATTTATACAGATCAATAATTCAACTTTAATGAATCGAATGATACATTTTTCAATAGATTTGACAGTCTAGTTAATTAGTTATTCATAAATGTAAAAAATAAAAAGTTATTTGCAGCCAACAGAATATAACAAAATCACTAGTGTAGAATTCCAACTCTATTTCTTGAAATCGTTTTTGTGTTAAATAAATGTTTTTATAATGAGAAAAAATTTATCTCAATATTCTTGTTATTAATATTATCAAATCAAAGATTTTTATTCGAAATTAATCTCATTATTAACCATTTTTTTATTAAAAAATTAAGTAGGCAGAAGCTGTCACTCTGCAGAAATACAAACTATTTTTTCGAAGATCAACTAGATAGATAAGCTGTCTCGAACTCCTTTAAGTAAAGATAACAATCATGGAAGTATAGGTTAGCAAATTTCAGCAAAAGATTATTATTTTTTTATCAGTATTGATAAATAAATAAAAAAATTACCCTTGTAAAATAGGATCAATGGCAGGAAGCCTTGACTGGAACCTTAAATTTTTCTAATAATTTTCATCTTTTATCTGGGGTAAAAATCTTCAAATTTATCCCAGTGTTTTTTCATAAATAACTAACTTTTCATCCTCTGTGATATAGTATGTATGAATCGTTAAAAATTCCATTAAATTGTCAAAACCATAACATATTATTGATTAATTAATACGAAAAAGAACTTGAATAGTATATTCAATAAACTTTGATATTTGACTGTAAATTAAGACCTTTTATTTATATAATGTTAAATGTTGTAATCAAAAAGTAAAGCAATTTAAAAAATAAATAAAAATTATAATTACCATTACGAAGAGAGGAGAATTACGTACGGACAGACGGAAATGTCGGTTCAATCTCCCTCCCTTCAACGGTCCACTTAAATTAAAAAGGGATGTGATAAGAGGCAAATGTGTCGGGCCAAGTGGGTGTGAAGCCCAATACACCCTCGGGAGTATTATTATCATAACGCAAATGTAATGATAAAGCCTATTTTAAAATTTCACGTTTCCATTTACAAGCTCCCGTTCTAACTGCATATTATATATCATAAAAGGTGATGATAATGTTTCATTTCATAAATTGATAAATGGTTGAATTTTTATTTTAACCAAAAAAAATGATCATTTTAGTTTCATATTCATGTTACATGCGTTGTATTGTGTATACCGGAGGTGGCCACAACGTGGGTCGCGAGCCGCATGAGGCTCTTCAGTCAATC
Source organism: Forficula auricularia (assembly GCA_024734495.1). Taxonomy (NCBI): domain Eukaryota; kingdom Metazoa; phylum Arthropoda; class Insecta; order Dermaptera; family Forficulidae; genus Forficula; species Forficula auricularia. Next base: position 7,031,115 of record JALMQS010000069.1, on the reverse strand, counting down.
TCTTGCGGCTCTTGAACCGTCTTGAATAATACTGATTTTAAAAAGTACAGGATTAGGCATAAAGATCTACCACATTTTGAAGAGGTATAAAAAAATGAAAAAATTTAACTAGAAAAAAACTGAATATATTTTTGAAAAGAGCATAAAATAATTTTGTTTTAATGTGTTTTAAACATTATATCAGACGAAAAAAAGTGTGTGTGTGTGGGGGGGGGGGGGGGTCAAAAATGAAAATTCTAACCCTTTTGACCAAACTTAAACAAATTTTATATACATATTCTGTGGACTCCCAGAAGGCTAGAAATGCAAAAACTTATACCCAAAATAGGGGGTCAAAAATGAAAATTATAGCCCTTTCGACCAAATTCAACCAAATTTTGTATACATATTCTGTCGACCACCAGAGGGCTAGAAATGCAAAAATTTATTCCCAAAATAGGGGGGGGGGGTCAAAAATGAAAATTCTAGCTCTTTCCACCAAAATCAACCAAATTTTGTATACATATTCTTCGGACCCCCAGAGGGCTAGAAATGCAAAAACTAACCACCCAAAATGGGGGGAGGGTCAAAAATGAAAATTCTAGCCCTTTCGAGCAAACTATGTATACAAAATTTGATTGAGTTTGGTCAAAAGGGCTAGAATTTTTTTACCCCCCGCCCCCTTTTTTTGATAATGTTTAAAATACATTTAAAAAAATTTCATTTATTTTATTTTCAAAAATATATTTAGTTTTTTCTAGTTAAATTTTTTTCATTTTTTTATCCCTTCAAAATGTGGTAGATCTTTATGCCCCACCCTGTATAATAATTAAATGTAAAAAAATAATAATACAAAAATTAAATTAATATGTAATTTGTAATGTTATAAGTAGAGCAAAAAATATAATATGTTACTTCATTTATATTTTATAAAATAAAAAAATGTGTCTTTTTTTAATAAAACATTAAATAATCTCCAAACAATCTGGCTCGCTTTGAAACAGTTTTATACATTTGCGGCTTCCAAAGTTAAGGTTAATGGCCACCCCTGGTGTATACTATAAATACAAAAAATACATGAGAGGAGACAATAAAAGAGTGTGTCTTCTGCTGGAATTATAAATTTTATTTATTTATAACGAGACTATAGTTTCGAGGGCTTTGCCCTCTTCTTCAGTCTATTACAATGTATTCACAGGAATTAAACTTAAAATTAAAATTAAACTTAGAATTAAACTTTCAATTTAATACATGAGAGGCTTATTGCTTAGACCAGGGGTCTTCAAACTATGCTCCAAGGTGCACAGTGTGCACCGCGCAGAACTTTCAGTTGCACCGCAACGATGTGGCTATTTTATTATAATATATTTTCAAAATAAATAAATAAAAAGCTAGATAATAAAAAAATTATTAGAATTTAATCTAATGATTAGATAATTAAGCGGTATTACAGCTATTATGTAAATCGTAAATATACTGAAGTTGTTATTTTCTACATTTTGAGAGATGTGGACCGGAACTTTTACTGAAAATTTGGTGAACCGATCGTGAAAAAGTTTGAAGACCCCTGGCATAGACAATCTCAAAGCATCCCGAAGTATCGCCATAAATAAAAAGCATGTAGCGTGGTTTGTTTCGGGATGAGTGACCCTCTTCAGAAGCTGTATGTTGTGGCATATTACAGTCTTCTCCCTTTTTTTAGTTTAGTTTTAAAAGGATGTTCATTAATAAAAAAAAGTACTAGTTTTTACAAGGTAACATTCCAACAATCCAAAAGAACTATAGCAATTTAAATTATTTACAATTGAAAAAGATAAAGAAAATTCGACAAACAAACATGATCAGAACTTGACCAAATTAATATGTGACTACCCCTAAGGTATCCCCTTTCCAATAAAAAAAGAATCATCGAAATCGGTTAATAAACAAAGAACTTATGCGTGAACATACATAAGAAAAAATGTCCAATTCCAATGAAAAAAACGGGACCAATCGGGTAAGAGACTGAACCCAATGCAAAAAAAATAATCCATATCGTTCCACATGGTAAAGAGAAATAAATGAACACAAAAAACAGACATTCCGTTGAATTGATAACATCCTCCTTTTTTTCAAAGTCGGTTAAAAATGTCAATGGTTCCAAGTAGATTTTTTTACATAATAAACTTTTTCTTTAATTTTACAATAAGTTTTTTTTGTTAGTTTTATTTACATTTCATGATTAAATTTGAGGATTTTGCCAGGAGAAGGCTTTGAGAAAAACCCGGCTATATATAGTCTTCTCCCTAGTGTATGCATCTGCATTCTGCATCATATTGAAATTGATTGGGAAAAATTAAATAGAGATAGCTTGAAACGCCACGGCCATTGTATTTAAGAGTATATTATGGCATTGCCAGTAAAGATAGAAGCTGGCCAATATTATATCATTGGATTTTTCACGTTATTCATTCGGAATGAAGTGATTTACAATTTTAGATTGCTTTATATGTTCTAATAAGAATGATAGAAATTTGAAGCACATATCATATAGGTTGAAATGTCATTAAGAATAGTGTGTTTAGCAAGTCTGTATGTACTTTACCATACAGGGTATGGTGAATTATTGTAAGGATGTGTTTTTTTTGCTTTGTATTTTTTAAATATCTCAAAAGTAGCTAAATGAATTTTGATTAAAAAAAAATATTGAGCGAATTCACGGCGTTTTGATTTACAATAAAACTTTGAATATTGGAAATCGAAAAATTTATATTTTAAGAGATATAAAATATCTGTTAGTGAATATATGAGTGCGTGTGTTAATAAATTTTGAATAAGATCTATCACAAAAACCAATGAAGGTATCAAAAATAAAATTTATATTTAGATATTTTGTTTCAAAGTTAAGAGTTGATTAGATTTTTGTTGATATCGGACTACAGATTAGGCGCTGGAGGGTTTTTAAGAAGTTGAACTCATTGTTTGATTCGGGCCAAATTTTGCAAAGTTACCTTCAAGGCTATAGGAAAATATCAATGCTAAAATCAGCTTCATATTCGTGGAAGGGCCACAGCTGAATGTTTAAGTTATAAGATGACCACATACATATTTTTTTATTTTTAAGTTTAGACGATGGCTAATGGGGCTAAAAAGCCCTGGTCCGCTAGTAAAATTTTCTTATTATCTAATCTTATATAGGCATCACCTAAATTCTTGTGCATATATCTGGGGGCACGGCAGTGCCCCAGCCAAGTTCGATTCGAGCGGGGATGTGTGCACTGCCAGATTACCCTTTACAGGAAACAACTCAGGCCATTTCGACGCCTCTGTAACTTCGTAATGGAAACCTCTACATGGCTGAAATTTTTTTCCAGAATACTGGTTCATAAGCTTAACTAAATTACAAAATTTCATATTTCTACTGTTTATACCATCCAAGTTACAAGAAGCCAAAGATAGGCTTTTTTGTCACTCACTCACTCACTGACTGACTCACACATCAAAATTCTTCTAGAGTACTTTCGCTAACCCCAGAATGCTGAAATTTGGCAGACAGGTAGAGTTTGGGGTACAATTAATGGGAAAAATCCAAAAATCGAAACTTTCCCTTCTTCAGGACCTAAAATGAAGGGGTGAAAGTTATAGGATTAATTAACATAAACTAAAAATTCACTGAAACTAGAATGCTGAAATTTGGCAGGCAGGTAGAGTTTGGAGTACAATTAATGAGGAGGAAATCCAAAAATCGAAACTTTCCCTTCTTCAGGACCTAAAATGAAGGGGTGAAAGTTATAGGCTTAATTAACATAAACTAAAAATTCACTGAACCTAGAATGCTGAAATTTGGCATACTGGTATAGCTTGACAAATTAATAAAGGAGGAAATTGAAAAATCGAAACTTTTCCTTCTTCAAGGCCCAAAATGAAGGGGTTAAACGTTATAGGCTTAATTAAACACAAAAACTAAAAATTCAATGAATCTATGTAATGCTGAAAGTTTGTGCATACTGGTAGAACCTTGACACATTAATAAAGGACGAAATTGAAAAATCGAAACGTCTCCTTCTTCAGGGCCCGAAATGAAGGGGTTAAATTTATAGGATAAATCAAGAAGAAGTGAAATCTCAACAAAAACACATGTGTAAAAAAAGGCCAAGTTCGATTAATAAAATCCGTTTGCCGAAAAAAGTAGTGAGATCTAATGTGCTGACAAGTTCAACATCATCAATTTATTAAATGAGTCGAGAATATATTAGTAACTTCAATTAAAACGCATGTTTTTCATTTCACATGTCCCTCTATATTTTTTATTGATTTCACATTTTTAGTTGAAATTATTTTCATAAAACTTGGCTTTTACGCATTATTATGTATGTCACGAATTACTAGTTACCATATCATGAGATCTTAATAAGAGGGGAGTGATGGAGGCCCTATCAAACAATAATAATAATAATTTAATGCGTAAAAGCCAAGTTTTAGGAAAATAATTTCAACTAAAAATGTGAAATCAATAAAAAATATAGAGGGACATGTGAAATGAAAAACATGCGTTTTAATTGAAGTTACTAATATATTCTCGACTCATTTAATAAATTGATGATGTTGAACTTGGCAGCACATTAGATCTCACTACTTTTTTTGGCAAACGGATTTTATTAATCGAACTTGGCCTTTTTTTACACTAGTGTTTTTGTTGAGATAGATATAACGAAAACAAGTAGAATTAAGTCAACTACTATATCAAGAACACAATTTCTTAGAGGGTCATCCAGTCAAGAAATAACTAAAAGATTTTTTCGTTTGATAAGATATAATATAGAATCGCGCACTTCGGAGCGGAATATATTTGATGGGTGTAAGTAGTGTTTATAATCTTGTCTCTTTAAAAAGTAAAATTTTAATCAATTTTTTATCTCAAATTTAAAGATCATCTATAAATATTATATATATGTAGTAAATTTAGTAAATTTGTATTTATATGATTTTATTTTCATTCTATTATTAATTACCACTTATAGAGAATTCGTAGCAGTCGAATAAGGGTTTAAGCAAGCTTTAAGGTAAACAAAACAAGTATAGACTTTCATATCACCTTTTATTTCATTTCTATTTTATATCAATCCTTCAGAATGTGTTCTTCCCAAAGTCAGAATCTTCTCTTACTTTGATTAAGTTTACTTGAAAGGTGTTTACTTAGTATCACTGCTATACTTGACACAAGTATTCTTTGAAATCAATGCTCATTCTTCTTCAAATGAAGTTTTGTTTGGTAGATCAAAGAAAACAAGAAGTTCATAGAATTCCTGACACTATTTATCTTTGCCCGAGTTTATTAGTTGTTTGCTGTTAAGAATGTTAAGTGTCTTGATTCGACCCAAGTATTCACTTGAAACGACGTTTGAGGGTGTTGCTTAGATGTTTATAAAGAATCAAAGGCTAACAGCCTTGCATTTGGCTCGAGGTTAACGAGCAACACCTTCGCCATTTAGGGTCCAATTAGTGCCCTTTTGTAACTCTTTATTGACGTCATAGGCTTATTATGTCGGCCTGGAACCTTTATTGTAAACAGTGTACTAACATTTCGCAATGGAATATGATCATTTTACTAGCAAGTGGCATATAAATTTTCTTTTTGATATATTGTTATTATTACTCATTTAATCATTAGTATCTGAAGGACTGAGCGTTGCTCGGTAACTTCTTGCTTTAGTTGAAAGCAATATATTATTATTATTTTTAATTTTTAAAAAGGTTTATTTTTAAGTGGATATTGATGAGGCAGTCCAAAAAAAGAAGATAATTATTTATACTATCTTTTTATTTTTATTCAAAAACCGACGTTTCGGAGGCTATTCCCTCCTTCTTCAGGGTTTTGAAAAGTCAGTGAAGGAAATCCAATTCGACATTCCCCTCTGTCTCCTCTTTCAGTGGCAGTAACAATAATATATTGTATTTCATTCTCAGCAGAATTGTAATGTGTTTATTTTTATTTGCAGCCAGAATTAAATAAAATTTAAATTAGATTTAATTTATATTTGCCAACGTTTTACCCTGCTCCGGCCATCATCAAGGCATCACTGTGCACAAAGTTATGAACTTAATTGTAATTATAAATAATATTAATATATACGGAGATTCTTTCGTTGACTCTTTTAAATGAAGAAGGAGGGTAGATACTACGAATCTTCGGGTTTTTTTAAGAGGATGAAAACGACGTCCTAATAAATCATTTTATTCAAAATTTTCGGATTTCATTATTCTTGAGCTGCCTTTGTATGATTTCACCCTCGAGTACTACCACTCCTTTTTCAATAGAAAATAATACCTGTAATAAATTAAACTTCTAATAAACTTCTAATAAATTTTATTAAACCAATTACTTTACATGAATTAATGTATACATTGTATTTTAGCTTCGACTAAAAAACTAATTAAAGAAAAAACCTCTTTTCCGATAATTATTCCAATTCCATTATTCAATCCCAGTCATTTCCAAATTCCTGTAATAAATTAAATTCCCTTATTTTAATTCATAATAATATTTCTAATGAACGGTTCCTGGGTTTTAAAATTAAAAAAAACAATTAATAATATAAATAATAATATTAATGTAAATAAAAATAAAGTTTAATCATATTCTTGTATTCACACATACACTTGTGAACAATAAATACTTAAATTAAGAAAAAACCAATAAAATTAAAGTTACCCCAAGATGAGACCGTGATAGATCGATTATACCTCATTTAATATAATAAGATATTTGATACATTTTATTTAGTATAGTAAGAGTCAAAACTTATTTATTTCACTCCATTTTCGTTTTTATTATATTAATAGTATGAATTAATTTTTGAGAACTTTTTAAGAAAGAACCTTCATTAATTCATTCAAAAAGACTAATGGTCATTTCCAGTGACGCAACAAGGATTTAATTTTGGGGTGGGGAGGTTCAAGAGAAATGCGATTTCTTTGGGGTGGTCAAAGTTCAATTCATAAATAATCCAGATCACAGCATGCGAAAATTTCTCTTAAAACGATCCATCATGACAAAGCCCAGAAAAACTAAAATATTTAATTTATTAATTTTTTCTATAACTTCAGCAGAGGCTAATTCAGAGCTCTATCACTCATCATTTTGAAGCAAAATAATTTTAAAAATAATAAGGCTTATTCTACTTAAGGAGGTCCTTTCGCTCCAGTTGGGTCAAAATAAGTGTAGTATATAATATTTAATAAAATAAAATAAAATACAAATGAAAAATAATAGAATTAAAATATTAATAGTATGGAAGCCGTAAATGTTTGAAATAAAAACAATTATAAAAAATAATTAAATACAAAAGTTAGTTTGATTTATTCAAATGAGCTGATAATATCTCTTGTATAATAATGCGTTGTATTAATACTGTTTATGTTTACAACCAAACGTAGTATTTATGTGATTTTTTAAAGTAAATTTCTCAGTAAATTCCTCGGTCAATGATATATTTTATTGAAAAAAAAAGAAACCTGCATGTTTCAAGCTAATTTTAGTTTTTTTCTTAACATTATCTATTCAACTAATAGTAGCATAATTCAAGAGAAAGTGTCAATATCTTAATTTCCATAAGACTGAGAAAATGTTTACATTTTATAAAATTTTAATCTCAAAAATTTGCTGGCTAATGTGTGATTGAAACTTGACCAAGGTATAGATAGAGAGTTAAACTAGGCGAAAGGACCTCCTTGAAGGTTAAACTACATCTGACGAAAAAATCTTTGTATTCTCAGAGTGACAACTTTTATATAATAAAAAAAAATTGTTTATAATGAGATTAATTTCGAATACAAATCTTTGTTTTGATAATATTAATAAAAATAAAATTGGGATAAACTTTTTCTCATTATAAAAACATTTATGTAACAGAAAAACGAATTCAAGAAATAGAGTTGGAATTCTGCACTAGTGTTTTTGTTATATTCTGTTGGCTGCAAATAACTTTTTATTTTTTACATTTATGAATAACTAATTAACTAGATTGTCAAATCTATTGAAAAATGTGTCATTTGATTAATAAAAGTTGAATTATTCATCTGTATAAATTTGTTCAAAATGGTATAATTTGTAGAAGTTATAGCCCTTTTTAAAGCTCGGTCCATTTACTTCCACGTTAAAAGGACAATTTTCAATCATTTATTTCTCGGTAATGGGACAGACGATCAACTTCAAATTTCGGGAATAAATATTTAATACATCAATTATTCGATGGTAAAAATTTGAGAATTTTCTTATAAAAATGATAAACAGTCCCGAGCCCCCTTAAAGAGATTTTTGTACGGATACCTCATACCCTATATATATTTATTTCTTCTTTAAAGTCTCATAATTAATTCGTATATTTTAATCTCAGGTAATTCTGGTCTATTTTTCAAAATGCTAGGAATTTTATAAAAGTTTTCGAATCCACTTTCATAATGTGAAGATTGATAGTGTAGATCTGTGTTTGTTCAATTAACTAACGCTAGGAAAACAAATTCATTTTTTGAGTCATATAACTAGAAAGACAGATCTTATCGTGTTCCACTTTACCTTTAAAGAACAGGACACTAAAAATTGATAGCATACTAAATAAATAAACATTTTTATATTCTAACATAAACTATTGAAAGTAACTTTAAATATTGATATTAATATTTTATTTTTCTTAATGGCCTTAAGTGATATACCCTTTCTACTGAAGATAGAGTATTTATTTTAAGCCTCTCTAATCAATTCCAGTGGAATGCAAGCAACATGACTGGGAAACAATAAATGTGCCAACAGAAAATACAGTGTTCTATTTAAAAACTAATCCTGTTGCATATGGAGAGATTTGTCTTAAGGGTTTGGCTAACGGCCCGATAAGCAAGTTATTAACGCTTGGGTTCGATTCCTGAGGGAACGAAGTCCTCTGATGTGCAATGTAAAAACATTTCTACTAAAATCTTTTATTCGTCCCTAAATAAAATAAATTCGTTTCATAATATTATTGTCTTGTGTTGATTTTTTAAAAACTTCCTCTTTTTTTCAAAAAAAGAAACTCAAAAAAGATGCTTAAATCTTAACATTAATTATTTAAATATATATATATATAACTCAAGAAGAGATAGTATAAAGTTTTTTCAATATGGAGAACTGATTAAATTTCGGGCTCTCTAGCCTTAGAACTTCTGGTTCAAATTGGAGAAAACATCATTTTTGAGTTATTTTATTGAGATTTTAAAGCGATGTCATAATATAGGCATAATTGATCAATTTATATTTAAGCTAATATAAATTACTAGGACGGATTTAGAGTACAGATCTTGAAAGAGTTTTTACATGTTTTTATTATTTAATAAACGTACTGGTGAGCGATTCTTTCATTAGAATCTGATCGAGGAAAATGACTAAAAAGGACGCGTATATATCCTCTTCTTCCAAATGCAAGTCCAGACCTGTTTCAAACTATCAGATATTAATTTCTTAATTTCTATTATTCTAGGAATGGTCTTTTCCATTTTCCATTGATCAAAACAATGTATTAATAAATATGAAATATTAAAATATCTCACATTGAGAATATCTACTATATAATATATTCAATTCTTTCAGATAAAATATCATTTACAATTATTTTGCCTCATACTTCATGGCCACTTAAATGGAGTATCAATTTTTTTTTATATCTGAAGTTAAAAAAAGAAGCAAACTTTGATGAACTATTACATAATGAACAGCAATTTTTGACGTATGATTAAATAATTTTTTTCATTATTTTGACTAAAGAGAAATATATCGGGGCTGATTTATTCGCATCTAGACAATTTCAAAATCTATTTTTAATTTTATAGAAAGTAAATTGAAAGTTTCTTTTTGCCGAGAGTAACAGAATTTTTATAAATTAAAGGAGACAACAAAAAAGTGTGTTTCTCTGCTGAAATTTTTTTAAAAATATTGTTTCGTGGAATTTTCTAGAACTAAAAATATTCCTGTAGGACATTAAATTCCCTTTCCCGGAATATCCCTAGTTGCGCATTCTTGGAATATTCTGAAAATAATATTCTCAGAAGATAAACGCCCATACAAATATTCTGTAGATCTCCTGGAGATAATTGGAATATATATGTGTTCATAATTATGAAAGTGGACTAAGTCAAAAAATTAAAAAAAAATAGTTTTTTCATATTTTATGTTCCATCCTTTTAAAGTACAGTAAAACAATAAGTCGGTTTTGAAAAATCGCATAAAATTGAATGAACCTTTAAGTGGATTTCTAGTTGTCTCATTATACAGAATTGGAATCCTGTTTATTTTACAAAACTTTAAATATCTCGAAACTAACAATCAATGGCTTTGACCACTTTCATAATTATGGGCACATAATGTCCTTTAAATAACTTCTTAGAATATTCTGGCGATATTGTGTGTTACCTGGGTATTAACAAGCTTTTCTTATTGACGTACAAATAATAAACTAATAAAATAATACAAATATTTGATCGCCTGTAATCTGATCCCTACAATAATTTACACACATTTCCACACAGACACACCCGAACACACAATGGCCAAAATGGGCTATAGTTCCCGAAGGCCATTAAAAATAAAAAAAGAAAGAAATAATTACATAATTAGCAAAGGATCTCAAAAATAATTAAATAATTAAAAAAGTATCTCAAGGATTTCAAAAATAATTAAAATTTGGTTGTAATTGTGAATAATTTATGTTTACAACTATTTTTCTAAATTAACTTTAGGTTATTATGTCTACGGTCACTTAAAATTAATTTAACACTACTCTTCGTCTCATTGAGGCCTATTTCAGTTTTCTTCGAATTTAAATTAGTGTCCTCTTTTTTTTTTTTTATTCTTTTTCGGAAAAATTACTTTTAAAACCTCTGTATTTGGCGCGAAATATGCAATTTTTTGCAATATCCTTCAAATATGGAATTTAATTCAGTATTACTCAAAAATGCAAAAATATGCAGTATAAAATTTAACCCACAGTATCCTAGATGAATGATTTGGATAGATAATTGATCTCCTGTTCGTACGTGGCAGCAAACAAAATATGCAATTACATAGGAATCCGGTCTCTAATTATATTTTATTGGAATTACAAATAAACTTAACGAGTCTGCTGGTGTGTATTAAGCGCAAAGTAAGATTTTGTAGAAATTACCTATAAAATTACCTATAAAAAAGAAAAGAGCGGATATGCTTTTCAATTTAAATCCTTTTGAATTAATCTAAGAATTGTTTGATATTGAAACATTGTTTTCGTGTCAAATGGAAAGTGATATTCCTAATCAGGTCATACACAATATTCGAATAGGAAAAATAGAGGAGTATCAGAGTAAATATGAAGTTGCTAGTGAAATGGAAAGAGAGGGAGAGTGAAGGGTTGGTTGTGTTCAATAGCCGGGGAAAAGAGAGAGAGTGTGTTTGTAGAGGAGTGTCCTTTGCAACTGAATTGCAACTCCAAGGGTTAATGATTCACATTTAAATAATTTTCAAATTATGATTAAATGACAAAACAAAGCGCAGTGAAGTCTCTCGGTTTAGCTTTTGTTGAATGAGAGACAGACACCGACATAGAGAGAGAGAGAGAGAGTTATTTATTTATTTCACAATAGTAATAATAATAATAATTAATGAACAACAACGTGAACCACAAAGGGATGATTGCTTTAATATAACCCACACAATTTTTTATTTCTCTATAATTTCAAAGGGGTATTTTTTTTAATTGACGATCCAATTTAAAAGAATAAATACAAAGTAAATAAAATAAATTAAAAAAATTAATAACGGCTGAGGTTTTTTTTTCTATAAATTGTTTTATGAAAATGATTAAATTATATGTAGTTAGGCTAGTTCAATGGAAAACAAATTGCAGCTCTTCTTTTTTTTTTTTTTTTAATTTTAATTACTACATTAAAGAACTCAGTCATCAATAATCTATAAAAATTTATATATACCTACTTATATATATATATATATATATATATATTGAAATTGTATGTTAATTCCAAAATTAGAAATTTACATTTACAATATGTAGATATCCTACATTATCTACTATATACCTTTTTTTGTCATATTATAGTTTTAAAATTTTTACTTCGTTAATTTGAGTAATCTAATTAATACTAAACAAACATTGAAAAAAATTTTTTTGACCTAAATTTCTATTTTTCTACTTTTGTGTATGTGTGCCTGATTCCGATACCCACAATAACAAAACGTGGTAGAAATTTTGCTCTGCTACCAAAATATTCGTTTTTCTAATGCAGAGAACTGATTAGATTTTTGAAGTCTCTAGCCTTGGAAATTCCAGTTCAAAAATTAAAATTTTTTTTTTATTATTAATACCTATTTTATATAGGCATAACTATCCCTCAATTTGTTATTTAAAAAAATTATTTTAAAATCCACTAAAAGTTCATTACGAATAAGTGATTATATTAAAATTAATTACAAAAAATTTAAAATTTTAAAATTTAATTAATTATTACAGGAGACAATATGGAATTGAAATAATTATCGGAAAAGAGGTTTTTTATTTAATTAGTTTTTTCCTTTTATTAAAAACAAAGATTAAAAAGATGATCAAGGACACTCGATGGTGGAGAAGTAATCTCCGGAGTCGAATCTAAAATACAATGTATACATTAATTCATCTAAAATAATTGGTTTAATAAAATTTATAAAAAAAAATTAATCGGATTGAATTATTAGAGGAGACAATATGGAATTGGAATAATTATCGGAAAACAGGTTTTTTATTTAATTAGTTTTTTCCTCTTATTAAAAACAAGGATTAAAAAGATGATCAAGGACAGTCGATGGTGGAGAAGTAATCTCCGGAATCGAAGCTCAAATACAATATATACATTAATTCATGTAAAATAATTGGTTCAATAAAATTAAAAAAAAAATTTAGTCGATTGGAAGGAGGGAAGAGGGATTAATTTCCGCAGTATGGAATTGGAATAATTATCGGAAAAGAGGTTTTTTTATTTAATTAGTTGTTTCCTCTTATTAAAAACAAGGACTAAAAATATGGTCAAGGACAGTCGATGGTGGGGAAGTAATCTCCGTAGTCGAAGCTCAAATACAATGTATACATTAATTAATGTAAAATAATTGGTTCAATAAAATTAAAAAAAAAATTTAGTAGATTGGAAGGAGGGAAGAGGGATTAATTTTCGCAGTATGGAATTGGAATAATTATCGTAAAAGAGGTTTTTTTATTTAATTAGTTGTTTCCTCTTATTAAAAACAAGGACTAAAAATATGATCAAGGACAGTCGATGGTGGGGAAGTAATCTCCGTAGTCGAAGCTCAAATACAATATATACATTAATTCATGTAAAATAATTGGTTTAATAAAATTTATAAAAAAAAATTGTAATCTATCTCACATTAATTATATTCTACATTCGTTTTATCTATTATCTTACTATATTATACTTAAGTTTATTATTACAGCTGTAACGGAAAGTGTACTGATTTTACTCCCCCTTCCCCTCCTATTATTTTATTGAAATTTATTCTACTACGTTAAGGTGACCAGACGACCCGCTTTTGGCGGGACAGTCCCGATTTTTAACAATTTGTACCGCGTCCCGCGGCGTTTTAAGAAAAGTCCCGATTTTTGGAAAGAATTCTCAAAAATTAAGTGGATATCGATGAGTCAGTCCAAAAAAAGAAGAAGATAATTTTCACTATCTTTTATTCATAAAACCGACGTTTCGGAGACTATTCCCTCCTTCTTCAGGGTTTTGAAAAGTCAGTGAAGGAAATCCTATGCGACATTCCCCTCTGTCTCCTCTTTCAGTGGCAGTAATAATTACTACATTATAATTCTGCTTGAGAATGATATACAATATATTATTGTTACTGCCACTGAAAAAGAGGAGACGGAGGGGAATGTCGCATTGGATTTCCTTCACTTGACTTTTCAAAACCCTGAAGAAGGAGGGAATAGCCTCCGAACGTCGGTTTTATGAATAAAAAGATGGTGTAATATCTTTTTGGACTGCCTCATCGATATCCACTTAATTCATTTATCAGTCCGTCTCCAAAAATTACTCCAATCTTATTCTAAAAAATTATTTTTTTAATAAAGTATCATTATTAAAAAAATATATTGATAAGGAAAAGGTTAAATCTTGGGCATCAGGCAGCAATCAGAGAACAAATGGTTAGAAATATTTGCTCATTTTGAAAAAAAATATTCCCTAAAATAATTCATTAAAAATTATGGTATACGCGCTGTCCTTACCAGGAACTAATGCTGCTACAGATCGAGTATTTTTCTACCTTAAATAAAGTTTGGACATCTGATAAATCACAATTAAGTGTTGAGATTTAAAAACCATATTATGGGTGAAATATAATTTAACAAGTTCTTGAGATAAATTTCTTGATCTTTTAAACTACGATACCAATCTACTAAAAAAATTCCTTCAAATGAAAAATATACGAGAGAATAAAAGGTTTTCAAATTTTATAATACTATACTTATTATATATAAGCCTATAAATATATACATATATATATGTATATATTTTTATTGTATTTGTAAATTTTACATATGTTGAAATTTAAATAAACTGATGTGGCCATCCACATGATTTTACCATACACTCTGGTCCCTCTCTTATATTTAATATTTAATAAAATTATTTATAACCATGTACCTAAGCAAAATATTTAGTCATTTTTTTAATTATTATTTTGTTAATATCTATAAGGATGTGAAAATAAAATATTTTCACAAAATTAGATAAAGTCTCTGAAGCCAGTGAATAATCACAACAAACTCGTGCTTTTAGAAATAAAAATACATAAATAGATATAAAAAAGAGTCTCAATTTAAAGATATTATAATAATTATAGTTTTGACACTTAAAAAAAAGAAAAAAAGAAAATAAATGAAGTTTATAAAAGAGATTTTTTAGTATAGAATAATCATCTCCAGAATATCTGCCTCCATTCCACCCTTTTAACAAAACACAGACTACTTTATTAATTCTTTTTCGTGCCAACGAGATGATATTAGATAAAGTCGTTTTGTTTTTTAATCCCTTTGTAATTTTATTTTCTTTGTCAGGCAGTTGTTGGGTACTTGTTTATGACCTATTTGTTGGCAAGTAAGAGAAAATGTGTTGTTCTCTTTTTCTTATTTAAGTACTACTAATTAATTGAAATTTATTTTTAAGGAGTTGCCAAAGAAAAATTGAAAAATAAATTCCTTTATTATTTCATTGGTTTCTAGATAGGGTGGTATTCGATAAGCTGTTATCAAAGAGAATTCCATTAGGTACAATTTAGTTGGAGAGCCTAGCGTTTAGGTAATATTTAAGGAAACTGACCTAGTATTTTAAATTTTAAAAAGTTTCAAATTTGGAAAATTTTCCTTACTTTATTTGCATACAAAATAGTTTTGATTTTTTTTACAGAAAATATGTAAGTATAATGTATCTATATATATTTAACAATTACAATTATATTTTAAAAAATATGAATAGTTAAAAAATATTCTTTAAGACATAATAAACATCTTACATAAAGATAAAGTACCTGGAGGCACCGAGAGATGCTCGGTAACCCCTGACCCGCCCACCCCCTCCCGAAACTATACACCTCGCCCCCAACATTGCACCCCCACTCCGCCCTACCCCACCCCACCCGCCCCTCCCATCCCCGGACCCCCCACAACTGCACCCCCTACATCCATCCCCCACCCCCGACCCAGTTTTTGCATTTCTATCTTTCTAATGGTCCACATATTATGTGTATATTTGTTTACTCATATACCAATTTGCCCACATTCGTTCATATTGATAAACATTATAAAAAATACATAAGAAAATAATAATCAAAAAAATAATCGTATAGGACTGAAATATAAACATAAAATTAAAAAAAATCTGTGCGTCTCGGGACGTGCGACAGAAGTGATAACTTTCACCAACCAAGTATTTTTTTAGGAAGACAATTGCAAGGATAATTGCCAGGAGAAAAGAGAATTGAATATTTAATTTTAATTAGAAGAGTGTGGGGGGGGGGGCAAAGGAATAATTATTAATATATTTAATGTTTCTGGATTTAAAATTAATTGTCTTTCAGCTTAATTCAATTATACATATTTCAAATTTGCCGCGCCGCAATTATCTAATAAATTCTATTTATTAAATACATAGCTATATATAATATATTCAATTATTTCCACACTTATAATAAAGTTTAATTTAAAAATATTAATTTTAGTGAAAGTAAAAGCAAGGGTTTTTAAAATAGTTCTTTGGTCCAGTTGTAGAGTGCTTGCCTCAGATGCGAGAGGTCTCAGAATACGACATCCGCCGAATCATTTTTTTATTGAGATTTTCATCTATAAATAATTACTTTAATTATGAAAAAATCAATTAAGATGAATTTTGATGAGGTCCAGACCTAGCCAGATAGATTTTTCATCCTCAAAACTTGTTAATAGATTTTGTTTCATCAAAATCGGTAGGGCCGTTTTCAAAATAGAACCAAGATACAAATGTATAAATAAATATATATATAAATAAATATACAATTTTTGCTCGTTTGATAAGAGTAGATATATTCTAATAAGTAAAGAATAAGAACAAGGCTTAACTAGCTTACTAAATTTACTTATCCATCGTAGAAATTCTCTAACTTCCTCTTTTTATACATTCTTCCATGGCTTTTGTTTTAAGGAGATAAAATCACCAATTCCCCATAGCTTCATTTGGGCAAAACAGGCGAATTTCAATCATTCAACAACCCTTTCGCTATTAAATAATTTACAATCGAACAAATACATTCGCTAACCCGTTTATACCTTAAACAAAAAGGAGACCCGGCTGTAACAAACTCACCCGACTCCCTGGCTCACCGAAGAACCGTTTCTGCCCTTTCCCTGTACTACAGATACTATCATGGTGTCTGTTCAGTGGAGCTGAAATCAATTATCCCTCCTAAAGTCCTCTTTACGAGAAACACGCGGTTTTCGAACGCTCAGCACCCCTTCGCTGTCAAATTGGATAAAAATCGAAGAAGCGCTTTCGCCAACTCTTTTATCCCTAAGATCTCCAGAGATTGGAACTCGCTCCCTGCCACCATCTTTCCACAAACTTATAACCTTCAGCTGTTTAAGACTCGTATCCACAGATACCTTCGACCCCTGCCCACCCCGTAAAATTCCCTCTTCTTCATTTCACGATGGAGGGGCCAACCCAGGCCTTTAGGGGATATACCTTTTTGGTGTCTCATCATTTTCATTAAAAAAAAACCTATGAATTCTGGAAATCGGGAATCTCCTTCTTCCGTCAGCTACTTCAGACTTTCATGAACTGCACGCAACTTCAGCTCCAAAATGTCTTCTTTTGTCTATTAAATTATCACATTTTTTAAACGCTTTATATTGGCTTCACTTGTATGTAACAGTTCTAGATGTAAGGGATTCTAGAAAGTCGATTTTATGCTACTTCTAATCGTCGTATTGATTTGAAACTTTAGAAGTATAGCATGTAATTACAATAAACTTATAATACTGATTATGAAGGTAGAATTAATTTACGATATTTTTTGAAAACATTTTTGTTCTGCTATTTTCTAAATAAAGATTTTAACGTTTTTTTAATAATAATAACCTATATTTTTGTATTATATTTAGTGTTCCTCAAATTCCTATTGTCATTAAGGGAGAGGAGGAATTAGTCGCATCGCAAATCAAAAATATTTTAATCGCCCATATTTCGGATATGATAAGAACCAGGAGTATCTATTTAATGTAAGCGTCTTTTGTTTTTTTTTTCCGGTTTTCTCAAAACGGATTGTAAAGTATTTGAAAGAAGGAAATTGGTAAGATGATTTTAAATAAGGGAGAAACTAATGTGAAAGTCATTTGGTGCCCACATCAATTGATTATTAGACAGTTGTTTTATAATTTCATTCGTAGGTATTTGGGCTCTGGTGCCCTAGACTCCAGTCTCTTGTACTGAGTCGACTATTATTTTTCTTTTGATATTAATAATCTGCATACAATTCTAAAAATTTACCCTCATCATTAACTTTCAAACACCGTTACGTTTAATTAAAAAAAAATATATATTGAAAATTATAATTTTAACATTGCGATTACGATCAAGCTGGCTTAGGGTATTTTTAAATTTGCTAGGAGTCACATCAAGTCGGAATTATACTGCTGAGGTGTTTTGTGCAGTGAACGGTATCTAACCTATATAAGTATTACGTGATTCTACTACTCTTGTATCATGTAGTGTGTGAAAATATATTGAGTAAATGGAGATCTGGTCACATACCTTGCTAGTAAAATTGAGGATAAATACATACTTTTACCATATAACATTATGTTTGTTCAGGGAGAATAGTATAGGTTCGAGGTGAAACATATTTTTTTTTGGCTTTTCGGCCTTTCTAGCCTTAAACCATTTACCATACTATTTATTTTATTCAAATTTGTCCCTACCCCGGGGGTCAGATTTTAGCCGGATGCCTCGAGTCGGATTCGAACCCGGGTCCATTTGGTTAGCAGGATGATACGGTGAAACATATTTAATAAAATTAAAAATTAAAATATATACTTTTGTGTACATGTGTGTGTTGTTTGATCGAGCTTTTTATCAATGTTCTGTACAAACTGATGGAGTCGGCACATTGGTGGGGGAGTGGGTGAGTACTTTTTTGACACCTGTAATTATAACAACTCACTGACTTGCCTATTGTGTGGTTTCACAGTTTCCACTGAGGAAGAGATGCTGAGAAAGCTCTCGAAATATTTGGAATAACCATTTGAAAATCAAAATAAATTACTGGAAAGAAGCAAATTCAGTTTATTTATCCTAACAATAAAAAATTAATATATCCAGTACACACCAAGCCAGCAAAATTCTTTAATTATTAATTTTATTTTAAGAAATGAAA
Source organism: Forficula auricularia (assembly GCA_024734495.1). Classification (NCBI taxonomy): domain Eukaryota; kingdom Metazoa; phylum Arthropoda; class Insecta; order Dermaptera; family Forficulidae; genus Forficula; species Forficula auricularia. Next base: position 7,012,181 of record JALMQS010000069.1, on the reverse strand, counting down.
TGATAGAAGTGAATAAGATTAGAATTAAAATAGATCTAAGAAAGCGTATAGTGGATTGTCAAGAAAGTTTCAAAATGAAATGCGTTTTGGTGATGGGATTCTCAGGAGGGATGCCTACTTTGGAAAAACGCTCTCTAGAGAGTAATGAAGATGAGTGAGGCATCTGAGAATGGCGGTGTTGGATGACGAGTAGAGAGATGTTGAAAATCTCGGAAATGAACATGGCTTCTCACTTCCGTCTATCAAACTAGTCATCACCCACACCAAAACAAATACAACTCGACTAGATCGTTTAACTTATAATTAATTATTTAAATTCATTCCAGGGAGTGAAACGTAAAATCCTCTCGGAAATCCAAAGTCAATACATATATTGAAAAACAAATATTCATCTTTTTACAAATGTTGTTTCAAATGTTGGATAAGTAATTAATTTGAGATAGAATAGGATTAATTATTTTTTAGACTTTTTAATTATTAATTAAAAAATATAATTGAAGGAAAAAATGAAAATTTCGAGGACGCGGAACGCTTGCCAATTAGAACCGTCTTAAGGTAGTTGTTCCGCCAAATGTGTTTTCTTAGGATTTTTTTGAAATTCAGACAGATTATTATTGAAATACTTTTGCATCGATTGGTGGCAAAACAAAATTTATGAACAATATAGTTCGGGAGATATTAAATTTCAAAATTAGAGTTTTTCAGACTTTTAACATTGCACTACAGGGGATATCGAAAAATTTACATACATATTTAATTATAATTAAGAAACCCTTCTTACCATTTTTATAAAAAACTAAACCAACATTAAACAATAACCAATACATATTTTAAGACAATTTTGATTCATAGTTACAACACAGTTTCTGAGATAATAATGAATAAATAATGAAAAATGTATAAACTAAAAGACTAAAAGAAATTTGTCAACAGCGCATTTATTTAAACAGATGTATAAAGCGCGCATGCGCTAGATTTTTTCAAAAATATAATTTTCATAAGGTGTAACGTAGACGTTGATTACATTTGTTAAAAATAACAAAACGATTTTTATAGAAATTTTTTAACTTTTAAAATGTATTTTTATCTATCATTTTAATATGAAAATATTCAATCTCTTACAATGGTCCCAGATTTGTCAAACGAGGACTGGATTGGCTAGAATCGGTACATAAACAGCAACAAGTTTTGGGCTTATGAATTATGAATCCTTATTGTCTGTTCTATATACTCTAGCATTAACTTTTTGCTAGCATTGTCGCAAAACAACTACCTTAAATAATAAACTTAAATATAATCAACTATAATTTTTTTTATTTGAAAAAATGATATTTTCTGCAATTTTGGGTCGGAAGTTTTGAAGCTAGAGAACCCAAAATTTAATTAGTTATCCACATTGGATATTCAAAGATCGCACCAGAACTAACTTTCTCCTACTTTGATTATTAGTTAGTTAGTTATTGAGTTATTATGGGTATCAGAATCCAGATACACAAGCAGACAGACACATTGGCAGAAAAACAATTATAGTTGATAATGTCTTCTTCACGTTTCAGTTCAGTACGAATTCCGCAAATTTTAGTGATCTATCAATCTAGACACACGACAGTGTGTCAGCCAAGTTCGGAACAACGGGCGACGCACCGGTCATGTTTAATGTTTATATTTACACGAACCATTTCGAGCTAATTGAAAAGTTTTTGTTTTGCCGAGAGTAGCAGAGTTGTTGATTCACAAAGAGAAACAAAGAGGTTTTCTCTGCTTGATGCAAATAAACATACACACATATATATATCGAGATGATATATCTGTATATATATATTATTTATTTGTTTGAGACTATAGTTTCGAAGACTTGGTCTTCATCATCAGTCTTTCTTCAATTATAAATGTTTTTCATGGAGTCAATATCATATGGATATTGACAACACCAAGTTTTCAATATCCATATGATATTGACTCCATGAAAAACATTTATAATTGAAGAACTGATGATGAAGACCAAGTCTTCGAAACTATAGTCTCAAACATATAAATAATATATATACAGATATATGATCTCTATATATATATGTGTGTATGTTTATTTGCATCAAGCAGAGGACAACCTCTTTGTTTCTCTTTGTGCATTATGAGCTACTTTCGATCCCCCCCCCCATAATTCATAAACTATTAGACCTATACACTTGACATTTTACAGGTCTAATAAGGCCTACTGGAACACCTAGAATCCAACTATTATATTTCTTGAGTTATTAAGCTCTGAAAAGTTCCATTTTTAGCACTGACTCACTGCCTCACTGACTGACATATCAATAACTTAGAGTAGTACTTCCACTGATCCTAGAATTATAAAATTCGGCATGCTGTTTGAGTTTGGACTACAATTAAAAGAATAAAATATACTATATAACTAGTAAGTCTAAAGTTGTAATGACAGTTAGCTAAACGCATTTGCTTGTAACCAAGTGGTGTTTTTATTACAAATACAGCGATACCTACTTTCTCGGGAAGAAGTTTTTGAGTATACCTACTCTCTATTTGTAACTTCTCATGAAGTTGAAGTGATACGAAGTTGGTGGGAGTTACTTTTGTGAAACTGGGGAGGATGAATCATGAATCTAGGGGGAGGGACCACCCCTGTTTATTATAACATTTTTCTTAATATATAATCTGCTCAATAACTATACAATTTTCAGCTTTTTTCAATGGCAACCTCTACTAGAAAACGCTGGAAGAACAGACTTAAAATCAAAAAGACTAAAATCTTTTTTGGTAAACAACTCATGCTTGAGTTGTTTGCCATAAAAAGATTTAGTCTTATCATTGACTTGATACATAGTATCTTAATGATTTTCGCGTCAGCTAAAATGCGACATGCAGATGAAGGTCATATCTACTAGTAGACAAGAATCGATCGATTATTATTGATTTTAGAATCGATTCCATCCATTATTCCGTTATGTTACCAATAATAATCGAGACGTCAAAACCTAATGTAGAATTGTTATTCCTCAAGTATTAGATGAGAATCGTAACTATTTTTGACAAGTCGATTTATTCATTGGTACCAATGCTAAAACCGAAATAATCGAAAAATCAAACAGTAAAATCGTTATTCCTCAACTATTAGATGAGAACTATTTTTTGAATTAATGTCAATATGCAACTACAAATATGCAAAGTGAAATGTGATTAATAATAAAGGAACAAACATATTAATATTTCAAATGAATTTGGATAAAGTTTAGCAACGATCCGTTGCAGTTTATTTCATTTAATAATCTATTTAATAATATACAAGTTGTTCTAACATAGTCACATTAATATACCTATGTCATATTTTTTAAACCATAATAATAGTATAAAGTTTAAGCAATATGAAAGTGTAATAAGATAAATAGGTACTTACCCATTTGATAAAATTTTAAACTTGTTCGACTAAAAATGACCTAATAATATTTGTATTTTATCCCATTACGTAAAAATTTACTTCTCGTAATATTTAATTAAAGATCATGATTATCAATGTAATTTAATTTCTATTCTTAGTTTTGAGTTGTTTTCTTGCATTGTTAGATAGCAGGAAACATGCTTTTCTTTTAATAATACATCAAAGTTGAAAGTTTCTTTTTGCCGATAGTAGCAGAATTTTTATAAATTAAAGGAGACAATAAAAGACATTTAACTATTTCTAAATCTTTATATATAAAATTAAGGTTTTGTCTGTACATTGGTCCAAATCACGCCAAATTTTGGTTGCACACGTTTCAAGCAAAGTTATGAAGGAAAACACCCTCAACAAAATTCCTGTCTGTATGTCTGTCCGTCTGCCTGTCTGTTTCAGTGGTTTCCGAGAAACGTTGCTCACGATTCACGTCAAAACTGCTCAAGGGATTATTATGAAATTTCATATTTGTATCAGGTGTCTTCTAACTTACGTTTTTAGCTATATAACCTTTTGATATTTTGACCCCAAAAGTGGATTTGGGGGGGGGGGCGCACGAATAAAAATTATCAAATAACTCCTAAACTATTAACTCGACCGCAAATTTTATAATGAACAAAGTTATAGGGGATGTGATTTCTGACAACTTTTATTTAGAAAAATTCCCTCCAAAAACCACCCAAAAAAGGGGTGGAGTGGGGGGGGGTTAGGGCATGGGTTGCGGTTGGTGAGGGAGTAAGGGTAAGGCGGAGTAGGGAGGGTCCAGGGGGCTAGGCGGTGGCAGTGGGCACGGGGGTGCGGGGTGGTGTTGCAGGGTTGGTGGAGTGGGGGTTCAGGTGAGGGCGTAGTGGGGCGGTATGGGGGGGGGGTGCAGGGTGGAATGTTGGGGTGGTAGTGTGGGGGCGGGGGTTGGGTACGGGTGCATGGTGTAGGGGGAGGGGTGCATGGTGCGGGGGAGTGGAGTGAGAGGGGGGTTCCTGGGTTGGGGGTTCAGGGGGCCTGCTCCCTGGCTGGAAAGAGAGCCCCCGAAGGCGGGCCTTGCAGCTAGTATTTTATAATTAAACCATTCTCCTACACTAATAATTCAATTTAAGTTGTTCATATACAGATATTTCTCGCTTCTTTGTATAGGTATATAATTATATTTGAAAGATAATTATTTGTTTTTTAGATATAGATGGATTGGAATGGATAATGGAATTGAAATAATTATCGGAAAAGAGGTTTTTTTCTTTAATTAGTTTTTTCCTCTTATTAAAAACAAGGACTAAAAGATGATCAAGGACAGTCGATGGTGGAGAAGTAATCTCCGGAATTGAAGCTCAAAAACAATGTATGCATAAATTCATGTAAAATAATTGGTTTTTTAGATAGATTTAATTGGATTAAAATATTTTTATTAGGTGAATGTTGATCGATAATGATGGTTATATTTATTATTTCATAACCCCTAGTTAAGTTTCACTTATTCGCTACATGAATCATGAATGGAAGGGAATATGAATGAGATGATATTTTATTTACAAACATATTCATTGTTTATTTTGTCTTTTATTAAAATTCGTGATATTTATAATTAAACATCCATTTTATAAAATATTTATTAATAAATACATTAGAGTCGAGGAATTGATGGAAATTTATTGATGGATTATTTATGAGTTCAATCGTGGAAAATCATCACATTGATTTTTTTCAATAAATATTTCAATTTGATAAATATATACATATTTATGAAATACCACTATTAATGGAGAAAGTTAAATATTTGTCTAAAAGAGATTGAATTTATTCTCTCTCTCTTTCCGGATAATGAAAAAATTTAATTTTGATTTCCTAAACTTTTGAATCATCTATTTTTTTTAACCTTACTATTTAAAAAAGTAAACTTTTTTTTAGTTTATTTATCATTTTGATTTTTTATTTTGAAGGTTTTTTATGCTTAATACCTCAAGAGATAAAATAATCCAGTGACTTGTGAGGGCCAGAATGAATTGAATTACCTCACTTTAATTTAAATTTATCCTATGCTGAGATTTAAAACTGAGTTATACTCGAAACATGCTCAGATTGTTGGCAATTAAATATTGGATTTAACTATGATCAGTTCGAGGTCGGGTTAGTCGAGTGGTTAGCGTACGAGCTAGTTTGTTTTAATTTTTAAGTTGATTTACCTATAATATAATTGATTGATTTTACGCGAGTATGTTTTACTGTTAATTTCTTGATCTTTTTTGTTTATGTTTCTTTTTTTTTCTTTTTTGCTGAAGTTTGACACTCGACTTAAGATTATTCGGTACTTACGTATTAACCCCACCGTAGCTATAGATTTGGCGGTTTTTAAGCCCCGCTACTGACGACGGATTCTTTTAGAAAATGAAAATTAATTAAAATTTAATTAGTAAATACTCAAAAAAATTCGAATATGTATGTCGTTGCCGGTTCGGTTAAGATATATTCAGTTCGGCTCGGTTCAGCTCGTATATCTTCATTTCTAACGCCAACCTAATAGACTAAATTTCAGCCCGAATGAAGATATATGAGCCGAACCGAGCCGAACTGAATATATCTTAACCGAACCTTCCAAAGGTTGTTCGGGAACCCATTTTTTTACCTAAATGAACCGAGATGATGAACTCAATTTCAGTTCAAATTTGTAGTTTAAAATTTTATTTGTAGCTGCGGTGACTTTAATACGTAAGTACCGTTTATTCTTATAGAGGTTAAACTTTATTATTATTAATGTTATATATAGATACACACACACACATATATATATATATATTATAGTGTGTATCTACCTACGTATTTAGATATTTTCATAATTGATTTTGTTAAATTTTAGTATATGTATGTATTATATAAATATAAATATATATAACAATCGAACTTTAATAATTAAATTATTATTAATATTTAATAAAAAAAAAAAATTCTCAAAAATTTTAATGGAAGGCTTTGATAAAAACCACATGAAGCACTGTTAAATATATTTATTTATTAACAGAAATATATATAACATAAATATAATACATTTTGTATAATGTGGTTCTCATCAACATAGCCTTCTATTAAATAATTCAACCACTAATCAATTCACAATTACTTAAAAAAAAAAATTTCGAAATGGGTTTAATTCAAAAACAAAAAGTGTTATGCTCCCCCTAAATCAGCTTAGAAAATAGGATGATGCTATAGTAGGGTGCTCCTTATTTTGGATATTTTCGAATATTTACGCTGACAAGAGCTCATATGTTTAGAAATAAATAAAAAAAATATATCTCCCAAGTTTCAAGTCTCTATCTCAATTTTAACCTAGAGCTACACAGCTATTAAGTTTCCCATCATCTATGGTAAAAAACATTGGGGTTTTTGGTATTGAACGATCAATTTTTTATTCCGGCCAAAGTAATGGTTCAAAAAATTTGAAACTCTGTAGAATTTATTCTTATAATAGTAGCTATGCTTTAGAATTTTTACAGATTTTTAGCTATTACAATTTTGGAGTTACATCTCGATAAAATACTGCTAAATCTTAGTATTCATAATAATTTTGCTGGCTTGGTGTGTACTGGATATATTAATTTTTTATTGTTAAGGATAAATAAATTTAATTTCTTCTTTCCAGTAATTAATTTTATTATTCAAATGGTTAATCCAAATATTTCGAGAGCGCTCTAGGCATCTCTTCCTCAGTATCTTGGTAATCATCTTAGTATTAGTAAGTTATAGACTATAGTAGATAGTAGATATATAGTAGATAGTAGCTATCACTCAGAATTTTTACAGATTTTTAGCTATTATAATTTTGGAGTCTCTAACTTGATAATACTAAGATATAGCAGTATTTTATCTAGATGTAACTCCAAAATTGTAATAGCTAAAAATATGTAAAAATCATGAACGATAAGTATAAAGTCTACAGAGTTATCATGTAACGATAGATTGAAGGTATAATTCTTTTTCATGTGTTTTTAATTTGCAATTTATTTAACATATTTCAACTCTATATAATAGACTTTGCACGAAATTTTATTATTAGTATTAAAATAGTTAGCTTGTGTTAAGAAGAAGTAGGCGCTTTGATAAAACTCTTACTATACTTGATTAATAGAAAAATCTTTATTTCATATCTGAGCTTGTTTCAATGACTCCAATGGTATTGACTTGTCACGACAAGTATCCGGGATTATTATAACAGCGCCCAAGCTTATATTTCGCACCCTTTTCTTTCTATACCAGAACGAGAGATTCTACCCCAATTGCATTTCAGAGAATTTATTATTTTTTTAATTTTTATCTTTAATTGTTTTTAAAATATTTTCAATGAAATAAGTGAATTATTTTTTCGAAATATTTCGGTAGATTCTTTTCATTTGCAAGAAACAATTTATCAAATACATTTTTTTAATTAAATAATTATATACAATGAATGTATTTTTATTAAGTAGATTTTTTAATCAAATAAATAAGAATTTTATTATGGGGTGTTCAGTTTAGATAATCAATTCATACGAAATTTGTTTTTAATAAAATTAATAATTTATTTTTTTTAATAAAGATTTCTCTGTAGGCTTGCAAGCTAAAGCGTGCTGGGCATGTTTGATTTGATGATAATAAAATTCCCAAATCAAAATGGTTTAATTTTTTATATTCGTAAAAAAAATGGAGAAGGGTCAGATTAGAATATTTCGATCAAATAATTAAGGATGTTGGATGTGGGTTATTTTAAGAGGTCAAAGAGCTGGCATGGAAGAGAGCCGAGCGGAGACGGGTGATTGTGTCAAACCAGTCTTAAGACTGTGTACTTAATGATGTTGACTACATAGGTTTATTTATTTGGCCTATGGCTTTACAGAAGCCCTAAACCCTTTGGGAAAATAGCTACATGTCTCAATTTCGATATATTCTAGTTTGAAATTGAGCAGCGGGTCCCCTGTCCTTGCATAAGCGAGCGGACTTATGGCCAGATCGGAAGACTCATGTCTAGGCCTTCAAGAAGGCAACACTTGATATAAATATATATATATATAACTTTATTATATATTATAACTTTATTCACAAACTCAATCTTTTCTAGTTTTAATAGAAATAATCAACTAGATGCAATATACTTAGATTTCAAGAAGGCTTTCGATTTAATTAATCACAAAATTCTACTATTAAAACTTAAACATTATAAATTTTCATCCAATATGATTAAATGGCTTGAAAACTATTTATCTAATAGAAATTCTTATGTACAAATAAAAGGAACCAAATCCCGTAATTTTATAGCTCCATCAGGAGTCCCACAAGGAAGTCACCTTGGTCCTTTACTATTTTTATTGTTTATTAACGACTTACCACATATAATTGAATTTTGTGACATTCTATTATTTGCAGATGACATTAAACTGTTTTTGGAAATTTCAAAGAAAGAAGATTGCCTAAAAATGCAATCCGATTTGAATAAAATTATGAATTGGTGTAACATGAACCTGCTGTTCCTCAACTTCGATAAATGTCTCACTATTACCTTTTCAAGAGGTATTAATCAAATTACTTTTGATTATTTACTCTCGACTAACATAAACTGCGGTAGAGTCGACACTATTAAAGACTTGGGAGTCATTTTTGACTCGAAACTCACATTCAGCGATCACCTGGCCTACATTGTAGGTAAAGCTAATCGGAGCTGGGGATTTGTATTTCGAAACACGAAATCATTTAAAAATCCTAATACAATTAAATATTTATATTTGACTCTAATCAAATCTTTGCTAATGTATGCATCAACAGTCTGGAGGCCAATCGGAAAGAATAACATGGACAGACTGGAGAGAATTCAGCACAAAGTGTTAAGACATCTAGCATACCTTTCGGGCAATCCTTTGTCGAGATATGACCATGATTACACTTCAACTGCTGAAACTTTCTGTCTTGCTTCTGTTACATCTTCCATGATTGCCTCCGATGTTTTATTTGTGTACAAGATTAAGTCCAACAAGGTGAATTGTCCTGATCTTCAAAACCTGATTCCAATTCATAACTCAAATTATGTACTTAGAAATAGACTACCTTTTTATCCAGAAGTACCATCCACCCGGCACTCTGAGGCTAATCCAATATTCAGATTAAGTAGTTGTTATAACAATTTATCTAAACAACTAGAAAACCCCTTGGATTTCTCATTGAACATTAATAGAGTCGCAGTCTTGTTCAAAATGTTGACCCTAGTCTACAAGTAACTATTCTATTATTATATTTCATCGCATTACTATTATCTTATATTATTTTTATTTCTCTATTGTTATTTAACATATACTCTATCATTATTATATTAATTTAATAATATTACTTTGTCTATTATTGTTAATTTTGTTATATTCAATAATTATTCTATTATATTAATGTATAAGGCATTTAGCCGTTGAAAATAATAAATAAATATATATATATATTTTTAACCGACTTCAAAAAAAGGAGGAGGTTCTCTATTCGACTATTTTTTTTTTTTTTTTGTGCCTATGTTACCTCATATCTCCGCCAATTGTGAACCGATTTTGAAATTTTTTTTTGCATTGGGTCCAGTCTACGTTCCGATTGGTCCCATTTTTTTCGTAGGTATTAGACCTTTTTTGTTAGGTTTGTTCAGGACTAACTTCTTTGTTTATGAAGCGATTTCGATGATTCTTTTTTTATTGGAAAGGGGGTATCTTAGGGATGGTGCAATATTAATTTGGTCAAGTTCTAATTATAGGATCACTATTAATAACATCACTAAAAAGAGAAAAATAAAAATTTTTAAGAAAAAAATAAAACCGACTTCAAAAAAATTAAATGCAACAAATAAAATACACTAAAAGGTATAAAATAATTATTATCTTATTTAGTTACAACTAAACGACGAAATATTAAGATGAAATTACTTTTTACGTCGGTGCCAAACATATACCTTTTATGAATCGCATTCGACGGATCTTACTTAGTACGTTTGGTGGGTACGCTCGCTTATAGGTATGGTTTGTTTGGCACCGACTTCAAAAAGTAATTTCATGTTAATATTTCGTAGTTTAGTTGTAACTAAATAAGATAATAATTATTTTATATCTTTTAGTGTATTTTATTTGCATTTAATTTTTTTGAAGTCGGTTTTATTTTTTTCTTAAAAAATTTTTATTTTGGCTTTTCGGCCTTTCTAGCCATAAGCAATTTAGGATATTTTTAAAACGTGTCTCTACCCCAGGGTCAGATTTTAGCCGGATGCCTCGAGTCGGATTCGAACCCGGTTCCACTTGGTTAGCAGGCTGACACGCTACCACCTAGCCTAACCCGACCCCGATATATATTTTTTTTAAGGAAACAAATATACATGTTAATTTTGAAGAATTGATTCGTATTTTTTTGCCTGGACTCTCTTTATGTGCGATATTATTAGCAACCCATAGTACTCGCCTTTGGCCATTTTTTGGGGATTGCCACCAAGAAGATTGAGCCCGAAATCACTCAAGGGAGCCCGACTGAAGTAGATTCCTTGGAGGACTGGACTCACCCTTTTTGTTGACAGATAATTTCGAGCTATTTTTTTCTAGTTTCCTTTTTACTTTACCATACAAAGTATGGTCAAGTATTGTAATCGTGGTTGAAAAAAGTGTTGTTTTTTTCTTACTTTTTTCAAAATATCTCAAAAACGGTTTAAACTATTTTGATTAAAAAAATTGGGCGAAACCATGGCATGTCGGTCTACAAAAAAGCTCTAATAAGTGAACATCGAAAAAATTATATTTTTCGATATAATAACTGTTTTGTCAAAATGTCTGTTAGTCTGTTAGTTTGTGCGTTACCAAATTATTGTGGACGAGCTCGAGCAAAAACTAGTGTGAATATCAAAAACAAATTTCACATCTAGTTTTGGTGCATTGAGATTAAGAGCTGATTAGATTTTGGTGCATATCTACCCACAATTAAGGGGGGGGGGGTTAAAATTTAAAATTATAATATTTTCAAACTAAAAAAATAAAAAAAAATGAGATATTCTATAAAATGAAACTATAATAAAGAAAATATTTTTTTCTGGCGCCAAAATTAAGAGGGGGGGGGGGGGCAAAATTCTAGGCCATTTGAGCAAACTCAACAAAATTTTGTATACATAATCAGTGGGTACCCAGAACACTAAAAATGCAAAAACAGCCCTCCCAAAATGGAGGGCGGGGTCAAAAATTAAAATCTAGGTCCTTGAACCAAACTCAACCAGAAGTGTATGGTAAATTCAAGTGGATGGACACATCAGAACGTGTCAATTTATTTTTGATTATTTTCCTAATTTTTAATAAACGCTCCAATTAATATTTAATTTAATTATTTTATTTTACCGTAAGCAGCACCTCTGACTATTTAATTATTTTTTTTTTATTTATTCATATTTATATCTATAGTATAGGGTCTATTTCGGCGGAGGCTGGTTGTAGAAGGAGGAACTTGCATACGAAAATCGAAATTGTGAAGCAGATAGGAGAGCTCTAAAGTTGCTCTCTCATTCAATCAAAAAATCTTTCAGCCGATTTTAAGAAGGGATTGGAACTTCTCTATTCCACAGACTAAAAAAAAAACCGAACCCCGATTTAGGACCCTACAAAGTAGTGAGATAAAAAAATACAAATTATATACATAAGTTGTCAGACAAGAAAAAATAAATAAATTGAAAATTAGTCAAATTGAAAAAAAAAGTTGAATTGAACATTTGTCAAAAATAAAACCAATTAAAGAGGCAGAAGAACTAGTTTTAAATGATAAGGCTGGAGTAGCTATTTTCCATCACAGTTGAATATCTAGGGACTCCAGCCAGTTGATCGATGCTGGAGTTGCCTCAATAAAGTCCTCCCAAGTATTTCCAAATTTTCTTGTGGGTTGTCTATATATTTCGCATCAAAAATTACGAAATATATAGAAAACCCACTTTCACAGACACTTCATCCCCTTCTCATCTAATCACCCCATTAATACTAAATTTGCATCTTTCTATTCAATGATTCATAGACTCCTCAGTATACCCATGAATACTATAAATTTCAATAAAGAGCTTAACATCATTCAGAATATAGCCCAGAATAATGGTTATAACATTTCGACTATCAACAAAATATATAATAAAATCAAATGGAAATTCCCTATTTCGCACTTACATTCATTACAATTGGGAACTGAACAAATATATATAAGAATACCCTTCATTTCTAATCATCTGACATCTCCATTAGCTTATACTCTTAGATCATATGGAATCACTCCTGCTTTATACAACAACAACAATTTAGGCTCCCAATTAATTAACAATAAAATAGACAAAATTGATAAATTAGACAAATCAGGAGTGTATAAATTAACTTGTCACGATTGTGATGCTTTTTATGTAGGGCAGACAGGTCGTTCATTCAAAATACGTTACTCTGAGCATGTAAGAGCTCTTAATCGTCTCAATAGATCCGATAACATTAATTTAGATTCGACCTCAGCCTTCGCAATTCATTTACATGAATTCAATCATTCCACCGCTAATAATAACCCTATCCCCATTCATTTCGAAAGAAAAGGCCTTAAATTGGATCTCTTAGAATCCACGGAAATTAAAATAGCCCTATCAAATAATTCAAATATTTTAAATAACCAATTAGAAGTTCATAAAAATACAATTATTGATTATATATTATAATAAATTAACTAAACATTTCTTCTATTGTTCGCACATTGAATATATTAAGGTAATTGTACTCTCTCAGTCAATTTTCCAGTTGTACCCTGTCACGTACGTTCTCACTCTTTATTATTATAATAGTAGATAGACCTTCCCTTCAGCTGGTTCAAAACTCAATTTTTTAATTTGTCGAAAATATTAATTCTTAGAACAACTTCCCTTCTTACCCCTACTTTCCCCTCACCACATATAGTACATTTAAAAAAATATTAAAAAAATTGTTATTTTTAAAATTATTTTTCCATTGTATAATTAGTTTACTTTGGCTCCTGATGATGGGCTCACCCCCGAAATATATCGAATTCAAAACTCAATTTTGTTTTATTTCTTTTTTGTCAAACCTACCTCGCATCTTGCTCAAGTTTTATTATTATATGTTATTTGTTTCGAATTTGTCGCATATAATCTATTAATAAATGAACAATGACGAGGGTTTTTACTGAGTCGTTTTCCCAAAACGCCTTTTTACTGAAATTCATTTTTGACTTCAGTAAATACTAGCTGCTACAAAGGTATTTAGTGAAACGCGTTCTTACTTAAAATCGGTTTTTACTGCAACATATACATATACTCAAAGTAGGTAGGTTAATTTAAAAAATAATAAAAAATAAAATTAATAAAGCTTTTGTTTAGTAAAATTTGGTATTTTTAGCGTTAAAATATAAACAAGATTAAGCCAAAATACATTTTTTTATCCAACATGTTATCCCGCTGGTCATTTTATATTTATAAATGCCAAAATTCTTTTTGAACCATAAATGGATGAATACGAAAAAAAAATGTTTTCTAAAACGCCCTTAAAATATTTCAATGAAATTTCGCAAGTTAATTACTTAACTTTTCAGTAAATCTGAGCAGATGCAAATCAAAAAGGGAAAATTCAATATTACAAGAGATAAAAAGTAATTATAACCCTCCCCACCCCCCGCAACCACCCTCTTTCATCTCATAGTCACTCATCTCAATTACATACTTAGCAACTTTGTCTCTCTAACTTAACTCAAACAAATTACTCTTCTGAAATTCGCCATATCCTCAACCCGACCCCATGTTGCCCCACAAACCCTCCTCTCTCACACACCAACCCTCACCCACACCATTGTCCTCACGAAAATGGGTTTATTCGAATGCTCTTAAAATATTACATGGATATATTATTTATTCAAAATGAATTCCATGAAAATAATCGACTTTGCAAAGGAAAAGGCGGAGTTTTGCATCTAGCCCTTTTTATTCAATGATAAAAACAAATTGCTAAAAAGAAAATTATTATTTTTTACTTCTTTTGAGGTTTTTTATTCTATTTCTATTTTAAAAGGAGTTTTTATCGTTCTATACTATATTATTCGATTAACATATTTTTTCACTTAGGTATAGCGTAGTTTTTTTTATTTGGATTATATATCAATTACGAATCCTTTATAAGGATTTTTCTCTTCTTACGAATTTTCTTCGTTATATTAGGAAGTAAAAATATATATTTATTCTACAAGACGAATTTTCATGCTTCCACAAAGAACATGTAATCGAAAAAATTACTTTGACTGCCTAAGCGAAACAAAATCTTATAATGTGTTAAAACATTAGTTAAGAAATGTTACATCATTCGTATCCATAAAAATTTATAACAGGAATAGTAGGGAATTGGATAAAATTAAAAACATAGAGTTTTTTAAATGGGCCAGACGTTTCGTCAATTTTTTTGACTTCCCAAGTGGCTCATTAAAATGATAATTAATATCACTTTGTCAAAAAACAATTTTAATAGGGGCCATCCATAAATCACGTCACACAAATTTCAAGATTTTTAGCCCCCCCCCTGTGTCACATTCTGTTACATTCCATTGAACCCCCTGTATTGTGACGTCACACGTCACACTATCACTTTTATACCCTATAATTTAATAATTGTAGAATTTTTTTTTATAAATTATACTCAACTATAACCTGAAATCTAAAAAATATATTTGAAAATTTGGCTAAAGCGAAGATCAGTTCCCATGCGTTCCCAAACAAAGCTTGTAAGATTCGGTTAAGATATATTCAGTTCGGCTCGGTCCCTCGGTTCGTACACCTTCATTTCGGTTAACGTCAACCTAACCGCCTAAAAACCAGCCCGAAATGAAGGTATACGAACCGAAGAACCGAGCCGAACTGAATATATCTTAACCGAACCGTCAAGGTCTTTCACATATTCAAATTTTTTCTTCTAGATAGTTCTTAGATTAAAGATGTTGTTTTTGGACAGGGGACATTCTTCTGTTTTACTCATGTCTGCCATGTTGTTTTTTCTGAAGGTAACTGATCTTCGCTTTTACCAAAATTTAAAAAAAAAATTTAATTTGACTTTTGTGACATCACAATTTTTAAGATCCCCCCCACCCCCTGTCACTTTTTGTCACAAATATAAGATGCCCCCTCACCCTTACTGTGTGACGTAATTTTTGGACGGTCCCCTATTAGACAAAACATCATTAATCTTTCTTTAACACATTCTTGGCTCACAGTAATCAACAATCTTCGAAACGACTTTTCTTTAAAAATTAAAATTTGTCTTCCAAGATTGTTCATTACTGTGAGCCAAGATATGTTAAAGAAAGATTAATGATGTTTTGTCAAATAGTAAACTTGTTTTTTCACAAAGAGTGATAAAATGAGCCACTGAGGAAGTCAAAATAAATTGACGAAACGTCTGGACAATTTAAAAAACTCTTTGTTTTTAATTTCATCCAATTCCCTACTATTCCTGTTATTCGTTAAGAAAACTTAACATTTACTAAAAGATGGCACTTTAGTCGTCTGTATAATATTGTAAATAAATAAAGTTCACAAATGATCATTTTTTTACTTTACTATACGAAGTGAAGTATTGTAATCGTGCATGAAAAAAGTTTCTCAAAAGCTATCTCAAAACCTGTTAAAAATTTAAGGAAGAAATTCACAAAAGCAGATTCACGACGTTTCGGTCTTCAACAAAACTCTGTACCTATATCATCAAAAAAATGTATGTTTTAAGAGATATCAATAATATTGTCAAAATGTTTGTTAGTGAATTAATTAGGGTGTGTTTCATCGAATTTTGTGTACATACACTTTAGCTCAAAAACCAGCAAAGGTATCAAATGGAAATTTTATATTTAGATATTTTATTTCCTCACTGGAATTGTTCAGAAGAGCGGTAAATAAGGCATCGATCGCTATGATGATAGCCAACGTCCGGAGCGGGAATGGCACGTGAAGAAGAAGAAGATATTTTACATTGAGATTAAGAGCTGAGTTAAAATCGGATTCGGGGAAGGGTTTTAAAAATCTTAACCCTTTGTCAGGTTTGAACCAAATTTTGCACAATTAGCCTTACAGGCCTTAGTGAACTATCAATGCAATTAGCAATTAAGATTGCGCTCAGTCTAAAAGGCCAGAGTATTAAACTCTGTCAAAAATTTAATTTTTTTTGTTCGTTCGAGCTTAAGGTAGTTGTTCCGCCAAATGCCTTGTCTTAGGATTTTTTGAAATTTAGACTGATTATTATTTAAATACTTCTGCATCGATTGGTGGCAAAACGAAATTTATGAACAATACAGTTCCGGAGATATTAAATTTCAAAAATCGAGTTTTTCAGGCTCTTTAACATTGCACTACAGGGAATATTGAAAAATTTACATACATATTTAATTATAATTAAGAAATTTTTACCATTTTTATAAAAAACTAAACCAATATTAAACAATAACCAATACATATTTTAAAACAATTTTGATTCATATTTACAACACAGTTTCTGAAATAATAAGGAATAAATAATGAAAAATGTATAAAAAAAATTTACACTAAAAACAATTTGCCAACAACGCATTTATTTAACCAGCGAAAGATGTATAAAGCTCGCATGCACTAGATTTTTTCAAAATTATTATTTTCTTAAGGTGTAACCTAGGCGATGATTACATTTGTTAAAAAATAACAAAACGATTTTTATAGAAATTTAAAATGTATTTTATCTGTCATTTTAATATAAAAATATTCTCTTACAATGGTGCCAAATTTGTCAAATAAGCACGGGATTGGCTAGAATTGGTATATAAAAAGCAAAAAGTTTAGGGCTTATGAACCTATGAATCCTTTTGTCTGTTCTATATACTCTAGCATTAACTTTTTGCTAGTATTGTCGCGAAACAACTACCTCAAGAATATCTGAAAAGTGAATTAAAATCATTTTCAACAATAAATTATTTATATAATTAAGTAATGGAGAGGGATTCAGCCAATGGGTAGCCTCTGCTGAATAAAAAACTCCCAATTATAGAAAACGTGCCTGCGGACAATTTATTTATAAAATTAATTGTGTCGCTAATACTGTAAGATATAATTTTGTAATTAACAAGTTTGGATTTTTTTGTAAAAAATTTTTATTGTAATTTTACATGTGTGCTCTATCGCTTTTTTCAGCTCTTAGGAACTGATGATGGCATTATTTAATTATAGCCGAAACGTTTTCTATAATTGGGAGTTTTTTATTCAGCAGAGGCTACCCATTGGCTGAATCCCTCTCCATTACTTAATTATATACATATACAGCCATCAAATTGTATCAATAAATTATTTATATTTTTCTGTGATAATTTTAAAATGCAAAATAATATAAAAATGAAATGACAACTTTAATAATATATATTTTTTCCAAAGAATTCTTCGAGAAATTGAAATAAATAATTATCAAAAGAGAGTGACTGTGATTTTCACTTCAACTAACAAGCGGATGTTGTACAAACAACTGATGGACTAGTGTCTCTAGGCATATTTTAGATTCTGTTTGAAGCTTGAGTTTAGCTTTGCGTTAAATCATCCGTTAAACTCTTGGATCAAGGAGAAATGCAATTAATTTTCAAACTAGCAACAAATATGTTCAATAGATTGAAGATATACTATGTATGTTTGTAGTAGGCGCTTAACTTATATTTTCAATTGCCAAAATAAAAATAAGAAATAAATTTTTTTTTGAAAAGGTGGGAACTAAATTAAAATTAATTTTTCTATTTAAAGACTAAATATTGAACAATTACCTATCATTTCCTAGATCTTAGTTAATGTGATCAAAGCTTGGTTACTGAGTGGTGTAGGGAATCAGCCGCAGATTAATAGTTTTCCTTTCAAATAAAAATTATTGTTAATTTTTAATATATAAACCAGCTGCGAAGCCTGCCCTCGGCGGGTATCTTGCCGGAGCCAGTATCCTCTCGACTATGGTATCCCTCGGCACGCCACTGGTATAATAAAATAACCACCCTCCCCGCCCCTTCGTAATAAAATAATTTATTATCATCCCCCTCGGGAAAAAGCCGGACGAAGTAAAGTCATACAGACCGATCAGCCTCCTCCCAATCTTCTCAAAAATCTTCGAAAAACTACTCATGAAGAGACTACACCCAATAATTCAAGAAAGAAGACTCCTCCCAAATCATCAGTTTGGCTTCAGAAGAAATCATGGAACCATAGAACAAGTCCACCGCGTAGTCAACGAAATCCAAATGGCCATGGAGTCGAGGAAATACTGCTCCGCAGTGTTTCTGGACGTGACTCAGGCCTTCGACAAGGTTTGGCACGACGGTCTACTGTACAAACTAAAAAGAGACTTACCATACCATTACTACCAAATCATAAAATCGTACCTAAAAGACAGACACTTCTACGTCAAATATGGAACTGACTACTCCAAACTATATCCAATTCAGTCAGGTGTGCCCCAGGGTAGCGCGCTTGGGCCGCTTCTATACCTCTTATACACAGCTGACCTACCCACTACAAATTTGACCACCATTGCAACTTTCGCTGACGACACTGCTATCCTCTCAACCGACAACGACCCCGAACTAGCCTCTCGTAAACTACAAATTACCCTCAATGATATCGAAAAGTGGCTCAACACTTGGAGAATCAACGTCAATGAGACTAAATCAGTTCATGTAACTTTCACCCTAAAAAAAGGCTCTTGCCCCATGATCAAAATCTTCAATAAACCCATCCCCCAGGCTAGCGACGCAAAGTACCTAGGAATGCATCTGGACAGAAGGCTAACCTGGCAAAAGCACATCAAGACAAAACGTAAACAACTGGGACTTAAACTCCAAAAATCATACTGGCTAATTGGAAGACGCTCACAAATGACTAAAAGCAACAAAATACTTATCTACAAAACAATACTAAAACCAATATGGACATATGGTATACAACTCTGGGGCTCAGCAGCCGAATCCAACATAGAAATTATTCAAAGATTTCAAAACAAAGTGCTGAGAGCAATCGCTGATGCCCCGAGCTGGGTACCAAACTGCACAATACTAAAAGACATAGAAATCCCCTCAGTCAAAGACGAAATAAGACATCACAGCCACACGTACCTAAACAAACTGACTCACCACCCCAATGAGTATGCTCAAGACATAATATCAACATTACCACCAACAAGATTAAAAAAACACAGACCAATCGACCTACCACAGCGCTTCACGTGATCACGCCAAACCTTTTCTTTCTTTTTATATTTTTAGTTTACTTCTAATTTATTTTTAATCATAGTTTAAATACAAAATTCACACCTTAATGTAAAGCTCAATGGAGCTCTCATTATTCTACCTCAAATATTGTTAATACTAACCATGTCATTTTTTCATTTATTGTCTGTAAATAAGCTTATTGCCCGCAAGGGCAGATTGCCGATGTATACTATGGAGTCTAATAAAAAAAAAAAAAAAAAAATCCCCCTCGGTACGTCACTGGTATAATAAAATAATTACCCCAACCCCTTCATAATTAAAATAATATATGATCCTCCTCGGTACGCTACTGGTATTGTCAAGATTGAGAACAGGCCAAAATGTTTTTCTAATTTCGAATATAAAGGGGCGTCCCTAAATTACTTGGGCGTTTAGGGGGGGGGGTCGAGCCGAATCTCACCCAATCTCAAGGGGAGAAGAGGGGTCTCGGAAAATATCACGTATTTTTTTCCGCAAAAAACAGTGTAAAATTTCGAGAAAATTTGGTTAAATTAAGTAATAATAATAATAATACTTGTTTGAACTAGTCTTAATTAAAAATAATTAAGCAAATTATGTTTTTTAAATAAATCCAACGGAATCAAGCACAGATTAACGTATTTACTAGGCAGATCAAAAAGTCTGGAATAAGTGAAACAATAAAACAGTTTTTTGGCCAAATTCGGTTTTATTTTTCAACATACATTCCTTCTAAGTCAATACAGTGAGTCCAACGTTTTTCTAATTTTTTTAACCCGTCCGAAAAGTAATCTTTCGGAATCTCTTCAAAATAGCCCTCAGTTTCAACTATGACTTTCCCATTTGACTGAAATCGCTTACCGGTGAGCCATCTCTTCAAGTTTGGAAACGTAAAAGTCGCTGGGGGCCAGGTCTGGATGAGGACCCAGTTTAAATTCGATTTAGTGCAAATTTGCTTACACAATTAACGATGAATGAGCAGGCTCATTGTCGTGATGATAAAGGATTTTTTTCTTCTTCAAATGAGGCCGTTTTTCTGTGATTTAAATTTTCAAACGATCAAATAATGATGAATAATATGCGCCAGTTATAGTTTTACCTTTTTCAAGATAGTGGATGAATATTATTCCACGTGCATCCTAAAATACGGAGGCCATAAACCTTCCGGTCCATTTCTGAGTTTTTGGACGCTTGGAGCACTTTCAGCCGGAGAAACCCATTGCTTTGACTCTGGTGTGTAGAAATGGATCAATGTTTCATCCATGGTTATGAATCGGCTCAAAAACTCCTTTGAATTCCGCTTAAACATTGCCAAATTCTGGTAGGAAGTCGTAACACGAATTAATTTTTGCTCCACTGTGAGCAAATGCGGCACCCATCGCGCGCAGAGCTTTTTCATACACAAAATATCATGTATGATATTGAACACACTGCCATACGACATCTTTGTGGTCTCAGCTAGCTCCCTTAATTTAATTTTGGGGTCATTCAAAATAATATCATGGATTTGTTGGGCGTTTTCTGGTGTCAGACCTCTTTCCGGCGTCCAGATCGTTCAGAATCACTTGTGCTTGTTCGGCCGCAACGAAAGTCAGAAAACCATTTTTTAATCATCTTCATCGACGATGCAGTCTCCGGATAATACTTATCTAGCTTGGCGTTGGTCTCGCTTATCGTTTGCGTAAATAATAGTGTTTAATCAGAACACAAAACTAGGATTTTTCCATTTATAAAAAAACACGGAGGTTGGTTGCTTCTCACTGCTGTAACTTGTAAATGCGAAAACATGAATGGCTGAAATTTTGACAGACGTCTAATGAAAAATGAAGTTAGTTATGAATGGTTCACATTTGTGCATACTAGCCCCATTTCATAGGATTATTCCAGACTTTTTGATCTGCCTAGTACACTAAAAATCTCACGTGAGATAGGGGGGGGAGGAGCCAAATCTGACAACATCTCACCAATGGGGGAGGGTGGGTCGAAATATCGCCAAAATCGCCTTACCTAATTTAAGGACGCCTCCTTAATAATAGGTAAATCATAATTAATAAAATAATTTATAATAGTTTCCGAAAGAACCCCACCTCTATATATATACTATATACCTACTATATAGTATAATATGTATATGTATATTGAGGCACTTATTTAAGACCATCACGGTCATCCCTTACTCGATTCTAAAATAGAAATGTAAATGTAAATTTCTAAAAGATTTCTCATTAATAATGTTTTAAAAGGTAGATTTGAATTTTTGATTTGTGCAGGAAATCACGTTTTTTATTAAAACAATTACGATTTTATTACAGATTTATTATTATTATTATTTTTTTTTTGAAGATTATTTTTTATTTTTCTTTCTCTGTGTCATACAAAAAAAAGGATTAGTTTTGCTCAACAAGTGAAATTATGTTAACTTCCAGTCAGAAAAGAGGACATCTAACTGGAGGTGTGCAAACTGGCACCTAAAAGTTATAAATTTCAGCATGACTATAGATCAAATTTAAGAATGTTAGTTTTTATTTAATTCTTATTTCCAAGTAAGTAAGTAAAGGTATGTGAGGGGGTTGGAAAGGGATTGAAGTGAGAAGGGTGAAGACCTTTCTCCTTACAATCTGATTTAAATCCATAAGCTGATTTCAAGCTCTTAAGCCAGTTCATCTGCTAATGGCCGTCATTTTCCAGGCATACTCTGAATTTAATCGAATTATTCAATTTAATCACCTTCAATTTACTAAGCGGACTACAAGTTATAGAAGATGTAGTAATAGCAATAGTAGATAGCTATAGTTACTAAACTTGATATAGCTTGTGTGTGTCCAAAATAAAGTTAAAAAGAGCATTTAATAAAACATTAAAATGCAATTCCATTTTAGCCTATCAACTTTCAACCTCTCTTTATCTACACTTTAAGTCAATTAAACGATATCAAAGGTTGAAATCTGACACAAATAGCTAAAGTTGCCTTTTACCCTTGACTCTTTTTTTATTATATTCTTTGAACTAGAAAAAACATTAGGTAGTTCAAAACAATTTTTATAGCATTCCAGGTTAAAAAAATATCATGAATCGAAATTACTAACAGATTATTAATTCTGTTTTTCCCTTCTAGAAAAAAAAATTTGCATAAGAATTCGTATATGAAAGTTTTCCCTAACAGGTAATTTCTTTGGTATGTTGTGTTTTATCACCAAAATAGTTATTTAGATAACGAAAACACATGATTGGAATAGAATTTTACAAGTAGAGAACAACCATAAATCATTTTTTATAAAAGATTAAAGAATTTTAATATTCAAATATAAAATACTTAGTTAAATAAAGAGATGATGACATACAAACTTTTCATGACTTTTCGTTTTTGAGTTAATTGAACAAATATAGAGACAGAAAAAATCTAGGTTGAAAATTGTTTTGATTGATAATTCATTTTGCAACGGGGAGATTGCCTTTTGTTGGGTACCACACTTTTGATTATTATTATATTAAATAAACATTATTCGTATATTGTAATTGGCGAAAATCATGAGAGAAGTGACATCTATTAAAGATATATAGAATTTATAATTCTATGTAAATTCATCCCTAATTCCTATATAATAGCAGCCCCCTGCGACGCTTGTTAATAGTGAATAAGCAAAGATATTCTTATTAAGAGATGCTCAACATTAACGAGAGCCTCTTATGGTTGATGAATTTTGCAAATACATAATAGTTTTTATTTTTAACCGACTTCAAAAAAAGGGGACGGTTATCAATTCGTCGGAATCTTATATATATATATCCCATCTCAATTGGCCCACCAATATATTTTCTTTTTAAATAAAATTATGCTAATTCACGGTAAATTTAATTTAAATATTTATTTTTATTATCATTTGGAACAACATTTTAAACAATTTAAAGCATTTTATTGTAACATTTTACTTAAAATTATTTTTAATTGTTAAAAACATATTTTTATATAAAAAATAATTCTTTGCTTTTCACGATTTTTTTTTTAAGAATCTTTGAATATGTAAAATAATCATGTAGGCTTTGCCTTTTTCCAACAAAAGAAAGTTTGTTTTGTTTATTATTAGTAAAAATGACTCGTGGAAATGTTGTTGATGAAAAAATTCGCTCAATTATTATCAATTTATTTAAAAAGGGAAAATCAAACGCGGAAATTGGAGATCTAGTTAATTTATCAAAGTTTACTGTCAGAAATATTATTCGAGTTTATAAAACAACGGGTACAGTAGCTATAAAACCTCGGTATGCGTCGAAATCCAAAATATCAGATGCTGATAGACGGGCATTGAAGAAGATTATTAGAAAAAACAGGCGTTCGAACTATGGTGAATTATCTGTTCTTTGGAGCAATGCTGTGGGGCCAAGTGTTTCAAGATTCACGTTCCATAGAGAAGCCCTTAAGTTAGGTTTTAAAACGTACATAGTAATTTTATTGCAACTTATTCCAAATTTTTTTTAGGCGAAAGAAAATCCACTCTTGACATTAAAACAAAAGAAAAAGCGGCTTAAATGGGCTAAAAGTCACATTAATTGGACGAGTGATGAATGGAATAGTGTCCATTGGAGTGATGAGTCTCGTTTTGAAGTTTGTGTTGGGGACAATCGAAGCAGAATTATTCGTCAGAAAAATGAAGCTTTCAATTCAGATTGTTTAAAAAAGAAAGTAAAATTTCCTACTTCAGTTATGGTATGGTGTTCAATGTCTGCTAGAGGTGTTGGAAAACTTCACTTCATTGATGGAATTGTAAACACCAATAAATTTTTAGAGATTTAAAAAAATCGTTACTTCCAACAATGGCAGATGCATTGCAGAATAATAATAATTTTGTGTTCCAACGGGCGGCCTGCCATACATCAAGAAAATCTTTAAAATGGCTTTCTGATCATAATGTTCCACTTTTGGAGTGGGTGGCAAACAGTCCCGACTTGTCACCAATAGCAACTTTTTGGCACACAATGAAAAAGCTATTACGAATACAACCAGCTAGAAACGTAGTCGAATTAAAACACAAACTTCAAAATATTTGGGATACATTCACTCAAAATGAGTGTCAAAACTTAATATGTACGTTGCCCAAAATAATTCAAGCCGTAATTAAAAATAAAGGCGACGTCACACAGTGGTAAAGGTTTTGTATTTTGTGTGTTTTTCTTGTTTTTAACAATTAAAAAATAATTTTAAGTTAAATGTTACAATAAAATGTTTTAAATTGTTTAAAATGTTGTTCCAAATGATAATAAAAATAAATATTTAAATTAAATTTACCGTGATTTAGCATAATTTTATTTAAAATAAAAAAATATTGGTGGGCCAATTGAGATGGGACAGGGCTCGTATGTTCAGCGATAACTTTTTACTATGTAGACTGATTTCGATGATTTTTTTTATTGGAAAGTGGGTTCCTTAGAGGTGGCCCATATTAATTTGGTCAAATTTTGATGATATGATCAATGACAAAATAATGGAAATCTTCAATTCTTATGAACTGCACCTGATCAATAAGACTGTCTTAGCACATAAAGAAAAGATTCGCTGGTCCTCTTATAAGGGTTTACGATCTTTTCCTATATAACTTATCAGGATGTGCTACGTTCCATTTTTTCTATAAAATAAAATTACCATTCATAAATCATCAATTCATTCCTTTTTTGTTTTTTTGATCATTGACTATTTAATTTCACTACAGTAGACAAATATCAAAGAGTTTTTCAATAAATATTAGCGACTCTATCTTCTATAATAACTAGGACGCAAAGAACCAAAAATATAAAGTATTTTTTTTCTTCATGCCCACTAAAAATAAATAATTAAATAAAAACATATATTTCATTTTTCTAAGTGTGACATTTAAGAATCGAATCGAGCAGTTTTGATTTCATTTCATTAGAGAATACTTTTTCAAAATAATATTTTTACGCTTTATATATTGTCAAGGGGTTCTTATTAAAAATATCAAGTGTCAAATTAAAAGACCAAGGATTTTAAATACAAAAACTGAAAGATATATTCATTTAAAAATATTCCCAATTGATTAAAAGTTAATGGTGTCTTATTCAATCATTTTTGGATACATAAATGATAAATTAGTCCGGGTCTTTCTAGAATAACAAAATTTAATAATAATGTTATTCGAACAAAACTAGTCTGGACTTGTTTTAAGCAACTTCACAGTTTCTTAGCTGATGACAAATAACAGAGAGGAATTGTTCTATCGATGGCCTTTTCAGAAAATAGATTCTCAATTCATTCTTTTACCTATTTACATTAAATATTCCTCTGACGAAAAAAAATCATATAAGTATTTAAAAATCAGATAAAAAAGTAAAATATTTCCTGTTAACAAGAAAAACACCACGGGAGTTTTACATTAGTTTCTCCCTTATTTGAAATCACCATAATAATTTTCTTCATTCAAATTAATCATCATCATCAGCCTGTCGATATCGACAATGCACTGCTGAATATAGGCCTCTTACATCAAATGGAAGGGGGTTGGCATTAAGTCACCACGCTTGCCAGACGGATTGGTGACTAGGAATCAGTTTATAGCCGGTCAAATATCAATGCAGGGACTCGGACTCGAACCCGGGACTCCTGCTTAGAAGGCTAGTGTCTTAAGCTCTCGGCTAATCCGATTCCCTCAAATTAATAACATACTTCAATTTTTGAGAAAACTGTATTCCATGTAAAAACTTCGTCGTTTAGTTGTAACTAAATTATATAATTGTGCCCATAATTATGAAAGTGGCCTAAGTTATTGATTGTTAGTTTCAAGATATTTAAAATTTTGTAAAATAAACAAGATTCAAATTCTGTATAATGAGACAACTAGAAATCCACTTAATGGGTAACTTTTATGCGATTTTTCAAAACCGACTGTACTTTAAATTGTTGAGGTGCGGAATTTGGCCTTAGGGGTTGTTTACTTTAATGGCTGCCACCACGGATGGGGTGAAATGATTTAATTGATTTATGAAGAATATTTGTTTATTGGTAATAAAAGATATAGATAATAAGTAAAAATATATTTTTACTTATTATCTATTAAAATGTTTCACCTAGAACCTGCACCAAATTCTTTAAAGATGATAAAAGATATAGTACAACATTGCAAGTCTTTGGCTGCTTAATTATAAGTATTAACATTTACAAGTTTAAGTCAAGGTATTCGTTTTGAGTAATAGGGCAGATTGTCCTTTCTTATCAAACACCCTCCGTCAAGGCCTACGCTGCGAAAAATGAACGAGGAGAGGATTAAAAAAGAAATTCCATAATTCATATAGACAAAGGGTATTAGTCTGGGTTGGGGGATCAGTAGCTTAGTGGATATAGGAGGTAAACCTCTTATGACAAAGCATTGCAGTATATATGCAAAGATCCCGGGTTCGAGCCCCGGCTGATCCTTTTGTCTGTAATAAAAATAATCTTTTCTACGATCCCTAAATTTGAATTAATAACAACATTAATGTGAATGATACCAGTTTGGCTGCAAATGGGTAATATTCTACTAATTAACCTCTACACATGTGTCTGTTATTAATTATATATCAAATTGGCCATAATTGATAATTTTAGCACTCTGAGTCGATTTAATTTGTAATTATTAAATAAAAAATATTTCATCTCGGATCTAGTTGATGACACCCTCTTAAGATTTTCTTTGAAATATATTATAATGATAATTTAATTTTCCGGCGGCTGTATTATTTGTCTAATTTAATATTTAATATATTGTCTATAATTTTCAAATGAATAAATTGTTCATGTATAATATAAATCATAGAACTATGTATGGTTGTGAGGGAAGGCCATTTAAATAGCAGGGGCCATATTAAGTAAGACCTACAATAATATTACAAGTTTCTTTCAATACTAACTATTAATTCAGTTTTTTTTTCTGTCAGACTTTTTTCCTATTACCATAATTCATAAAAGTTTTTTTGGAATTCTAGAATATAAACTTGGGTTTATAATTTCAAGTGACTTTTTTATTGTGGTGTATTTCAGGGCCACTTCATCCGTGCTGCTATTGTAACATTATGTTCATTAGCGAACAATTTCTTGAAAAACATCTGAAGAAATGCATTAAGATGAAAATATCCACTCTATTCAAGAAACACTTGAATATCAGTTTATTGAATAAAGGTAAATTTAATATTTAATATTCGAAGAAATCCATTATTAAAAATATTTAACATTTTTTACTTCATTCAGGTCAAAAATTCGACAGGGGTACACAATGTCAAGAGAGATTCAAATCAAAATCAAAGCTCAATCACGATTTGCTGATAAAGCCTTTTGCCTGTGATCAATGTGAAAAACACTTTTTATATGAATCTCAACTAACAGAACATTTAAGAATACATTCCGTGGAAAAACCCTTTGTCTGTAACCACTGTCAAAAACGATTCACGAAGAAATCTGATCTAACAAAGCATTCAAGAACACATACCGGTGAAAACCCCTTTGTCTGTAACCAATGTCAAAAACGCTTCTCATCTAAATCTAAACTCACAGAGCATTCAAGAATACATACCGGGGAAAAACCCTTTGTTTGTAACCACTGTCAAAAACGCTTCTCAAATAAATCTCATCTCACAAGGCATTCAAGAATACATACCGGTGAAAAGCCCTTTGTCTGTAACCACTGTCAAAAACGCTTCTCAAATAAATCTCATCTCACAAGGCATTCAAGAATACATACCGGTGAAAAGCCCTTTGTCTGTAACCACTGTCAAAAACGTTTCTCAAATAAATCTACTCTCATTAGGCATTCAAGAATACATACCGATGAAAAGCCCTTTGTCTGTAACTACTGTCAAAAACGCTTCATAGATAAATCTAATCTCATTGCGCATTTAAGAACACATACCGGTGAAAAGCCCTTTGTCTGTAACCAATGTCAAAAACGCTTCTCAAATAAATCTGATCTCATTACGCATTCAAGAATACATACCGGTGAAAAGCCCTTTGTCTGTAACCAATGTCAAAAACGCTTCTCAAATAAATCTAATCTCATTACGCATTCAAGAATACATACCGGTGAAAAGCCCTTTGTCTGTAACCAATGTCAAAAACGCTTCTCAGATAAATCTGATCTCACAAAGCATTCAAGAACACATACTGAAGGGACGCCTTTCAAGTGTGCTCATTGCACAAAGGCCTTCAAACATAGGTCAAGTCTCATAATCCATTTAAAAATACATTTTATAAATCATTGATCAATTTTCAGATTCATTTTAAATTCACAAATCTCATTCCAAGTCAATTTCTCGACGAGTGTTAAATTATTTGACGCACTTAATATTGAAGATGTAATTCTGAATAGAATATTAGATTTGTCACTTGTAGTATATTTGTTCAAGTATTACAATATTTTTCTATATGATTATATGTTTTTCGTCTACAACGTCGCAATCTGCCAAATTCATAATTTAAGACCCTCATGGCCTACTTTGAAATGAATGTAAAAAAAAACCCCGTTGTTTGTATGAATATATTTTTAGATATTACCCAATGGCGGTCTTAATTTTTTAATTTTTTCCCCTTTTTGACGCTGTAACGGGAAATAACTATAAATTTTATGGAATAGACGCAAGGTGCATAATTCATAGAGAATCTTAATAATCTTTTGTAAATTTAGAGGTTCAATATGGGTCCCGCCTCTCTCTCTCTCTCAAATAAAAGAAATTTAATTTAAAGTTTTTGGATAAATATTTATTTTTAGATAGGTAATAGAAAGAAATTTAATATAGGATGTAAATCGTTAACTCAATATATCAAAAAAATGATTAATAAATAACCTTAAAATATCTTATAAATAATTACATATAATAGTCCATTCAAAAAGTCGATAGGATGACACGTAGATGGAGCTACTAGAATTTTTTCCAAATGATTTTTAATTAGTACTAACCTTCAAACGATACGAGTATAAATTTGACAGCAATCTGACTATTGATTCGTTAGTTATAGCATTTTGTGTGAAGCAACTTTTGTTATTGAAAAAAAAATGGAAAAAAAAGTGAATTTCGAGTTTTAATAAATCATTGCTTTTTGATGAAAAAAATGCAGTGGAAACCAAACAATGGCTTGATAAACATTATCCGAACTCTGCTCCATCGAGACAAATAGTAGAGAAGGGGATTGCTGACTTTAAATGTAGTCGTACCAGCACAAATAATGCAGAGCGTCCTGGACGCCCAAATGAGGCAGTTATTCCAGAAAACATAAAAAAATCCACAAATTGATTATGAACGATCGCAAATTGAAGGTGTTCGAGCTAGCTGACATTAAAACGATATCAGATGTAGTTTTTTACCATTTTACACTAACATTTGGGTATGCGAAAGCTCTGTGCAAAGTGGATGCCGCGTGAGCTCACAGTCGACCAAAAACAACAACGTATCGATGCTACAGAGGAGTGTTTGGCGCTGTTCAACTGCAATAAAATGGAATTCTATAGTCGATATATGACAATGGATGAGACATGGCTTCACTATTACACACCAGAATCCAAAAGACAGTCAGCTGAGTGGACAGCAGTCGACAAACCGAATCCAAAGCGAGCAAAGACGCAACAGTCGGCCGGTAAGGTGATGGCGTCTGTATTTTGGGATGCGAACAGAATAATATTCATTGACTATCTCCAAAAAGGAAACACCATCAACAGCGACTATTACTGTGCAATTTTGGTTCGATTGAAGGCTGAAATCGGAAAGAAACGGCAACATTTGAAAAAGAAAAAAGTGTTGTTTCACCAAGACAATGCACCGTGTCACAGATCGATTAAATCGATGGCAAAATTGAATGAATTGGGCTTCAAATTGCTTACCCACCCACCATATTCTCCAGATTTAGCACCCAGTGACTTTATCCTGTTTTTAGATCTCAAGAGAATGCTTGCTGGAAAGAAATTTAAGTCCAATGATGAAGTAATCGCTGAAACTGAGGCCTATTTTGACGAGAAAGAGAAATCGTACTATAAAAGTTGTATCGAAAAGTTGGAAAATCGCTATACTCGTTGTATCGCCCTCGAAGGCAACTATGTTGAATAATAAAATCGAGTTTTGTCAAAATTTCGTTTTTTTCTTACTTATCCTACGGACTTATTGGATGACCTGTTATATATGTTATTATTAAAAATAAAATTTATTTGTTCAAATACAAAAATACAATGATATATATAAATACTCACACACGTTGGCCATCTTAATCCCAGCTGTTGTGCACACACTCTCACACAATTAATACTCCCAAAAATTCGCACTCTTTCACTCTCTCTATCAAACCCACTCCTCTCCTTGTCAATTTCCGAATCCCTCTCCAATTATTCACCCTCTCTAAACGGAATTCCCCATTCTCTATCCAAATTAGGGCAGGCCTGTTCAGCGCCTAGCCTAGCTCTCGCCGCCGGCGTCGTCTCCTCCAGCCCTCCGGGGTCCCCTCGCCCAGGCTGTGCGATTCTGCTGTGTCAGATCCGTTGGCTTGGCATTGATTTACCATTTGAAGCTGAATAGTTTCAAAAATAATATTAATAATTCTTATTTAGTATATATATTTAAGGTGAATGGTATTATTATTATTATTAATTTTAAAAAATAATACATTGTCAATATATTTGTATATAATGTGAATTGTACTGTTATTATTAATTGAAAGAATACACGAACGAGTCGTTCTTCTAAACAGTATCGAAGACCTCACGAATTTTCAATTCACCTCTTTTATTTTTCAAATTATTTTTCTACTTACATTTAATTATTTTCTTTTGTTACTTTCTCTATTACTCATTTAGTAAATTATTTAAATTTTTTTACTTATATTTTCTGATCTATTTTTCCCCACTTTTACTTTGTTCCCCATAAACTCTCTTTTTATTTTATATTTATAATTTATTATATTTTCATCTACTTTATTCCTTTTATAATATTTATTAATTTTAGTTTTCTTACCCAAGACTTTTGTTTTTCCCTCGATCTTTCAATTTGTGCCATCCGAATGCCTATATATACCTTCTTCTTCCTCTTCTTCTTATTTTTAAACCTATAGGTTTGTTTCTTCCAAATCGTCATACCATCTTTTCTTGGGACGACCTCTACTTCTTATTCCAACCGGCTTGTTGGTCATCACTTTCTTTACCAGTCGGTCTTCTGGCATTCTTCCCAAATGCCATGTACCATTCTGTTCTTCTTCTCTTGATCCATTCTCCCACCTTTTGTATTCCACATTTTTCTCTAATATCTTCACTCTTCATTCTATCGATCCTGGTCACGTTCATTATCCTTCGCAATGTCTTTATTTCTGTTGTTTCCAATAATTGAGAAGTTTTTGCAGTGTCGGGTCTTGTCTCAGCTGCGTATGTTAATATTGGACGTACCACTGTTTTGTAGACTAGTACCTTGGCCTCCGTTCTTAAATATTGGTTTGACCAGATCGCACTATTAAGGCAACCCGATATTTTTTATGCCTTTATTGCTTGATGTTTTACCTCTGATTCTAGGATGAGAGGTCACTTGGATTCCAAGGTACGTGAAGGACATGACTTATTCGACAATCGTATCGTATAGTTGTAGTTTACATCGGAGTGGTATTTTAGAGATTGTGAGAGTTTTGGTCTTCTTGGTTGACAGGGTGAGACCGAATTTGTGTGCAACACAACTGAATTTATACAGGAGGCGCTGGAGGGAATCTTCATTTTCTGCAACCAGTGCTGCATCGTCTTCATAGCAAACGCATGTTAAATTCACGTCCCCTAGGGAATATCCTTTTAGGTTTTTTATTTCTCCAATGATTTTATTCATTACTATATTAAAAGCAGAGGGCTAAGAGAGTCTCCCTGCCTAATGCCCTGGTTCACTGGGATGCTTCGGGACAGTCTTCGTTCATTTTTTATTCTGCCGGTGTTGTTGGAATAAATATCTTGTATTAGGTTTATGAGATTGTCTGGGATTTTAAACTTTTCCAGGATTTTTATAACGTGCTTCAGTTGTACTTTATCCAACGCTTTTTCGAAATCGATAAAACAGAAAATCGCCGGCTTGTAAAAATTCATAGGCTTTTTCGCATAGCTGTATGATGGCGAATATAGCGTCGACACAGGATCGACCTTTCCTGAAACCTTGTTGCTCGTCATGTAAGTTTATTATTCTTGACAGTTTATTACTTAACTATTTTTGTGGTAAGCTTAAGGTGGGTGTTTAGTAGATTAATTCCACGGTAGTTGTTGGGGTTGAGTTTTTCGCCCTTCTTGAATATTGATATTACTATGTTCGTTTTCCACTCTTCTGGGATTGTCGATATTCTGAATACTTGATCAATTAGTACATATATTTGTGGTCCTCTGTATTTTAACATTTCGTTAGTAATTCCGTCTTCGCCAGCGGATTTCCTGTTTTTTAACGTCTTTAGCGTGTTATCAATCTCCATTTTTGCTACAGCTACACACGAGTTTCCCCGATCTCTTCTGTCAGATTCCTCTAGTGTTCCTGCATACAGTTTCTTAAAATATTCCATCCATGTTTTTTCATCTATGTTATGTGGGATCACATACTCTAAGATCTCTTTTTTTTTGGTTTTGTATCATTCGCCATATTTTTCTTTGCTGCCCATAGAAATCTCTTTCCAGGTTTTTCGTATATGCTTCCTAGAAGTTTCTTTTAATTTGCCTAATTTGTATATTAACCTCGTTCCTAATTGTTTTATAAATGTCATATAACGTAGTTGTTCCCGATGATTTAAATTGTAAGAATGATTTTCTTTTTCTTTCGGACAACTGTTTATTTTCTTCCTTATTCCCGGGGTTTTCACCGTTCTCGTACCGAGTGCTTCTTTAGCTGCTGTCAATATATTGGATTTAATTATTTCCCAGTTTTTGTTAATCCCATTTGTTTCGCTCAGGCTATTATTAGAGATCTGTTCATTTAGATTTAGACGTGTTTGGTATAGGAATCTAATGCTTTCTTCTTCAAGTAGCTCCACATTCAACTTTTCTTAGATGACTATTTCTTTCCTTTTTATTTTTTGTACTTGAAGCCGAAGTTTGCATAGGACCAAGCTATGATCACTTCCGATATCTGCCGAGTTTAAGGATCTAACATCTAATATTTGGGTTGGGTGTAGGTTCCTATTTGACACAATATAATCTATGGTGGATGTCTGATTTCGGGTGTTTTGCCAAGTAATTTATATTGAATTTTGTGCTTAAAAATGTGTTATTAATTCGCAGTTCGTTGTCACAATATAATCTATGGTGGATGTCTGATTTCGGGTGTTTTGCCAAGTAATTTTATATTGAATTTTGTGCTTAAAAATGTGTTATTAATTCGCAGTTCGTTGTCACAATATAATCTCTGGTGGATGTCTGATTTCGGGTGTTTTGCCAAGTAATTTTATATTGAATTTTATGCTTAAAAATGTGTTATTAATTCGCAGTTCGTTGTCAGCACAAAATTGGACAAACATAAGGCCATTGTCATTACAGGCCTCTTCGTTGAAACGGTGTATGATTCCATGTATTACAGTGTTACCTATTCTGGCATTAAAATCTCCTAGTACAAGGGTTGGCTTATCCTGAGGTATTTTGTCAAGGGAGTTTTGTAAAGTTTCATAGAACAGGTCTTTATCAATTTATGGCTTGCAGTCTTCAGGGGCATATACTCGTATACCAAAGATGTGAAGTGTAGAGTTTTTGGTTTTTAGGGATACCGTAATAATCCGTTCCGAAATATATTCATACTTTTCGATCATCCCCTCTAGGCTCTTATGAATTGCTATTGCAACTCCTTCCTTTGGCACACCACTATATAAAAGGACATAGTCCTGATATGTCATTATTCCCTTACCCTTCTTTTTAGTCTCTAAAATTGCACAGATGTCTATTTTATTCCTAGAAAGTTCCAAGAGCACCTCCTGTGATTTATTATTCCAAGATCTTGTGTTCCAGGTAGCTACTCTTATGGGACTCCTGTCCTTCCTCCACTTTCTTTTCTTTCCTTGGGGTTTCTTAATCATATTCCGTGAGTGAGCAGTGGTCGTTACCGTGTCGTCCATCCGATTCGAGGCTTATCTCTGTTTCTTCGAGCATGAGTGTTTTTATTCTAGCAGGTTGCTAACCTCACTCGAAACCCTCCTCCTTTCTCAACACGGGCTTGGGACTGACAATGGAGGATATGTACCAAATTTTACTTATCTATTTTTCACTCTATTCAAACTTCTTCTTTTTTCCAGATGGCTGAACTGTTAATGCCCAATCCATTATTCTTTTCACTTTGACAATTTCACCAAACAGTTTTCTGCCACTGAGTTTAATATAATATCTGTCTATGCAACTTGGCTCAAGCCCTCTAATTCCTGCGGCCTTTTTAACCTCCATAACTATAATTTGTTTCAATCTTCGAGTCTTCTGGACACTCTTCCTGATTCATCCTCAACTGATAACATTCTTGCTTTATCCATCATTTATATGGCCCCGGGGGTTGTTTTTCTTCATTATCTGATATTTTACCCGGCTAGCCTCTAGATCAGAGATATCCAACCCCCCACACTTCAGACAGATTCCTGCAAACCAAAATCAATGGTCGAAAGGGCTAGAATTTTCAGATATAAAAACTCTCAAAGATCCCCCCCCCCTTTTGTCTGATAATGTTTAAAATACATTAAAAAAAATTATTTTATGTTCTTTTCAAAAATATATTCAGTTTTTTCCTAATTAAATTTTTTCATTTTTTTATACCTGTTCAAAATGTAGTAGAACGTTATGCCCCACCCTGTACTTTTTAAAATCAGTATTATTCAAGTGGGTTTAAGAGCCGCACGAGATTGACTAAAGAGCCGGATGCGGCTCGCGAGCCTCGTTGTGGCCACCTCTGGTATATACGATCAATTTTAGGATAGATAAACCCCAGAAACTTGTAATTAATTCATTACAATTCACAAAGTGTAATTTATTATAAGTACTATATTAATATCTAATTTATTTTAATTATAAATCATATGTGGGCCCGGG
This sequence comes from Forficula auricularia, assembly GCA_024734495.1. NCBI lineage: Eukaryota > Metazoa > Arthropoda > Insecta > Dermaptera > Forficulidae > Forficula > Forficula auricularia. The sequence continues at coordinate 6,976,466 of JALMQS010000069.1, read as the reverse complement.
GGCTAGTGCCCCAGCCAAGAGGCGGCCTTCCACTGCCAATTTAACCCCTGTGAAACTTCTAAATGTAAACCTCAGCATGGCTGGATTTTTTTTCCAAGAAACTTTGCCATAAGCTTAACTATAAATTACCAAATTTCAAATTCCTATTGCTTATACCGTCCAAGTTACAAGAAGCCACTGACTGACTGACTAATAAAAATTCTAGGGTACTTCCCCTTATTCTAGAATGCTGAAATTTGACATACTGGTAGAGTTTGATGTATAATTAAAGGGAAAAATATATATAACCAGATTTGTTAAATATCCTTATAAACCTTAGATCTGAGCCCCGCATTTTCTCGATCAGCTCTCATAAACAAGCTGTTATTTTAAAACGAGCTTTCCGTGGGTGCCTTCGGCACGCCCTCGAAGTTCGGCCCTCCGGGCTGGTGGCCTAGCGGGCGGCGTCTCCGTTCAAAAATTGTATTCCTCTTAAAAAACCACACTCCAAATGTATACTGAAAAAAGGTTAAAAAAGGTTTAACAGAAAACTGTTTTCTGTTAAACCTCCTGATGAAGGGTTCATAGCCCGAAATATGTATAGAGATAAATAAAAAAAATCTCCAAAATAATTTAAAAGATTTTTTAATTTTTTAATTTTATTTCCTCTTTGTGAAACACCACTAAAACCCGTTAAATAATTCCTGTGTTTAATATGTTTCACTATAAACCAACACCGCTTTCCCGAAACTTTATTGCTTCTCCTCCAGTATTGCCATGAGAAACTCGGGCATGCGTGTCTTAAGTCCTTCAATTTTGTAAAAATCAAAAAATAAGAATAACAAAATTTAGATTTTTAAAAAAGTGCCTTATTATTAAAAAATAAACAAATAATATATAAAATATAAATCAAATAAGATGTGATTAATTTCTTCTTCTGTGCGCAAAGAAAAGCGAATTGAATATTTAATTTTTGAATGGTGAGGGGGGGAGAGGAATAATTATCAATATATTTAATGTTTCTTAATTTAAAATCAATTTGAGTCTTTCATTTCAAACTTGGAGTTAAAATTACAATTATATTTCAAATTTGCCGACGGCATCAGCGCCCCCTTTTGGCTGCAAATTAATCAGGGCTATTATATATATAATTTTCGGTCCAAAATATTATTAATCCCCATTCGTGTTAAGAATTCGTTAATTCGTTTCAAATATAATTACTAATTTCTAAATAATTCGTATGAATAAATTATTGAAATTAATGAATCTAGTAGGTATATGATATTTATAATAAAAAATTGAAATTACAATTTTAAAATAGCATTTTTTTGTTAAATGCAATTTCTAAAATAATTATCAAAACGTCATAAGATTAAAATAATAAAACACCTGTGCTTTTATTTTCACCGATAGAATCTATGAATTTTTTACTTATTCTAGAATAATTTATTTTCTACTTTTTAGTTTAATTTTTGAATTCGTCACAGTGCTGCCATCTTTCGATTAAAAATTGAAACTATACTCTCTGACTCTTACTTCTTACTATTCCTCCATCTTAGAATATACATCGTCCATCTGTCATTTGGTAGATTTTTATTTTTCAATTATTTCTTTATTTTGAAGAGTTAATTCGTATTTATTCAATATATAACCATAATGGAAGCCTATCGGATTATTGATATCAATAAGATTCTGAATAATCCCAAAAATTACCCTATTTATACAGGTTAGTATAATATACAAAAATATCCATCTAGAGAATAATTACTATTTATTTAAATATAAATAATGGATTTTGGTTGAAGGTTGTCATCTGTAGGTATAATGGATATAAAAGAAATAATTTTTTATTGATTTTTATATGCTTGAAATAAATACAAATCTTTTATAATAACGTTTAATTAAACCCAAATGTTTTGGGCGAATTTCTTCCTTTATCAATGGAATATAAAAGGTAAAAAATATTTGCTACGGCTCAAAAAGCAACACATTCGGAATCCAAAATATGGAAAGGGCAGCCCAGAATATAACTGTATGGAGGAGGATGGTCCCTGAGGCCAAGGGCGGATCCAGGAATTTTTTATGGTTGGGGAGAATGTATATAAGGTGCCCGATGTATATGAGATCTACTTTTTATCTCGAAAGTGTATCGCGATAAATTGTCCAAGCGGTGGGGGGGGGGGGGGCACAGACTTGATTATGGCTTGAATTCTTTTGGGCAACGTACTTATCAAGTTTTGACACTCATCTTGAGTGAAAGTATCCCAAATATTTTGAAGTTTGTGTTTTCATTCGACTACGTTTCTAGCTGGTTCTATTCGTAATAGCTTTTTCATTGTGTGCCAAAGAGTTTCTATTGGTGACATGGCGGGACTGTTTGCCAGCCACTCCAGAAGTGGAACATTATCATCAGAAAGACATTTTAAAGATTTTCTTGATGTATGGCAGGACGCCCCGTCTTGTTGGAACACAAAATTAATGTTATTCTGCAATGCATCTGCCATTGTTGGAAGTAACGATTTTTTTAAAATCTCTAAATATTTATTGGGGTTTACAATTCCATCAATGAAGTGAAGTTTTCCAACACCTCTAGCAGACATTGAACCCTATACCATAACTGAAGGAGGAAATTTTACTTTCTTTTTTAAACAATCTGAAATGAAAGCTTCATTTTTCTGACGAATAATTCTGCCTCGATTATCCCCAACACAAACTTCAAAACGAGACTCATCACTCCAATGGACACTATTCCATTCATCACCCTTCCAATTAATGTGACTTTTAGCCCATTTAAGCCGGTTTTTCTTTTGTTTTAATGTCAAGAGTTGCTTTTCTTTCGCCTAAAAAAAATTAGTAAAATTAAAAAAAAAATTTGGACTAAGTTGCAATAAAATTACCTTGTAAGTTTTAAAACCTAACTTAAGGGCTTCTCTATAGCACGTGGATCTTGAAAGACTTCGTTCCACAGCATCGCTCCACAGAACAGATAATTCACCATAGTTCGAAAGCCTGTTTTTTCTAATAATTTTCTTCAATGCCCGTCTATCAGCATCTGATATTTTGGATTTCGACGCATACCGAGGTTTTATAGCTATTGTACCCGTTGTTTTATAAAATCGAATAATATTTCTGACAGTAAACTTTGATAAATTAACTAGATCGCCAATTTCCGCGTTTGATTTTCCCTTTTTAAATAAATTGATAATAATTGAGAAATTTTTTCAACAACCTTTCCACTAGTCATTTTTACTAATAATAAACAAAACAAACTTTCTTTTGTTGGAAAAAGGCAAAGCCTACTTGATTATTTCACATATTCAAAGATTCTTAAAAAAAAAATCGTGAATAGCAAAGAACTATTTTTTATATAAAAATATGTTTTTAACAATTAAAAAATAATTTTAAGTTAAATGTTACAATAAAATGTTTTAAATTGTTTAAAATGTTGTTCCAAATGATAATAAAAATAAATATTTAAATTAAATTTACCGTGAATTAGCATAATTTTATTTAAAAAGAAAAAATATTGGTGAGCCAATTGAGATGGGACGGGGCTCGTATACCGGGTGAGTTTTTTTATCTTGAGACAGTCTTATAACTCAAAAACAGTGCAATATATGAAAAAAGTTTCAATTAAATGTTTATTTATATCAGGGGGGAAATTAAACTACGCTATTGTTTGTCAAACTAGAACAAGCTTTCAAGGGTATTTCGAGGTCAAGTTCTGTTTTTTAAATAGAAACATATATGTTTCTGTACATATTCTGAATCTACAAAAAAAACTAAACAACTTTTATTGGAATTATTTTTTTATACATCAAATAATAAAAAATATTAATTCAAATAGATCTCAAAAATAAATTCTAATAATTATTTTACAATCATTCAACTTAATTATCAAATAATAATGATCAAATATTTAATTATTAAATAAATAATTTAATAATAATTGATAATTTAATCATTTTGAGACATTCTTGAATGTATCGCAAGTCTTCTGGATGAATTCCAGTTCCAATTTCGTTATCTTGGCCTTTTTAAGTTTCTTCCTAGCCTTTACATTACCTGTTTTTTTTTGTTTTGTTTTTTTAACAAATTTACAACACGATGAAATGAAGCTTGAGAGGGTGTATTTCTATCAGGAAAGCGCTCGCCATCCATTTCAATTGCAACCCCTAACACTTTTTCCACATTCACCATAAATTAAGACCATTTCAATTCTGTCTTAAACAAAAAATACTCCATTTTTATTGTGATAATACAATACTACTAGATTGACACGAGAAATAGACTTTTTTAAACTCAAGACTTTTAAGTAGTTCAGTTAAGTTGAAAATAATTTCTTAAATCGGTGTATAATGTAGTTTTAAGATCATTATAAACACTTATTTTCATTGTTGTGACTTTTCGATTTAATAAATATCTATTTAATAATTAATTATTTGATAATTAAGTTGAATGATTGTTAAAAATAATTTTTTTAGAGATCTAATTGATTTATTATTTTTTTTTATTTGATGTCATATAAAAAAATAGTTCTAATAAAAGTTGTTCAGTTTTTTATGTAGAAACAGAATATGTACAGAAACATATAGGTTTCCTTTAAAAAACAGAAGTTTACCTCGAAATACCCTTAAAAGCTTGTTCTAGGCAAGAGCGGATCCAAGAATTTTTTGTGGGGGGTGGGGGGAGAATGTATATAAGGTGCCCGATGTATATAATATCTACTTTTTATCTCGAAAGTGTGTCGCGATCGAATTGTCCAAGCCGGTGGGGGGGGGGGGTAAGAGACGCCCCAAGGGCGGATCCACGGGGGGGGGGGGGGGGGTCGCCCTCGCCGCCTGTTCTTGGATCCGCCCTTGGTTCTAGGTGGACAAACAATAGCCTAGTTTAGTTTCCCCCTCGATATAAATAAATTTTTATTTAAAACTTTTTTTCATATAATGCACTGTTTTTGAGTTATAAGACTGTCTCAAGATAAAAAAAACTCACCCGGTATATGTGTGTGTGGGGTGGGGGGAGGGGTTGGTATGTATCACAATTTAATGGTTGCGCTGCAGGCCGCAAGGTTCAACAGATTCCAATAAAATTTGGCACAAAATTTAGGTTTGATGTAAACAAGAAGTGATTAGTTTTTGACGCCTTCAACCCCAAGGGGAGGAAATGGTGGACGTTTGAAATCTTAAAACATAACAACGTGAATGTGAATGATACCAGTTTGGTTGCAAATGGCTAATATTCTACTAATTAACCTCTACAACATGTGTCTGTTATTAATTATATATCAGATTGCCCATAATTGATAATTTTAGCACTCTGAGTCGATTTAATTTGTAATATTTAAATATAAAATATTTCATCTCGGATCTAGTAGATGACACCCTCTTAAGATTTTCTTTAAAATATATTATAATGATAATTTAATTTTCCGACGGGTGTATTATTTGTCTAATTTAATATTTAATATATTGTCTATAATTTTCAAATGAATAAATTGTTCATGTATAATATAAATCATAGAACTATGTATGGTTGTGAGGGAAGGCCATTTAAATAGCAGGGGCCATATTAAGTAAGACCTACAATAATATTACAAGTTTCTTTCAATACTAACTATTAATTCAGTTTTTTTTCTGTCAGACTTTTTTCCTATTACCATAATTCATAAAAGTTTTTTTGGAATTCTAGAATATAAACTTGGGTTTATAATTTCAAGTGACTTTTTTATTGTGGTGTATTTCAGGGCCACTTCATCCGTGCTGCTATTGTAACATGATGTTCATTAGCGAAGTATTTCTTGAAAAACATCTGAAAAAATGCATTAAGATGAAAATATCCACTCTATTCAAGAAACACTTGAATATCATTTTATTGAATAAAGGTAAATTTAATACTTAATATCCAATGTAATCCATTATTAAAAATATTTAACATTTTTTACTTCATTCAGGTCAAAAATTCGACAGGGGTACACAATGTCAAGAGAGATGCAAATCAAAATCAAAGCTCAATCACGATTTGCTGATAAAGCCTTTTGCCTGTGATCAATGTGAAAAACACTTTTTATATGAATCTCAACTAACAGAACATTTAAGAATACATTCCGTGGAAAAACCCTTTGTCTGTAACCACTCTCAAAAACGCTTCACAAAGAAATCTACTCTCATTACGCATTCAAGAACACATACCGGTGAAAAGCCCTTTGTCTGTAACCACTGTCAAAAACGATTCACAAAGAAATCTGATCTCACAAAGCATTCAAGAACACATACCGGTGAAAAGCCCTTTGTCTGTAACCACTGTCAAAAACGCTTCTCAAATAAATCTAATCTCACAAGCCATTTAAGGATACATACAGGGGAAAAACCCTTTGTCTGTAACCACTGTCAAAAACGTTTCTCACATAAATCTGATCTCACAAAGCATTCAAGAACACATACCGGTGAAAAGCCCTTTGTCTGTAACCACTGTCAAAAACGTTTCTCAAATAAATCTCATCTCATTACGCATTTAAGAATACATACCGGTGAAAAGCCCTCGTTCCTGTAACCACTGTCAAAAACGTTTCTAAATAAATCTCATCTCATTACGCATTTAAGAATATAATACCGGTGAAAAGCCTCAACCACTGTCAAAAACGCTTCTCAGATAAATCTCAACTCACAAAGCATTCAAGAACACATACTGAAGAGAGGCCTTTCAAGTGTGCTCATTGCACAAAGGCCTTCAAACATAGGTCAAGTCTCATAATCCATTTAAAAATACATTTTATAAATCATTGATCGATTTTCAGATTCATTTTAAATTCACAAATCTCATTCCAAGTCAATTTCTCAACGAGTGTTATATTATTTGACGCTCTTAATATTGAAGATGTAATCTTGAAAAGAATATTATCAATCACTTGTAGTATATTTGTTCAAGTATTACTATATTTTTCTATATGATTATATGTTTTTCGTCTACAACGTCGCAATCTGCCAAATTCATCATTTAAGACCCTCATGGCCTACTTTGAAATGAATGTAAAAAAAACCCGTTGTTTGTATGAATATATTTTCAGATATTACCCAATGGCGGTCTTAATTTTTTAATTTTTTCCCTTTTTGACGCTGTAACGGGAAATAACTATAGATTTTATGGAATAAACACCAGGTGCATAATTCATAGAGAATCTTAATAATCTTTGTAAATTAGAGGTTCAATATGGGTCCCGCCTTTCTCCCAAATAAAAGAAATTTAATTTAAAGTTTTTGGATAAATATTTATTTTCTTAGATAGGTAATAGAAAGAAATTTAATATAGGGTGTAAATCGTTAACTCAATATATCAAAAAAATGATTAATAAATAACCTTAAAATATCTTATAAATAATTACATAAATATAATAGTCCATTCAAAAAGTCGATAGGATGACACGTAGATGGCGTTACTAGAATTTTTTCCAAATGGTTTTTATTTAGTACTAACCTTCAAACAATACGTGTATAAATTTGACAGCAATCTGACTATTTATTCGTGAGTTATAGCATTTTGTGTGAAGAAACTTTTGTTATAGAAAAAAAAATGGAAAAAGGTGAATTTCGAGTTTTAATAAAGCATTGCTTTTTGATGGAAAAATACACTGGAAACCAAACAATGGCTTGATAAACATTATCCGAACTCTGCTCCATCGAGACAAATGGTAGAGAATTGGATTGCTGAATTTTAACGTGGTCGTACCAGCACAAATAATGCAGAGCGCAGTGAACGCCCAAATGAGGCTGTTATTACAGAAAACATTTTTTTTTTATTATTATTATTACAATTACAACCTAGCTGCCCAGCAGCTAATAAGTAATATCAGTCTTATATTTAAAATTTATACAATTTCAATCAATATTTTACATATTTGATTAATTTTAAATGATTTGTCTTCTTTTTCTTTCTTCTTATCAGTGGACACCTTCCACAAGTTCATGCGGTTTAATTCACCTGAGCCTCCGTGTCATGTTGTCCACATCGAGGAGTTGGGCAGCTTCTTCATTAATATGTGATTCCAGTCTCGCCTGGTGGGCTATGGCCGATTTTTTGATGACTTCACTGATCGTCTCCAATTCCGAGATCACGATGGAGGTCTGTGTTTCGAATGTACCACGGTGCGTTGACAATGCTCCCCCTCAGAACTTTGTTTTGGAAAATTTGTATTATGTTTCTATTTGTCTGGCTGGCACACCCCACAACTGAATGCCATAAGTCCAGACTGGTTTAAGGACTTGGTTGTATAAGAGCAGCTTGTTTTGGACAGGCATTGAGGATCGTCTGCCCATTATCCAATGCATATTTCGGTATTTATTGTTTAGTCTTTCCTTTTCTTGACATTAGCTCGTTTTTGAAGGCGCACGTCCAAGCGCTGTCATGCTTTGAGGTACTTCGCTTGATTAGAGTATGGAACAATTTTACCATTGGTAGATATACCGGCACATAGTTAATCTATTGGTAAAATCAACAACCGATTTGCTCTCATTTAATTTTATCTCCATTTGGTCCATGCTTGGATTTTGAGATTGAGGTGTTTAATTTCTTGAGTAGATACGTTATTGTCTTGTCCGTTGCCAAGATTGCCGTGTCGTCGGCGAATGGCCGTTGTATTTGCGGGAATTTTCTGGCAATCACTGCATAGAGGGGGTAAAGGTGCGGGCCCATCACACTCTGAGGAACCCCAGCGTTAATCTTCCTAAGCTTCGAGTAAGCGTCTTCTTGTTTTATTCGAAAATATCGGTCTTCGAGGTACGATTTAATGATATTTGCATAGCATGCCGGTAGGGATTTTCTAAGCTTATGGTGTAGTCCATCATGCCAGACCCTATCGAATGCCTGAGATACATCGAGAAAGACCGCCGAGCAGTTTTCTTCTCCTCCTTTCAAGTGCATATTCTATATCTCTAGTTATTCGATGCACCTGATCAATTGTCGAATGTTTACGCCTGAATCCAAACTGATGATTGGGTATCAGTTTCTTTTCTTCAATGATTGGTGTTAATCTTCTGAGTAGGATTTTTTCGAACAATTTAGAAAGTACTGGTAATAGTGAGATCGGTCTATAAGAGGTGACCTCATTTGGAGGTTTACCCGGTTTAAGAATCATAATCACTTCCGCTATCTTCCACTGCCGCGGCACGTAATTTAACTGGAAGGCTGAGTTAACATTTCCAAAGTAATCTGCACAACAGCCCTTCTTGGTAGATTAGTCAGGACCTGTCCCGTAATTAGATCATACCCTGGAGCCTTCTTTGGTTTGATTTCAGACTTTATTATTTTTTGTACTTCTTTGACCGTAGTCGGTGTAATTTCAATTTCTAACTCTTTTAATGAGATATATTCAAGGTGTTGTTCGTTCGGTTTTTCTGGATTGGGCATAGCGATAGCCGGCCAAGTAATCTGAAAAACAGATCGGCTTTACTCTGATTATCTTTAACCCATTTCTTGGGCGTCCTTGAAGTGCGGTAGCGTAAAATTGGGCGTTTTATCGATTCTTGTT